>LQNS02277220.1:4965743-4983872 GCA_001587735.2 Parhyale hawaiensis | reverse complement strand
GTTTCGTTTCTTTAATGGAAGATCAAGCCTATAGGTATGAGACTTATTACGCAGAAAGCCTGTACCGCAAGCAGCAACAATAAAAAACTCCATCAAATAGTCATTGCAGTCATTTTCGACGGTTGGGTACTCAAGTTCATTTCTATTTCTTTCTTTTTTACAATCATGGAGTGGTCAAGGGAAGCCTAACGACGGATCTTCAAATTAGTTCACGATACTAATCCCTGTTATTCAGGCTTCCATGCTTCTTTGATTTTATGAATGGAAGGGGGAGGGGTCATATATATTTTTGTTCACGGGGCTCTGCCTTCTCGTTTGCGGGCGGCCGATAGAATGCCGTCATTGAAATCTGCTGGTAGGACGCATCTGGCTTCAAATTTAATTGGCGGTGGTCAAGAGGCTTCCTCGTGGCAGGCAAGGCACCTCAACAAACCCAGTTCAAGTACAAGAGAAACGTACTAGAAATAAGGTAGTCANCGGGCGGCCGATAGAATACCGTCATTGAAATCTGCTGGTAGGACGCATCTGGCTTCAAATTTAATTGGCGGTGGTCAAGAGGCTTCCTCGTGGCAGGCAAGGCACCTCAACAAACCCAGTTCAAGTACAAGAGAAACGAACTAGAAATAAGGTAGTCATCACCTTGTGAAAATCAATATGCAAAAATGAGAGTCAGGTAGCTGCACCAGCTCGGGTCAATAGGACAACGTCGCATACTGGGACCACGGCACACATGGGACCAGAGTGGGTCCAATACACTCTGACTGATATGAAAAGGTAAAAAAGCCGCTGTCCCAGGTGACATTTGCAAATAATAATAATAATAACGTTTATTGAGTTTGAGACACATAAAATACAAAATAAAAGAACAATACACGATTGAATAACCTTTTGTAAAAACTCGCACTCAAGCCTCTTTATAGCTTTGAAGCTAATTAGGCACATGTAGGCATAAAGAACAGAACCCTCTCACACAGATAGAAAAAATCGGAAAAAAATAAAAGATAGAAAATGGGATACAAAAGAAGCACGCTGCTTGACGGTTAGAACAGGAAAAACTTTGTAGTCCAAAGGGCTATACGTCTCGATAAGATCATATTAGAAGACATCGCAATACAATCCCCCATACATACTGAAAAAATGCAATTATAGCTACGCATAGGCTCACAGCTAGATCCACGCACACCGATATGCCACGTCGACTGAAGAAAAAAAAAAATGCCGGAGCAGGTGAGAAAATAAATACCTGATCAGCATTTATTAAATGTTGCGTATCATGCTGTATTTTATTTTAACCCTACAAAAGGACACCTGAGGTATATTGCACCTCACCCTGCAGAAATTTGCATATTTATTGTTTTCAAATTTCAGTTGAGGTGCTGGAAACTTGTGACTTATCTTAAAATGGCATTCTTCATGTGTTGTGATAGAAATTAGGTGAAAATACCATACATAAGTCAAAATACCATAGATTTTATGATAAACTAGACGACCCGTGACCCGTTGGGTCATCGTCACGATCGTCTTCGCTTTCGCAAAAAGAGCAGGTGTTATTTAGCTGGGCATAGACCACCCGCTATTCGGCCCTCCTCTTCTGTCCGTCAAGGAGCGGCATGTTCGGTTCACTATCAACAGATTCTTTGCTTCTCTAACGAATATTCAACACCCAGGTTGTAAGCAAAGTCAAATTATTATAAGTTACGAATTTCAGTTGTATTGCCCGTGGAACCGATGAATTGATAATGCCTGTTCTTGAGGCCCAGCTCAGTTTAACTTCCGTATCACAGATAGAGTCGAATTAAAGAGCTAATCCATGGAAAGAATGCGACTGCCCCCTCAACTTCCATATCACAGATACTATCGAATTGAAGAGCTAATCCATGGAAAGAATGCGACTGCCCCCCCCCCCCCCAATACCTCTAATTTGTTCTCGTGTAAAAGTAAAGAAAATGTGTCAAACAAGACACAAGTAAACAAAACAAAAATACACAAGACACAATTAAATAAACAAGACACAAACAAGACCGGTTCGCAGACTTTTAGTATAATATAGATAGACTAGTGGCCCGTGCCGTCATTATAAATGACGGCAAAAAATTAACACTTCACCAAAACCCCCGCCGTCTTTTGGGCTTCCTCATTTTCCCCTATCTACTACTGAAGAAAAAGATTCCAAGGTACCCAACTTTTTTTTCACCTTTTGAAATCTGAATTTTCTCCTATCTTATTAGTTCTATTTTTCCCCTATCTAATACTGAAGAAAAAGATTNGTGCCGTCATTATAAATGACGGCAAAAAATTAACACTTCACCAAAACCCCCGCCGTCTTTTGGGCTTCCTCATTTTCCCCTATCTAATACTGAAGAAAAAGATTCCAAGGTACCCAACTTTTTTTTTTTCACCTTATGAAATCTGAATTTTCTCTTATCTTATTAGTTCTATTTTTCCACTATCTAATACTGAAGCAAAAGATTGCAAGGTACCCAATTTTTTTTTTTTTCGCCGAAAAAAAAAGATTGCAAGGTTCCCCACTTTTTTTTACATTCTGAAATCTGAATTTTCTCCTATCTTATTCCCATATAGCGTGACAGGAAAGATATAACTATGTAAATAAATAAATAAATAAAAACACGACGTGAATTATTATATAGTACTGATTGATGGTCCCTATAATGGTAGACCTGCGCGATAGTGCACTGCACCCCGCATTCTTACGGCCGGCAGCCCCGTACGTGTCAACGTCTGTTTATTCTGTGTATCTGCATGCAACTTCATCCCAGGGTTATAATTACTGATGGACAATTAAGCTTTATACCCAATACTTATAATAAATATGACCACCTTAGCTAAATGAGGCTGCATCAGTGCAGTCGCAGTCCATTGTACACTGGATCATTGAATGGATATTGTTGTGTACACTAGTAGTACATTGATTGTTCTGCGTACGTAGACAGTACAGTCCCTGCAACACAGCAGGCATCCCACAGTTCCTGCAACACATGCACACTGCCTGCATTAGTGAGCAAACAGCCACTGATATCGTAAATAATGTATCGGAGTGTATGCTTTCTGGCATTCTCTTAGAAAAGTTAATTTTATGGTGTTTTATTATAATTTTCCATTGAATTGATTATTCTAATAATATATCAACTCATGTATGAATGTCTGAAGAGCATACCTGTTGATTTTTAATCCGAAATACCAATAAATAATAAATTTATTAGCAAATCATGAGGGTGAGGTACATTGCACCTCGCCTTTCCCGTTATAACTCTTCGCTGGGGGTCTCCCTTTGCAGGGTTAAAATAGGACAGCGTAAGAAGCTGTAAGTTTATAAAAAAACTTAATGAACTATACTACCTACTGGATGTGCTATAACACCAGTTTTTTTTTTGACAAATTTATCACAAAATAATACGAGTTTAGTACGAGAAAATGGTTTTGTATTGGCAGTTGCAAGTATTCGTATTTGAAGGAAAATGACTTCTATATAAAGTCTATTACTTTACCATCAATCTTTTCCAATCAGTAAGAAAATCATTATAAACTACGCTGGATTTAAACTTGTTGACAAGTTACGCAATAATTCTCACCACAACTTTGTGTCAGTGTCAGAAGTCACCCAAAGGCAAACGACTGCCAATAAGCGGTGTAGCGCCGCAGCAACCGACAAGAAATTTGTCATTATTTCCCGGGTTGTAATGAGAAATATGATGTTTTTCCAGCGAGACTTTGAGTTTATTTACCTATTTCAATCGCATTCGCTCTTATTTTCACCACCACTGAACCGGCACTATTCTTTTTGCAAGTCTCACAGTACAGGCGCCTAACGGAATGTTCGTATGCGTATATTCATTCGCATGCACATAATCTTCAACTTTAGCTCCAAGGAAATAGATTTTTACGAGGCAGAACTTTCAGTTTACACTACATACCATAAAATCATCAGCATAATATTTCATCCTAATAGATTTTTTCCAAGATAATGATGCCACACCAGTCAAAAGTTAACTAACCCCCTTACACATGAATGACAGGCTTTCGTGTATAAAAGAGTAATATTAATAGACTCTTAATATTCACTTGCTCACGCAGTTTGTTGTATTCCCTACACAGAGAAGTGGAGTGGCTAATTCATGTGGGGATGAAGTTACCTGCAGCAGAAACTTCTGAGGCAGGCCTCCATCAAAGCCTGCTTGACATGCGATGCCCGCTGAATGAGATGTTATGTTCCCCACCACGCACTCGGTGAGGTCTTCTGGCGGTCCTGAATTTTGGAGGAAACAATAGGATTATTGCAATTACTATTATTATTGTTATTATCACTAGTTGCTAGCGCCGTCATGAAATGATTGCCAAGTATTAATAACTTCAGTGAAATCTCCGTTTCCTTCCTTTTCCTGCTTGGTTCTATAGTCTCAGAAAAATACCGTTTCCTTTACCTTTAATGATTTCCTACTAAATTCATTAGTTAGATTAGATAGGCGGCAGTATACAAACCAAGAGGCCCATTCCCAAAGAGACACCGGATCTTTGGCCCCGGCCCTCTATGAGCTAATTCCCTTGAACTCAGACAAAATGCACCCATCAGAAAGAGAGTATCATTTAGTATTGATAGATGAAGGTATTTTAGTAGTCATCAGTACTAAAATTTACTAGATTTAGTTACAGCAAAGCCCCCCCCCCCCTCTGCTGTTCAACAGATGAATAGTTTCATATCTAATGTTTCAGATCGCGTCGGGAGACAAACTGAGCAAACAACCAGTAAGTTTTCTATCATTATTACAAGATTAATTAATAATTATTGTTGTTATATTTCGTTTTCATTTAAACTACCTCTCCACAGCTACAATACTTTGAGAGAGAGAGAGAAAAATCAGTGGTTTCGCTATATGTAGTATATATTTAGGCAAAGAACTAATGTCTGCAGGTGATAGCATGAGATAATATCGGCACTTTGGGTAAGTTTTTCCACTGGTTGTACTGTACAATAACGCGTCAACGAAACGGGGCATCCGTGCAAAGAATAGAAATATCAATTCGAGAGCACAGAACACCGGGCAAATTGAGATTCAGAATTGAGGGAAGCGAAATGGGGAAGGAGAAAAAGGTATTCCGTAGGCCAAATGTCACTGTGGAATCCCTTCAGTGATGCAATTTATAATAATATTATGATGGGTAAATCTAATTACACACAAAAGAAACAGTAACACTTTAGTACCCTTAGTCCATATGTTTCGCAGGACAACAAAAAAATAATAAACAAACAGTGTTTTATATATACCAAGGGTAGAGCATCACTTGTCAACAAGCAATTTGCTTCTGAAATATTTCTACTATATTTTTTATCATTTCTACATTATGATCGCGAATCTGAAGACCTTTTTTTGTGTCAGAAGTTATTTGTAAATAATCATGATTTATTTCTTATATGCCGTGACTGTAATTCCTGTAATACCCCCACGTGAAGTATTTAGGGAAACGTGTTATGCTATTCCCACGTAAACTAAGGTATCAATCAACAGAGGATCTGTGGAATGCTCTACTTACTAGCCCCGTTCCAGCCATCCACAGATCTGAGGTTAGTGTCCACTAGTCATTAGCAGCAATTTTTAAATTCGCAGCAGCAGAGAAAACTTCTTATTATTCGAGAACAATGTGAATATTTACCAGGGCATAAATGGCTTCACAACTTACCAGCAGATATGACGGTGAAAGAGCAGGGTTTTTCTTGTGCACCCACTGAGTTGGTGGCAAAACAGAGCAGAGATCCGTAGTCCCTCTCCGACAGAGGGGTGTACGACAGTACCGACTCTAGGCCAGTCATTGTGAATCTGTAATTAAATTGGTTCGTCAGAGCTAACGGTAGGAAAACTTGCAGTAATTGAGCTTATTAAAGATAAGAAAATAAAAGCAAAGGGGGATGTATGTCATTTGATACAGAACTCGTCACACGTAGCACACGACAATAAACACATAGGCCTGAGTGATGCATTTGATAATGATATTATTTATCACAGTTAATACGTCATACTACAATATTACTGGTGAATGTTCCCAAAAAAATTGTTTTCGACCTCTTCAGTTTTGGAGATAGCTTGTACGCACGCTAGCAGAAGGAGGCTTGAGTCTCGCACCACTTGCGACAGGTCTATAGTGACCAAAGTGTGGCACACTTTTTATAGCAGCTTTGCAATGGCACTGCTGCATGTATGTGCTAAGTTCCTGCAAAGCAATATTATTGCCCTATGCGTCTCAATTTCGGTTGTCGGTACAATGCAGTGGAGCATTTATTTAGCACGCATGTATGAGAGCAGGTGCATGGAATATTGATGTCTGCATTAAGTCATTAATATTATAATTGCATCAGGATAGAAGCAAATGAATAGACATACGTACGTATGTGGCACTTTTCAACTACGTAAATTTTAGGATTCATATGGGAATAACTTTCAATTTATTTTGCCCTAAGTATATGGTGAAATTATCAAAAATGATTTAGATATAGGCTTTTCATTTATTTTAAGCATACCGCATAACACTATTGATATTATATTTTAAAAACAACTGAGTAAAAATAATTGCATGAGTTTTCAAATTTTGACTATCAGCAATTAAATAGTAATCGATGCCAATCTCTAAGCTTCTGCCATTCCAGGTTTCTCCTAAAATTTCCTTGCCATCATTCCCGCTGTACTTCCGTAGAAAGTTAATGTCCACATCAGTGTTGTCAATTTGCTCTTACACTGAGTTTTTTAGTTCACAAGTTTAGAAAAAGTTACAGCAACCAGACTCGTTCTGAACAAAATTTGAAGGAATTTGTGATGCTCAAAATTCCTAATCTTGATGCCTAAGATTGAGTTTCTTTCGGACGCCGAATATAGTATATAGACTAGGATGATTTTTCAAGTAAATTGTAAACGACTTCCCAGGGTACAAAATGAAAATTGTTTACTCCTGAGAATCACTACCTTTCAATCATTGATTATAGTATTTAAGGTTGAGAAAATTTATAACCACGATGTCAAGGGACTCTCTCTTTAAAAAATCTCCTTTTGCAGACACTTTACACTATAACGCTCAGTGTCAATTGAGTAGAACATTGAAGAATTCTAATCAATGCCATATATGCGAAAAAATCAATTGGATGAACGCACCAGGGTTAAGACTCATTTCCCACAAACTCAAATTCGGTTGCATCTTTCCTAGTCGATTTGCATTCCAGTCTTCCGACTGAATTGATTCCGAGAGGTTGTGTAGCTGCGGTGCTCTGCACAAGCGCAACAAACTGTTAAGACTATAGAGTCATAGGCAATAAAACAATCGAGCTCCAGTCCTTTGTGAACAACCTATAATAAAATCCCACCCGGACAACCGCGAAGCATGAAGAGCACGTATAGCTTATTAATTGATTTGATATGGGGCGCAAAAGTAATAACAAAAATAGGAAGTGAATACCAGAATAGAGCGTCATCAATCTTAACAGTGAACTTTGTGAACAGGAAAATATTAGAGCAGACAGTGATAACTTGGGCTATAAGTGTTCTGTGTGTCAAGCTGTGAAACTATAGCAAAACAGTGAGGTGTTCACTGTGTGAGCAATATGTCTTCCACGCCTCCTGCCTGGCAATCAAACAGAGTGCAACGTACCATTTTGAAATTTGCCCAGCTGGACAGTGTTTTGTAGAAAGTGCAAGGATGCAAATACAAAGACAAAAATAAAAATGATTTGCCCAGGCTTTGGATATATCTATTGCGCTAGATATTCAAAATTAACAAAAGGTGAAGTAGATATTTTCAACAGCTTGCCAGAGAGTTGTAAATGGTGTTGAAAGGATTGCCCATACAGTCCCGAAAAAGAACAAAAACGCAGCTCCACCCATGCTAATGACTCAAGGGCGTGTGAAACTCACATGGTACTAAATGAGTTATGGTCCCATGGACGAAATGGAAGTGCCAACAGTCAAGAGACACATAGCGTCTCTACATGAAAAAATAATTCAACTATGAAAGATAAATGCGAGGACGAAAATACTAAGAGAAACGTAATCTGCAGGTTCTACGCTAAGAACATCTGCAAATACGGGGTTTCAGGCAAAGGGTATCACTTTTTTCCATCGGAAAAGATGCTCAAGGATCATGAAAAACGGCACCTATGGCTTCAAAGCCCTAAAAATTTGTGGTTTGTTCTACCCAATTGTTTGTCGAAATTCCTTCCGAAAAGGAGAATGTCTGGATCCTTCAAGTTGCGAAATTCACTTGGGCAGTACCATACGTACTTCTAGTTCTGAACACCATTCGTGGCATCAAAGGGACCACGGGGAAAACACTGGGATGCTGTGGCATACACAAACTCATACTCATTCCCAAGCCAACAGGTAAAGAGAAAGATTCTCAGAGCACGAGAAAACAAGGTACAGGAATGATAAAAACTCTGGTATTAGCGCACACTACCAAGCTGACACGGGTGCGTCCTTGCAAAATATGAAACAGAACATTCAGAAGATAGGAAATTTATACTAACAATGTGTCAAAGATGCTGTCAATGGAAACTTACATGGAAAAACGACAGAAAGGAATGCAACAGCCGACTTAGCACCCACCATATCAGGGAAATCCCGCACAAATGTGGATAAGAGGTTAAATAAACTGCCAAACCAACCATCGAAATGATGCAATGACCCAAAAGAAGTAATGAGTAGTCAAACATTAAATAAATTTTATGTGGTCAATACTCAAGGATTATACACAAAAAACTACAGAAAGCAACTGATACTTAGAGACATTGCAGGTGAAGCAAATTCACTCTTCCTTGCAATTACTGAAACACACCTAAATGAGAGTATTTTTGATGCTGAGGTCAAAATGGAAAACTATACTTTGCGCAGGTGTGACCGCGAAAACCGTAAATGCGGCGGAGTAGCGCTGTATGTGAAAGAACAGCTTGGTTCACATGTCTTACAGAAATTCTCGAATAGCATAAGTGAAATTCTAATTGTAAAAATAGAAAAAATTCAACTGGTTTGTGTGGTGTGCTATCGACCGCCAAAATGTGCTTCTCAGAATGTTGCGGAGCTGCTCAATAAAATTCGAACACATTGCAGTAGACTTGAAAGTAAGTACAGTTTGTAACTATAACAGGTGACTTCAAGTTCCCATTCCTCAAATGGCTACATCCAGACGTGCCCAAACAGGTAGTTTTATTTTTAACAAAAAGTTTTCGTACACAATAGATGCGAGATATCAAGCACTATATTTACTACAGGTAGTGGAACAACTTTCATTAGTGCAGATGATTATTTCGCCAACAAGGAAAAACGACTTCTTAGACCTCCTCTTTGTATAGCATAGAATACCGAATTTGTAAAGAATATCAGCACCCAAGATAGCTTTGTCAGATCACGAACTCATTGATACCACAACCAGTTCAGTAGCTACGAAACGAATGACTCAAAGAATTACGGGCTAAATAGCATAAAGAGTCTTCAAGATTTAAATGCTTTCAATAATCAGATAAATTGGGAAAGTTTGAACGAGGAGCTGCGGTCGGTGAACTTTGACGATGTTCTTACTGACTCCACTCAAAGTGAAACAATGAACGAAATCTTCGAAAACGTTCTGTTGGAATAGTACCTGAAATACCTACCATGCACCGCGTCGGAGGAAATGTCCTAAAAATCGCCACCATGAATTCCGCAAAAGCCTACTAAAGAAAAGAGCAACTTTGATCAAATGCCAAAAAAAAAGTCCCCTAGTGTATTACAGCGACAAATTGAATGCCGGCGAAAACGGGGAGAGATTGAACATAAACTTGCAAAATCTCACGATGAAGAGAAACAGGAAAAAAGAACTACAGGCTATGAAGAAGATAAAAGAAAACAGTTCTTCTTCTCACATGTATCAAATTAAAAAGGAAAACTAAGACGATTATTGTACGAATATGGATCAATAACTGATAACGATCAGGAGATGAGTGAAATACTGAGTCGTCAATACCAGATTTTTTTTTAGAAAAGAGACCAGTAACCCTGATGTTCAAGTATTAGAAGCAACTGGTAATTACTTAATGGATATTGAATTCACAAAACTAAGCATTGAATTAGCCATCGATGAAATTGGCGGAAACAATGCTTCAGGACCACATGATGTTCCTGCAAAAATCCTAAAAATGTGCAAGCTAAGTATTTCTTACCCGCTCTACCTCATGTGGCGTAAATCATTGGACGATGGTGTTATACCAAATACCTATAAACACGTAATCATAGCCCCAATCCCCAAAGCCGGAAATAGTATAGATCCAGCAAACTATAGACCTGTCACATTAACGAGCCACTTAGTGAAAACGTTCGAAAGGGTGTTCCGTAAACACCTAGTGCACCATCTAGAGAGTAACGAACTACTGACATAAAAAACATGGTTTTCGACGTAAATGTTCCACTAATTCACAATTGTTGGAGCATTACGATTCAATAGTAGAGACATTGTGCCAAGGAAAGCATGTGGACGTAATCTACTCGGCTTTTACTAAGGCTTTTGACAAGGTTGACCACGGAATCCTAATGTTGAAACTATCCCTCATGGGTATCCAAGGAAAATGTCTTCGGTGGCTTGCAGTATTCCTGTCAAATAGAACCCAAAGTGTAATTGTCAACAACAAAGTGTCATCCAGACAGCAGATACTCAGTGGAGTACCACAAGGCACCGTGCTTGGGCCTATTCTCTTTCTCATCATGATCAATGACATGGGGTATGGATGTAACTATGCGGTTCCTTCGTCATTTGCTGACGATACTCGAATACTAGCTGCAATCTATGGAAGATGTGCTGTCTGGGCAGCGAGATTTTGGAAAGTATCTGCCAATGGTCGGTAAAAAATAATATGACCTTTAATAAAACAAAATTCAAAGGGCTAAGATACGGAAAAAATCAAACACCCTTCGAATCCACGCAATATGCCATCAGCGATGGGCATGAAATTGAGAGAAAGACACCTTAAAGAGACTTCGGAGTGAGACTACAAGACGATGCTACCTTCAAGGAATATATTGCTAGAGCTATCGCTATGGGAAAAAGATAGAGTGGATGGGTTTTACGAACTTTCTCGTCACGTGAAGTGGATGTAATGCCCACTTTATGGAAACAATTATTTCTTCCGAGAATAGAATACTCGGATGCCGAGTACATGAAAAAAACTAGAACAACTTGAAGCTATCCAAAGATCATTCACGGCCAAAATTCGAGGCATGCTGGAGTACGATTACCACAAACGACTTAGCTGTGTCCACTGGTATTCAATTGAACGAAAATTTCAGCGAGTCGATATCATACATATTTGGAAAATTCTGGAACGTATCACTGTGAATGTGAATGAGCAGCTTGTCGCCAGACACTCAAAAAGAACTGGAAGGACTTGTAATATACGCATCCCAAGCAGAGATGGTGTAAATATTGCAATAGCTTTACCGTACGGGAGAAAGATTGTTTAACAAAATGTTTCGGCATATTTGAAACGCCACTCATATCAAAATTGTAAAGCTAAAAAAATAGGCAGAATTCTCATTTAAGAACAATAACAGATAGACCAGAGGTCGGCGGTTACGTGCACTGTGAAGATAATTCGCTGCTGGCTCTCTCTTTGATCCCTAACTGCGGCACCACAGAAGACACCCAGCATAGTGACTCCACACCCTTGGGGTGACTTCATCCGAAGACCCTTAAGGTAGGTTCTATCCCAAGCTTAAGCTAGATGAGTCAGCATGTACAAATAATGTCTCTCAAGATACACTGTGCTAGTACTGCGAAACATCGCATGATACTTGTTCGTATCAGGGTATACACTTACTTTCTTTCCGACACGGATTCGCTGGCGTCTTTCCTAGCAGAGTTGTTGAAGGTCCACCGGAAGGTGACATTAGATGGATCTGCGTCCACGGAACATCTTATTGTCGTGGGTTCGAAGAGAGCCACTCCACGCAACGAAGGAGGCACGGCACACCTCGGAGCATCTGTGGCCGGAAAGAAAAAAATATGCAAAATATGTAGTAAACCTTTAATAAAAAGATTCTCACTTGCACTCTAGCTTTGGACCGCAATTAAAGCCAAGTCTTTAAAGTGGCGGCTTGGTGAATTAAATTCCTCTGCGGTTGTACTGAAAATAGCCAATTTAGCTCCTGGTATTTTGTACAGGGAGGTCTCTGCTTTTTGCGCTTGCATCAAAGAGATTTTTCTCATAGTTCGGAATCTGACTGAGAGCACAGGGTATCGAGAAAGCATAGGTAAAAAAAAAGGGAAGCAGACATCGTTGCATTCTGTCCTTTTCTTGCAGGAAGAGAATCTGATGGTAGGCAAAAAACGCAGGAATTTCTCAGAGTAGCGCTTCAATAGAAGTTTTAATACAGTAAGACTAATTGGTAGTTCTTTTATGCTCTTATAATATGTGATTCTTTCAGAAGACATAGTTCAGCTTATAGTCACGTTAATAACATTCGCATTACAATATTCGTACTCTTAATAGGTTTGATAGGTTTACTGCACACAGAGACATTGATACAATGCAATTATCGTTTTGGTACATGAGTAACAAACAGTTACAATAATGTATCTGCATAGCCACTAGAAGTTAAGCATGACTTTTTGGGCAAAGGCTAGTAAAGGCTACTATAACTGTAATACTTTTTCTATGAAACGGTTTTAAAATAGATTGTCAGTCAGAAGTTAGGTCTAATCAATACAAAGGAATTGTACTGAAAAGCAATGCCATTTGAAAAACTGTTGGGCGTTTTTCAACGTCAACCCGCACATTTGGGAGATTGAGAACAGGAGATTGAGAACAGAACGTCTCATTTCGTAATATTGTTACGGAATAAGTGGACTGAAAGGCTCTTGAATTGCTTCGGGATGATTGTTAAACACGAATCGAAAAAAAAAAATAAGTAAGGAATAGTTGTAGACATCCTGAACATGCAACATTTTCAGAGTAGAGCACATATCACTGCAATTCATTAGAGGAATATTGTTAGCGCTGCGTTTAACGCGAAGTATTCGCCTAAGTATATTGTTCAATATTACCTCAAGTTTATGAATATGACAACGTGGGGCTCCACCCCAGATGATGATACCCTGAACCAACACTGAGTGAGCTAATGAGTAATAAACCATTTTTAGTAATTCACGATCAACATAGTTGGATATTGCATAGATTATACCAAGAACTCTGCTCAGCTTACGCCCTACTTCCTCGATGTGGACCTTAAAATTCAGCCGCTCATCCAAAATCAACCAAAGATACCTTATCTGAGGCACCCACTCTAGTTAATAATTGTTGAAAAAGATAGGTGGCATCTGTGGGTGAGTACATGGAGAGAACAGCATTCATTTGGTTTAGTTTTCGTTGGCTCTTAATCTATTTTGAATTAACCATTCAGCCAAAACATATGTGAAATTTTGTATATCTGCGATAGCAGCCTAAAAATTAGAACTATTGGTGTAAAAAACGGCAGCAATACACAGTTCATGCCAAGGCTAGTTATATCAGTGATAAAAACATTGAAATGTACCGGACCTAGAATGCTTACTTGAGGACAACTTGAGGTAGTGGGTAATGTGCGAGATTTGGCATCGCTACACAGCACGCATTGGTCCCTGTTAGTCAGGTTACTTTTTATCAGTGCATCTGCAGCGTTCCGAACGTCATAATGATCGAGTTCATTTTAGCAGAAGAGTTTTATCTACAGCATGGAACACCTTCCTGAGATTAACGAAGAGACATATACCATTAGTTTTATCATGCATGGAAGCACTTCCGAAGGTCAGTTACAAGATGAAACATAGCTAATGTGAACTACACAAGGCAAAAAATCAAATATTAAATAGGAGTCCTACGAGATTAAAACTTAACGTTTCAGGATGAAAAATCCCATCTTCAGAAGGAAAAAAACCTAGGCTACGATCAATAAATAAAAATTTCTTTATTGTTAATCGGTAATGGGAGCGTAGGTGTTTTGGGGGGAAGTCTAAAGGGCAAATGGACGGAGGCGCGCGCAGGGGCCGGACCTCAGCTCCTGTACAGTCGGCAGAATGCAGGCTAGGTATATACAGTATAGAGCGGTACAGCCGTGGTCATTATGTTGAGGCTAGGTTTGGTGTTATGTATGGAGAGAGACTCTACTGTTGCGAGCTCGATGGGTATGGAAAAGTCTATGATGGAAAAAACATTCCTGCTGATGGGACGGTTGCTTTGCTCAGCATGTAGGCGAGGGGCTGAATGTGAGGGCTTCGCGAGTGGTAAACCGGTACGGCTGGATACACCTAAATGTTGGTCAATACGGGCTTTGAAGTGTTGTCCAGTGCTACCCAAGTATGAGGCGCTGCAGGCCTGGCATCGGTAGAGGTAGATAACACTGGACAGAAGTGTTGTGAGGGGCTTGCCTTTAAATTTGAAGTGTATCCAGAAGAAAGTGTATTCATAAGCATTCTACCTCTTGAAAGTGAAAGACAAACCTTGTTCTGCTTCAAAACGTCAAAATTTATCTGACTGACTGAATTTGGCTTAGAAACCTTCTGCTAAAAGATTGGTATAGCTAGTGTACCCAGTAAATGAGGCGTTTTACATAATAAGAGTATTCACCAAAAATCTGTTCAAGTTACCTCATGAAAATTGTGCATTTCTAGTTCAATTAGAAGTAATTTCAATCTGCACACCGACAAGCGAAAATGACCAATGCTAATAGCTCGTGAGACACGCTACAGAAAAGAAGAAAGAGCAATTGATAACAATATGCCACGTTTAGGAATAAAAATTATGCATTTCTATATGAAAAAAAAACTACAGTGCATAACATTCTTTAAAAAGGTAGTAGCAAATAACGCTCATCCTACGAGAAACCTGAATTTAATTTGGCCAGTTTTAGGTTAGAGTATTTTCATCCCGCTTACCGCAAAATGGATATGACCAATGTGATTTCGGCATGAGACGAGCAAGGGAGGGGGAAGCCATTGAGGATGAGCCCCCTGTAAATCGCAACTCCCGTGCGCCCCGCATTATTATTATTCGATGGGAAATCTCCCAAAGACTCGGCCGCTGTCGGCACAGCTATAACGCGAGCGTCTTTATACTGACGTGACGTGCCCGTGGCTTCCAGTATTAGAAATTACTGGCTTCTGGAATTGGGTGAATGTGGAACCCTTTTTAGGTTTCATTGCATAGGTTGTAAAAACGAATACAAAATGCCGCCAGCCGGGGAGAATCGTATATAATTTCGAGTAAATATGGGCAAGTGGCATATTTTGTGGAAATAAAAATAGAAAATGTAGTCAGACGGAGACAAAACATCGACTGTTTATTTTAAAAAATGTTCAGTACATTAGGTCTCATCGGTGTGCAATTGAATAAAATATCCTGATTGGCAGTGAAGTAATAATTTCAGACTTTGAATCAATATTGACATCCTTTGAGGTTGCTTAATTTCGATGAAATAAGCTCAAGGACGAGCAGCTGGGATCGGCCTATTGCAGCAATAATCTCTAGCTTTCTAGCCCTGCATGCAGCCTTTCTGGGGAGGCTGCGGCCAGTGGTACTGACCCATTTGTTGGGCTTTTCTGCAAATGGTGCTGATTATTTGCTGGACTTTTTAGTCAGTGGTGCTTAGCAGCTTGTTGGGATTTACTGCCTGTGGTACTGACCCATTTGTTAGGCTTAACTGCCCAGTAATTATTTACAGTCATGATATAATTTGTTATCCAAGTCGAGCTGCAAGTTCCCGTAATTACTTATGGTAATCATAAAGTTATCTATCTAACACCTCAGCGAATAAAAAGCGGGAAATGAAAAATTGCTCACATGAGGCCAGAATCTGCTCTAGCTGATTTGATGTTACAACATGTGAAGTTTTTGTTTTTGCAGATTAAACTCTAGCAATAAGAAAATGAGGTGTACTCCAGCTAGGCCTTCGACGTATAATAAACATATTTTCACCCAGGAGATATTTCCCAGACTTGACAGTAAATAACAAATGCTTTTAAGATATTCTTTCTATAAATGAATTCAAAATATTCTAATTTTAATTGAAACTTTTACATAAGATATGAAGAAAGTTTAAATGTTGATCCATTAGAAAATATAACTTAAATGTTGATCCATTAGAAAATATAGCTAACATCATATCTTATTCCCAGAGGTACATGCAAATGTTCACACATGACAAAAAATCTAGAAATATCAGCACTGAGTTATTAAAGATGTATAATACTGTGGCTATTTTTGTAATGTCACTGTCAACCACGTATGTCGAATTCACGTGGGCCCAAAGTGGCATTGTCAGCATGAAGGTAGTTTATTTCTTAGCCCCATATCATTTTTTCGTAAGTTGAGCTAAGTGAAGACAGTATAATAATTTTTCGTAAGGCCCTATGTGGCTATAAGATGGTATTCGTCACGTGGTAGCCCCATGGCTGCCACCTCACATTCACATGGCTAATGCCACGTGATAGCCGCATGGGGCCAAGCTGTAAACAAGGCGGTTACCTCGACTTTACTCGTACTATGGCCCAATGTGGTGTTTACCACGTGGTTGCTACATGGTAGCAATGTGGCAAGTGCCTTGTCAAAGCAAAGTGAAAAAATCGAGGTGGCACTGCCTAGATTTGAACCTGTTCCGATGTCATCCACCATGACTTTGGAACTGCCTGCCTTACACCACAATATCGCTGA
The DNA here is from genome assembly GCA_001587735.2 of Parhyale hawaiensis. Taxonomy (NCBI): domain Eukaryota; kingdom Metazoa; phylum Arthropoda; class Malacostraca; order Amphipoda; family Hyalidae; genus Parhyale; species Parhyale hawaiensis. Next base: position 4,967,167 of record LQNS02277220.1, on the reverse strand, counting down.
CTGCATGACTTCTCCGAAGACTAATTGCCATCTAGTTATAAAGAACTCTCCACTTTCATTAGTGCTATGTTAATTTAAAACAAGAAAACTGGCAAACCCTCCATACTAGATCATTTCAGAAGCACCATGTTTAATACGAGTAGCAAAAAAAATAGTCATTACGATTCAGCCAACTTATCCGATTTCCAAAATAAAAATATAATGCGACAAGAAACTGTGAGATTAAGGGTATGGATTATCTGTACCAGATGCATGCAATACGCGTCGTCTTTTACCAACTCTTTGATTATCAATCGAAAAAAAAGTCTGGAAGCAGTTAGGCCCGCATGCATTGGCAATACCGTTACGATACTCGCTACTTTACCGAGCATTTGAGAAACCGCTTTAAACCTTTAAAGGTCATATGCGGGAACTAAACAATTAGAAGACGAAACTAGAGAGCGCACTACGGGCACATACCGCCGCCAAGCGAGACAATGTCAACAGCAAACTGAAACTGGCTTGGGACCAGGATTTCGTATTATCATCACCAAAAATTGCTTATTTGTGTCTCCAGACTTTAATAACAGTTCCAGAATTTGCTTGAAGATGCATCTGTAACCTTTTGAGTTACGTTCTGATAAATACTAACAGAAACATATTGTCCAGCACACGAACGAACGCATCGATCATCACCAAAAGTGGGTCATTTGCACCTTTAAGCCTTTCTAGCAGTACCTGAAAATTTTGCGAAGGTCTCTCTGCAACTTTGTGGGTTAGGATATTGGCAACCATAAAACAAACAGCGACGAAATAAACTAACAAATCATTGAAAAAATTAGTCATGTTTCTTTCCAACATTCCAAAAAATTATTGCAAATTTCATGTAAATAAGTTCATAAGCATTTAGATTACATTAGATAGGCGGCAGTAGACGAACCAAGAGGTCCATTTCCAAAGAGACATCGGGACTAACACCCCGGCCTCTTTGAGCTATTGCCATTATGTTAGCAGGATATAGAGGATTGGGGAAACGAAAGGAGAAAAAACGGAAGACGAAAGAGAAAAAAGGGAAGGAAAAAAAAATAAAAAAAAAACAGAGGGGGAGAAGAATCTCCGCCATGAATGCCCCCAAGTATGATCGATTGCCGCTGATATACGGAGCATAAAGATATAGATGGAGTGGAAGGAGACGAAGTCAGCATAAAATGGCCTGGGAAGCTTTGGGCGTTAAGTGTTTGCGACTCGTGGAGGAGGAGTTCTTAGCTGAGGAGGATATCTCTCCCAGTGTATGTCAAGACGATTTTTAAACGACTTGACCGACTCCGCTGAAACAACATCGGAAGGTAGTCTATTCCAAATGCTGACTATGAAATAGGGAAAGAACTGCTGACTTAAGGTTGTTCTTCGAGCCTTATGCTTGAGTTTTTGACCGTTGTTTCGCA
>LQNS02277220.1:4951975-4962706 GCA_001587735.2 Parhyale hawaiensis | reverse complement strand
CAGGATATTGCGCTCGCAGAAATATGACTGCACTGCACGGGCTGGCTTCCAGTATTAGAAATTACTGGCTTCTGGAATTGGGTGAATGTGGAACCCTTTTTAGGTTTCATTGCATAGGTTGTAAAAACGAATACAAAATGCCGCCAACCGTGGAGAATCGTATATAATTTCGAGTAAATGTGGGCAAGTGGCACATTTTGTGGAAATAAAAATAGAAAATGTAGTCAGTCGGAGAGAAAACATCGACTGTTCATTTTAAAAATGTTCTGTATATTAGGTCTCATCGGTGTGCAATTGAATAAAATATCCTGATTGGCAGTGAAGTAATAATTTCAGACTTTGTATCAATATTGACATCCTTTGAGGTTGCTTAATTTCGGTGAAATAAGCTCAAGGACGAGCAGCTGGGAGCGGCCTATTGCAGCAATAATCTCTAGCTTTCTAGCCCTGCATGTAGCCTTTCTGTGGAGGCTGCGGCCAGTGGTACTGACCCATTTGTTGGGCTTTTCTACAAATGGTGCTGATTATTTGCTGGACTTTTTTGTTAGTGGTGCATAGCACTTTGTTGGGATTTACTGCCTGTGGTGCTAACCCATTTGTTAGGCTTTACTGCCCAGTAATTATTTACAGTCATGATATAATTTGTTATCCAAGTCGAGCTGCAAGTTCCCGTAATTATTTATGGTAATCATAAGGTTATCTATCTAACACCTCAGCGAATAAAAAGCGGGAAATAAAAAATTGCTCACATGAGGCCAGAACCTGCTCTGATTAGATGTTACCACATGTGAAGTTTTTGTTTTTTGCAGATTAAACTCTAGAAAAAAGGAAATGAGCTGTACTCCAGCTAGGCCTTTGACGTCTAAGAAACATATTTACAACAGGGAGATATTTCCCAGACTTAACAGTAAATAACAAATGCTTTTAAGATATTCTTTCCAAAATTAATTCAAACTATTCTAATTCTAATTGAAACTTTTATATAAGATATGAAGCAAGTTTAAATTTTGATTCATTAGAAAATATAACTAATATCATATCTTATTCCCAGAGGTACATGCTAATGTTCACACATGACAAACAATCTAAAAATATCAGCACTGAGTTATAGAAGATGGAAAATACTGTGGCTATTTTTGTAATGTCACTGTCAACCACGTATGTGGAATTCACGTGGGCAATTAAAGCCGGGAAAGCCTCTTGCGTGCATTTATGACAAGGATTGGTTTGTGGGCTGCATTGTTGACTGGTCATATGAAAACTGTGATGTATTTGTCAACTTCAAAACATTCTAAGACTAGACTTTTCTCATGGCCTCCTTCTATTCATCAGAATAATAGTTGGGTCTTATTTCCGAACATCATATGCATTGTGTCTGCACCAGAGCTTCAGGGGATGAACGCAAGGTTTCATAATCATGGTGACCATAACACAGAATCAATTCAGAAGAAGCTGCCTATCTTTGGGCTATGAACTCAATTATTTGTAGATTTTTGGATAAACTGACTTACTTAATTGTGAATGCCATCAAATTTATGTGTTCAGAGTACAAATACCTCACATATTCTTCATTTCTGATAAAAAGTAGCTAACACGTAAGCTGTCATGGGGATAAAATATGCTTATATTACAAAAAATATTTTAATATGCAAGAGGTGAAAACATAATCTGAATTTTTGACAAACGATTAGCATATGTGTACAATTGTGTAGGGAAAAAAGACTGTCCAGGGTAAATGACAACGCAATGATTTTGGCTGCTGAAATTAGTCTAAAATTGCATTTTTTAAGTCTGAGCCATTTTTGAAGCTCCCTTACTCCAAATTTATGATTTCAATATTGAACAAAAACTTTCTACAGATAGTCATGTGGCTAAATAGAAGGAATGTGGCCCCAATGAATAATTGAGAATTTATTGTAGCATGACAGTTGCAACCAGAAAATTGACATTTTCTTTTTCGCATATAACAGTACCACTAATTTGGAGGTATATATCTTAAAAACTAGAAGTGATAGAGCTTTTCTGATAGCAGATTCTGAAAGCTTGGGTGTTACTTGCGTAGCATATCACTTGTAAAGTCCACGGCTGATTTTGTTCCCAAGATATTGGCATCCAAATATGGCTGTTCTTAAACATCGTAATTCGCAAGGGCCACAAATGGGGTATACCACCTTACTGTGAAGAGCCACAGCACAAAAACCCTTTAGAATTTTGACAAAATATTTTACGCATGTTCATCATATATGTTAAGGTACCAGTATAAATTTTTTAGCGAAGTCAGAGTCGGTGGCTATGGGACCTCTGGCTGAGTTCATATGGAATGACCCCTATAGAAAATTCTATGGATAACCATTGTGGACGATGCAGTAGTAGGAGGTAGTTTTTCAGCTAACTGAGAGTGACCGACGACTCAAAAGATTGTCGTTTGTTGACACTTGATTCTGAAGAGCAGGAAACTGTTGTCACAGATAGTATGTCATTGTTCTCGAAATTTAGAGAATAATAATTATTTGATGTAGGTCGTTCAGCTTACTGTGCGTGTTGAAAGGATCAAGAAGTTTTCATAGGGTTAGAAAAAATGTGTAACGCACCATACAAGCTCACTAATTCCAGAGAATATGGAATTGCGCATTGATTGTGACCACAAACTCTGGAAGGACTTGGGAAATTTATGTTACTTGATACAGGACATTCACCGAACATTCCTCCCTCTTATCATAATTTTTTTTTTCGGGCATTATGAAACCATTTGTATAATCTCAAGTGGATACCAAGGTATCTGGGTAAAAATGAGTTGCATTAAGCATATTTTGATTCAAAACATGAGAATTTCTACCGGCGTGTCGTGTTATGACTTCTGTTTCCGCCAACGACGAAAATTTATATCTTAAAAATTACGAGCATTTTCTCATATGTACTCTACATCTGTGAAATCAGGTATTATTTTTTAAACCTAACATAGTTCCATACGTATCAACAGTTACAGTTTCTTCTTTTTTATTATTCATTAATAGCAAACGCTGCGTTGATTAAACCAAGCTATGGCTGTGATTTATAGGAGAATTTTCATATCTTAACGTCGAGTGTGCCGTTCAATCGAAAATGCAAAAATTATCATAATTTTTTCTCATTTTTTATGGGAAAATGTAAAATTAGTTAAAATGCTCTCCCAGCCTGCTACCCATTAGTACTAAGGATAAAACAAATATACGATAGTCGACAAATTTGATAAAAATCCTGACATTTCGAGAAAGATCAGATTCCCATCATCTGAAATTCTAATAAAATGCTAGGATATAAAGGAATGATTAAAACGAAATTTTACTACGTATGAGCTAAGGACAGTTTGCCTGGAGAGAACCATAGACCAATGACAGCAGCGCACAACGGGGGTCCCTATATAAGTGACGGACGGCATGGGAAGCGGAGGGAAACGGGCAAGCACAGTCGGAGGCAAAAGTGTCAATCATGGATCGTGACGAGAGGCACGGCTGAAGACATNTTGAGGCTAGGTTTGACTTTATGAATATATAGTGATTCCAGAGTTCTGAGTTCTATTGGATTAGAATAAGCTATTATAGAGAAGTCTTTCTTACTAATGGGATGGTTGTTTTACTCTGCATGGAGAAGGGGAGCTGGATGAGCAGGTTTTGCTACCGTTAAACCAATTCTGCTTCCCATGCCGTCCGTCACTTATATAGGAACCCCCGTTGTGCGCTGCTGTCATTTGCCTTTGGTTTTTTTCAGGCAAACACTGTCCTTAGCTCATAGGTAGTAAAATTTCGTTTTAATCATTCGTTTATATCCTAGCATTTTGTCTGATCTTTCCCGAAACGTCAAGATTTTTATAAAATTTGTCGACTATAGTATATCTGTTTTATAATATTAGCTCTAGTTCAATATATACTAAGAATAAGGTTGATCTTGCAAACAATAAGTCACATCTTTAAAGCGCCATTGTAAGTGACACCATATATGCCCACTAGAACATCACACATTTCAATATGACCCCACAATATATCTGTCTCACTACAAACTTTATAACCATCTCATGCAGACCGTTTTTAGTTGCCTCGCTCACCCGGCAGCTGCAGCGAAAACTTCCTTAACCTGAAAATCCATCCTGCAAAAAGGCTCCTTGAACAAAACGCGAAAAATAAACTTACATTTGATGGAAATGTTTACAGCGTTGCTGAGCGTATCACCCTCCACGTTTGAAGCTTTGCATTGGTATGCCCCTGATTGTTTCCTGTTGACTCTCTGCAACGCGAGGGTCGCCTCGCTCGCCAAGATGCCGGCTGCTACATTGTGTTCCAGCTCCCGGCCCTGATGCAAAGGAATGCGGAGTCATGATAAAGATGTATGTAAATTCAATTGAAAACGGAAATATCTCGACAGTATGACACGGAGGCTTGTATGTCACAGGTTTCTTTTCTGGTACCCAAGGAAAAATAAATAAATTTTGATTAGACACATGAAATTTTTTTGGAAAACGAAAATGTTTTGACAGTACGTTACGGAAGCTAGTGTATTGGTGCTTTTTACCCTAGTGCCAATAAATAAAACTATGTGCGACAAAACACACGAAAATTTATCTGAAAATTGAAATATTTTCACAATATGCCACGAACACTGAATCCAGTGTATAATAATGTGCTCTAGTTTTTTCGCTTGGTGAAAAAAAAAAACTAGAATGTAAATAAAGGAGCCTGAAAATGCGTTTCACAATAAAAATAACTTGGAATATGTCAAGGAAGACTAGTGTACCCAAGTTCTTGGCCCTGATATATGCACAAAATACATCAGGGTGACAATAAAGATACATTTACATTTAATAATAGACAAAAACAGCGTGAGAGTATGTCACGTAAGCTACTGTGATTACATGCATCGGCATGGGCACACTGAAGAAAAAACTGAATATTCTGAACAATATCCATTCAGTTCATTACTAGCACATTTACATTATATGGCGAAAGCAATCGTGTTCCCCGATAGATATGAGTTCAAAGTTATGATGAAGACTTGTAGAGTGTGAAGTGCAGGAAAGCTTCTATGCGACCCTGCAGCAGCAAAAACTTTTTACCGAGAATGATTGCATTTCATGCACAGATCATTATTAGGAAAATATTTCTCGCAAAACATCAGTATTCCATTATATATTACGAGTGCCTGACAATTCGGTAAAGTTAAAAAAAAACATAAGTAATAATAATGGAGTATTGTTCAGATTTGTTGCCTTACAGAACGCGTTCCCTTAACTAAGCACCCGGGCATAATGTTGTGTCCATTTAAACAGAATAAAACGATATATCTGTCCAAATTCTCATATATTCCAATTTTGAAGGGATATACTAAACTTGAGAAGTGATACTTGCAAAATCTACTGATGTGACTGCTAATGTTTTACCTTTTTTGGACACAACGAAACAGTTGCAAAGTGAAAATTTCATTTGACTGTTGTATGAATCTGCCACTAAAATAGAAATTCAGGTTGGAATGGGTTACTCCAAAAAATAGTATTCGAAGCTCAGAATCAAAGAATTAGGAACAAGTAATATACGTTTACAACGCATAGATACTTGGGGTATAAACAGTTTTATGCTTGAGGTATTCGATTACGTACTCTTCATTTACTGTAGATGAAACCACTGCACATGAATTCTAAGTAAACATTCGACATGATCATTGTCACATTGAGAAATGTGAAAAACAGATAAGCCACGCTTCAATTCCGAATAAATATTGCAGTAGTGAAAAGCTCCTTCACATAGTTGTGATCTTATGGGGTCATGGAAATCAGTTCCATGCACTTACAGGGAACTGAGAGCAAAAAAGTACTCCTTTTTCCTATTGCTCTGTTTTACAGGTTTAATGCTTTGTGCAAGATGGAATTTTTTAGTGTCCCTTTTTTTCTACCTTGTACTATAAGCAGTACCGTCTTTCCAATGAATACAGAATGTTCAATACTTATCGTTACAATTTTCTCCCCACATTTAATAAATAAAAGGAAATACACTAATAACAGAATAAACATGCTGTTTAGCAAGTCTCCATTCTAAATACTGTATCTATAATTTATTCAATATGCCTTCAGTTGGCATCGATAACCTGCTGCAAACGCATGGGGAACGCTTTGCAGGAGTTAGGAATGATGCCTTAGGGAATTTTCGCCCATTCCTCCATGAGTGTTCCCTACAAAGCGTCCACATTTTCGTGATGGGAAGCTGAGACTTGGTTCTCCAATATGAACCAAGTGCTGAAATCAAGGGGATTAAGGCCTGGATATGAAGGAGGCCATTCTTCTTTAGAAATGAACTACTATACATTGCTTGTCAACCTCTCTTGAGTCTTATTGCCGCGTGCGCGGGTGCAGAGTGGGTAAAAGATGCCAAGCGATTAAAAGATGCTTAGTCTATATTTAAACTTATAAAACATCAAAGTTTGGGGACACTGAATAAAAATGTACATAAATATATAGGTTGTCATGGTAATGTTGAACGCCCTGTAGTTTTAGGAGCATGCAACAGGGTTTTCAGAAATTCTTCTTCAGTACTCACTTCATGCAGCCAAGTAACTTTATAAGGAGGAGGGTTGGCATCCACCCGACATTCGAAGAAAGCGTCATTTCCCTCCTTCAAATCCTGTGGCTTTAGGGACCATCCCAGGCTCAGAGAGACATTTGGCTTGTCTGCAATACATCATCCAGGTGATACCGTAGTAGCAGATTGTTTCGAGTTCACAGAAAAATATTGCGCACTTATTTCAACACCAATAGTAGCAAACTGTAGCCAGTGTTTCAAAAGAGTAAATCTCTATAACAAAAAGTTACTTTACAAGTTGCAACAGTACTACACATCACTTGTTGTAACTCTCCCTACTGTTTTGTGCTGCACATATCAAAAGCAATGATGTCTTGTTGATTGAATACTTGTACGGTCAGTACATGTGACATTTCACTGAATAGGATTATGAGAGACTTTTCAGAAGATGTCGGGTATTGGGATGTGCTCCGTTGCACTGTTGCAAAGTGCAATGTAAGACCTATATTTATCAACTTAAAGTAACACCTGAACCACTTACAAGCAACGTCAAGTGTGTAGGTATCCTCCAGAGTGGAGGTTGGAAGCATTGGGTTTTCGGCCCTGCAAGTCAACTTAGACCCATGGTCTTCTTCAGAAATATCTAAGTGCAGGATAGAAGCAGATACATTGCCCGCGTGTCGTATCTGAAATTCGAAACAATATTTTAATTATTAATCATTGCTTTTTAACGCTTTAGCCTCAACTGAAACAGAATACCGAATAATTCATAGATAAAATAATAACTTGTATACATAACAATTTTCGGCACTTCTGAGCCTGTTATATCTAAATTAACGATAGCTCCCGCTTGCATTAAAAATGTATTGAAAAACATTTATAGATGATATTTCTGCAGGCAGCTCTTCGGCATTTCCGAACTTATTTCTCTTAAAATGACAATCCCTTTAGTGTTGCAGGAGATGTTCCGTCTATACGTCTATACCACATATGACGGGTGGGAACACTCGTGCTGAAGTGGGTCCCCGAGAGTTAGTTGGGTGATATTGAATTAGTTTAGAGATCGTGAAATTTCACAATTTTGTAAGACACTAATCGTAGAAAACTTTCTGAAGCTACATATTTTACATGTATTCTCAGAGAAGTGATGGCTTTTAATTTTAATTAATGAAAAACGAACAAGCTAGAATGTTTATTAACATTGCATCAACTTTGCACGCTTCATTTTATAAAAAAAAAAAATAATTGAAAACTTTTAGTGAGGTATCTTTCGAGTGCACCTGACTTCCTATTTTCGTCAGCGCATAAATAGAGTAAAAAACGATCTGACTCTTCCCTCAATTTTGCTATTTAATTACCACCGCTGTAAAAAAAATTTTCAATGGCCGGTATTGCGCTCAAAATTCTTGTTTGTTAATCTAGCCCCGTGACGTGCTTCAGATGTATTCTCGTAATAGAATACTAGGGTATGTATGGTAGCTATTATATAAATCGAACTTCTCACGTAAAACATACAGAAGAGTATTACAGTATCTCCATTTTGATCGGATACTCAAGTATATTACTTGTAATTCAAACTTTGCACGCAACACGTACATAATACATTCATCTTCACGCATCCTTTCTCCATTAGATTTACTTTCAGTCAGTTAACCGGAGATAGTTTTTGCTCCTTTGTAAAAATAATCGAATTAGGGGTCATTTTTTCAAATTATGTCCAGAAGAATATTTCATCTGTCGAGAAAACAGCTAAAGTGATAACTAGGTACACGATTAATATCGCGAATATATTGTACTTATAGGGCGCTCAATACAGTTTAAATGTATGTTCTCAACGATTTTTTTTTTTTCTTCAATCATTGGGCTACAAAATCGAGGAATACCCAAATAATGGAAATTAATATCGTTTAAGTGCTTAAGAGCATACTTTGTAACCAAATTATTCTCATATAATGTGACAGAATAAGGGAATCCCTTATAAAAATGGGATGATCTCTCGTACATATAAGTATTGGAATCCAGTTTAGTACACTTGCAGAACCACAATCAGCTCTTGAGTATCTTCGTTCGTCCTTTTAGTTAATGCATTTCCTTCCTAACATTAGATTCCCTGAAAAATAGCCCTGCGCTTCGAGAGCGTAAACCTCCGCTAGGGAACGCGCAGTGCTATAAGATAGAGCGGTAGACATGGGGACAGACAGACAAACGGCCAGACAGACCATAACCATTTCTTTCAACAATTTACTCCTCGTGGTTGCCTACCTAGCAGTTCTGTAAATTTTGTATCAATCAATAACTTTTTCAGCTATGTTACCAAGTGAGAGAAAGACAAATGGACAGAAGGATCATCAGTAAATTTAAGCACTTGTTACTCAGATCATTCCAATTGGTTCCTTTAAATTTCATGAATATCTGTCTATAAACTTCTGATTTACGCTGAAAAAGACAGCAGACAGACAAAAGGAGAGACAGACAGACGGATCATCACTATATTAATCAACTGTTATTCGGGTCATTCCCGACAGCTCCTGTAAATTTTATGAAGACCTGTCTATTATTTTTTGATGCATATTGCTAACAGATAGACACAAAGAATAACAGACATCCAAACCTCGGGATAATATTTTTGTCGGAGGTAAATATGGCGCTCGACTTACCGACGACAGCTCGGCAGGCAGCTGTTCAGCATCTCGGAACCAGGCTATTCTGGGCGGTGGGTTGGAGCCGCGGACCTCGCACAGCAGCCTCGCCGCTCGGCCCGCTACCAGCGGCTCCACCTCAAGTATGACTTCAACGCTCAGCGGTCCAGCTAACACGTTAATAAAGACATTTAAGTAATATATTTATGACCTTCCCTTAGCCCTCCTTGCAAAATTACTCATGCAAAATTACAATAACGTAGTTAATGCATCGTTGCACTCTCTATTCACATCATTTCGAGCGTTATGCACTTCAGACTGCATATCGACGCAGACGCCAGCCTTGAATAACTATATTTATTTTTATAGATGAGCACAAAACTGGAAAAAAATTAATAAAGGATGTTCTAGTGTGCATTGCAGCTTCATATCGCACAGTATTTCTTTATCGGCATGGTCTGTGATGCTGTTTTCCTTTCATTAATATTATTAATACCTCGATGATATAGAAATAACGTATCACTGGTTAAAGACTACTTTCGTGAGTACTGCATCAAATGAATATATTCTCTCTTTTGTTACGGCCTCAGTAGTAATGATGTGACGTGATGTCTTCTCAGAAAAAATAAATATGTTTTGTTATGTCTATTAAATGCTTCAACATTGCCAGAATGTAATAGATTTCGTTAAACTTCTTGATTTTGGCAAACCGATTTTCGTTGTTGCTCTTTAGATTTGTTTATCTATTTGTATTGATTCTTTGTTCGCATAAGACCTCGAATGGTTGTGGAAGAGCTTTAAAAAAAGAGAAAATTTAATACTATATTATACATTATTTCTACGAAGACATGCAAATTTTACACAATATGGAATGCTAGATGTTACAGTTGAATATCAATTGAAGAAAGTGATTTAATCGTAGTCAATAACCGTATTATTACTTCATACTCATATAATATAGCAATAAATTCCTAATGTTATTGCAATAGGTACAAGTTACAGTTAATTCCTTATCATTCAGCTGACTTAAATTTACAACGAACAAACACCAGTAGATCACCTGTCAACAGTATAATATTTCCTTTCAATCGAGCTTGAGCAGAAATACAATGAAATGTGAACTGAGGTGTGAGTTATCAGCCCCCAAATTAACCCATTCCTTTCATGAATTGTTTCTCTCGTTCGAATAACACGATATGAAGTGCATATATTGGTAAAGGCATGAAACAAAGGGTTAGCAACTGGTTTCAGCTACTGCCAACTATCCTAACTAAAATGTTATGGCAGAGGAAACGGTAAAGCTAGACTGTTACCGAAAAGGTCGTACATTGAGAAGTCCACACCCTTTACATTTCAAAAATAAAGCCAGTAAATAGTGTTGTTGATTATCGTTTTCCGCTAGATTCCATCAAGAAAATGTTCTTACCAGTGACGTTTCTGGTGTAATATTTGATAAGAGGCGCCGTGACATCGTTATTGGACACTTTGCAAGTGAAGGGAGACAAGCTGTCGTGTCTTGAAGCTGGTGCTTCCAGGCTATTGTACGACAC
>LQNS02277220.1:4898280-4917372 GCA_001587735.2 Parhyale hawaiensis | reverse complement strand
AGTAACTTTATAAGGAGGAGGGTTGGCATCCACCCGACATTCGAAGAAAGCGTCATTTCCCTCCTTCAAATCCTGTGGCTTTAGGGACCATCCCAGGCTCAGAGAGACATTTGGCTTGTCTGCAATACATCATCCAGGTGATACTGTAGTAGCAGATTGTATCGAGTTCACTGAAATACATTGCTCACTTATTTCACAACCAATAGCAGAAAACTGTAACCAGTGTTTCAAAAGATTAAATGTCTACAACTTAAAGTCACTTTACAAGTTGCAACAGTACTACACATCACCTGTGTTTGGAACTCTTCCTAGAGTTTTGTGCTACACATATCAAAAGCACTGATGTCTTGTTGATAGAGTATTTCTACGGTCGATACATGTGAGATTTCGCTGAATAGGACTGTGGGAGATTTGCGAAAAAGCGTGGGGGTTGGGATGTGCTCCGCTGAACTGTTGTAAGGTGCTAAGCAAGACCTATATCTTATCAACTTAAAGTAACACTTGGACCACTTACAAGCAACGTCAAGTGTGTAGGTGTCCTCCAGAGTGGAAGTTGGAAGCATTGGGTTTTCGGCCCTGCAAGTCAACTTAGACCCATGGTCTTCTTCGGAAATATCTAAGTGCAGGATAGAAGCAGATACATTGCCGGCGTGTCGTATCTGAAATTTGAAGAAATATTTTAATTGTTAATCATTGCTTTTTAACGCTTTAGCTTCAACTGAAACAGAATACCGAATAATTCATAGATAAAATAACACTCGTATACATAACAATTTTCGGCATTTCTGAGCCTGTTATATCTTAATTAACGATAGCTCCCGCTTGCATTAAAAATGTATTGAAAAACATTTATAGATGATAGTTCTGCAGGCAGCTTTTGGCATTTCCGAACTTATTTCTCTTTAAATGACAATCCGTTTAGTGTTGCAGGAGATGCTCCGTTTATACGTCTAAACCACATATGACGAGTGGGAACACTCGCGCTGAAGTGGGTCCCCGAGAGTTAGTTGGGTGATATTGAATTAGTTTAAACATCGTGAAATTTCACAATTTTGTAAGATACTAATCGTAGAAAACTTTCTGAAGCTACATATTTTACATATATTCTCAGAGAAGTGATGGCTTTTAATTTTAATTAATGGAAAACGAACAAGCTAGAATGTTTATTAATATTGCATCAACTTTGCACGCTTCATTTTATAAAAAAAACTAATTGAAAACTTTTAGCGATGTATCTTTCGAGTGCACCTGACATCCTATTTTCGTCAGCGCATAAATTGAGTAAAAAATGATCTGACTCTATCCTCAATTTTGCTATTAAATTATCAATGCTCTAAAAAAATATTTCAATGACCGGTATTGCGCTCAAAATTCTTGTTTGTTAATCTCGCCCCATGACGTGCTGCAGATGTATTCTCGTAATAAAATACTAGGGTTCGGCATCTATAACATAAATCGAACTTCTCGGGTAAAATATACCGGACAGAATTACAGTATCTTCATTTTGATCGGATACTTAAGTACATTACTTGTAATTCGAACTTTGCACGTAACACATATTTAACAAATTTATCTTGATGCATCCTTTCTCCATTAGGTTTACTTTCATTGAATAATTAATTATCATAATACCAAAACGATGAAGGCGTGCCCGGCCTATCGAATTACCAATAAACAAGTTAACAGGAGATAGTTTCTGCATCTTCCTAGTCAAAATGATTGCTTTAGAGATCATAATTTCCAATTATCTCTAAAAGAATATTTCATCTGTAGAGAAAGCAGCTAAAGTGATAACTAGTTCATGATTAATATCGCAAATATATTGTACATATAGGGCGCTCAACAGAATATAAATGTATGTTCTCAACAATTATTTTTCTATAATTATTGGGCTACAGGATCAAAGGACACCCAAACAAAGGAAACTAGTGTCGCTTAAGTGCATGTTTCTAACCAAGTTATTCTCATATAAGGTGATAGAATAAGGGAATGCCTTGTAAAAATGGGATGATCTCTCTTACATATAGGTATTTGAATCCATTGCAGTACACTCACCGATTGCAGAACCACAATCAGCTCTTGAGTATCTTCGTTCTTCATTTTAGTTAATGCAGTTCCGCCCTAACTTTAGATTCGCTGAAAAATAGCGCTGCGATTCGAGAGCGTAAACCTCCGCTAAGGGACGCAGTTCTAAAAGATAGAGTCGTAGACATGGAACAGACAGACAAATGGACTGACAGATATCGCAACAATTTTTTTTTTCAACACTTTACTCCTCATGATTTACTACCTGGTAGTTCCCTAAATTTTGTTTCTATCAATAACGTTTTGAACTATGCTGCCAGATAAGAGAAAGACAAAGTGGAAAGAAGGATCATCACCAAATTTAGGCAATTGTTACTCGGGTCATTCCTAACAGCTCCTGTAAATTTTATGAAGACACGGCTATTATTTTTTGAGACATATTGCTAACAGATAGACAAAAAGAACAACAGAAATCCAAACTTCGGCAAAAAAGCCTAATCTTCTTGTCGGAGGTAAATATGGCGCCAGACTTACCGACGATAGCTCGGCAGGCAGCTGTTCAGCATCTCGGAACCAGGCTATTCTGGGCGGTGGGTTGGAACCGCGGACCTCGCACAGCAGCCTCGCCGCTCGGCCCGCTACCAGCGGCTCCACCTCAAGTATCACTTCAACGCTCAGCGGTCCAGCTAACGTGTTAATAAAGACATTTAAGTACTATATTTATGACCTTCCCTTAGCCCTCCTTGCAAAATTACTCATGCAAAATTACAATAACGGAGTTACTGCAGCGTTGCACTCTGTATTCACATCGTCTCCAGCGTTACGCATTTCAGACTGGATATATCAACGCTGACGCCAGCCTTGAATAACTATATTTTCTCAGGTTAACACATAACTGCAAATAATAATAAAGGATGTTCTAGTGTGCATTGCAACTTCATATCGTTTACTATTTTTTTATCAGCTTGGTCGGTAATGCTGTTTTCCTTTCATTAATATTAATAATACCTCGATGATATAAAAATAACATATCACAAGTTAAAGACTACTCTTGTGAGTACTGCATCAAATAAATATTTTCTCTCTTTTGTTAAAGCCTCAGCATTAACGATGTGACATGATGTCTGTTAAGAAAAATAAATATATATTTTGTTATGACTATTAAACGCTTCAACATTACCTGAATGTAATAGATCTCGTTAAGCTTCATGATTTTTGCAGCCAGGTATTCGTTGTTGTTCTCTAGTTTTTGTTTATCTATTTGTGTAGATTTTTTATTCGCATAAGACTTTGAATGGTTGTCCGAGAGCTTTAAGGAATTTGGAAAATAAATATCTATATTGTCAATTATTTATACGAAGACATGCTAATTTTACGTAACGTGGAACGCTAGATGTTGTAATTGAATATCAGTTGAAAAAAGTGATTTAATCGTAGTTAATAACCGTATTGTAACTTCATGCTCATGCTATATAGCAATAAATTCTTAATGTAATTGCAATAGCTACAAGTTACAGTTACTTCATTATCATTCAGCATGCACGAATTTACTTCGAACAAACATCGGTAGATCACCTGTCAACAGTATAATATTTTCCTTCAATCGAGCTTAAGCAGAAACAGATTGAAATATGAACTGAAGTGCAAGTTACCAGCCCCCAAATTAACCCTTTCCTTTCGTGAATTGCCTCTCTCGTCCGAATAACACCATATGAAGTGTATATATTGGTATATGCATGAAACAAAGGGTTAGCAACTGGTTTCAGCTACTGCCAGCTATCCTAACTGAAATGTTATGGCGGAGAAACGGTAAAGCTAGACTGCAACCGGAAAGGTCGTACATTGAGAAGTCCACATTCTTTACATTTCAAAAATATAGCCAGCAAACAGTGTTGTTGATTATCGTTTTCCGCTAGTTTCCATCAAGAAAATGTTCTTACCAGTGACGTTTCTGGTGTAATATTTGATAAGAGGCGCCGTGACATCGTTATTGGACACTTTGCAAGTGAAGGGAGACAAGCTGTCGTGTCTTGAAGCTGGTGCTTCCAGGCTATTGTACGACACGCCGTTCCTTACGCTGAAGTTGGAGTCCACGATGCTACCTTCCTGGATCCATACCACTCTTGGTGATGGTGATCCTGACAGAGACGGCCAATGTTAGGAATGACGGTGTTGTGAGATTACAACAACGTGAGAATATAACAGAGTATCAGAGTAACGATGTGACAGCGGCCATTCGGCAACATGACACTATGTAGAAGAATGTGAATGTGGTTCGGTAACCCCCTGAAGTAGGGGAGAAATAATGCGAGGAAAGGGCCATAGGAATGACAACAGGCAATTCTTTGTTCTCTCCGGTTCATGGAACTATCTGTGTTACTTTGCCAGAACGGACACAGCGATAGTTTGATGTTATAATACTGAAACTACTTTTCATAATATGATAACGAGGGAACTGGACTAAAATAATTATAAGGAAACACAAGTAGCTCAACGTCACATAGAGTTTTCAAGAGGTTATACGACTGCCTCACTTTCCAAGGGCTTACATTGAAATATTTATATTTTAGATGCAAAAGACCACCGAAATTTTCGAGTACAAGGGAATGTAAGCTCTTTGCAACTTTCAGTAGTTTTGCCATATTGTCCTCCTAACGTCGAAGAGGAAGTCTTTGATAAGTATGCTGCAGAAGAGTATGCCTGAAAATTTGAGATAACGTTTTCGCCAGAAGCCAATTACTGCAAGGGTAATGACGGGAGCACACTTACGAAGGGCCTACATAGAAAAAAAAGTAGACGTTTCAGATGTGATGAACGGTTACCATAGAAGTTACAGAAAGGAAAAAGAAATGATAGGCATTTTTTTACTAAATTTGCAACTGGAAGAAATTAATCCACTTCATATCCGGCCCATGAGTGAATGACACGAATCACTGCAATAATTTGATCACAGATAATCAATAATCTAGAGCAATTGTTTTCGCTCCATATTCAGCAGGGCAGAGGTCACTAAACTGCAGTGTGTGTGAGTCCATAACTGGAGATTGTGAGGCATTTCTGAAAGTCAAATCTAGAATACTATGTATTCGCTGAAATAAAATCTGGTCTGCCGTTTACATTACTACATTACACTATGAATTTCATGTTATTCTCGGCTCTCATTCTGTATCAAAGGGTTGGGCATCGTGAATACCTAAAATATCGAAATGATCTTCTGATAGGAGTTGCAGTTAGGGCAACTCTTTAGTGTTGTGGAATGCTATTGCATTATAAGTATACGTCATCGATTGGCTGGGCGAAGCCCAGTTAGGGTACGACCCCAGCCGGTATTAGTTAGTTTTCCGGAACTTCAGAGAAGAGTGATGACATCACAGAACTTAGCCGTGTTGTAGATGGTAAAAGCACTCTAATTAAGCTTGAGACCGTTATAAACGAATTATTGGAGTACCATAGAGTTTTTGGAAGTCTTATGAGTCATCGATTTAGAGGTCAGCGATTGAAACTTGATGCACCTGGTCGCAACCCCCGCATCGGTCTGTGAAGCGTCGAGCAAATCGAGTTTATTGTGCAATTAAATCGGTTTCGTTGCGCTACTGGACAACGCTTACACTAATTACTGCAATACGGAACAGTAATAATAATAATTTAAGTTTTAGTCACCAATAATGTAATATAGGCGTCATGAGATGTGCAGCGAAAAAACCGCTTAGCGAGGTGATTTCAATCGTAAGGATCAGTTACAATAATTACTGATTGTTAGTTAATGGGAATTTCTAAATTTTAAAATACCTTGGATCCTTTTGTCAACTTTTGGAAATATTTTAATATAATTATTCCTATGTGACGCTGAAGTCTACCATAATAGTGTGAATATTGAAGATAGAATGGACAAAAGAATATTATATGTTACCTCGGTTTCATAGCAACGCAGGTTTTTAACTCATACACATCTAATTTCCCGTAAATCAAGGATTTGTCACTAGTGTGAGGCTTTTGCTACATATTACGCAATATTTTTATTGGCGAGTGTTTGCCTCTTACGTCCAAAGTGTCCTCTGACGCTGGCAGACAAAATAGGAAAAACGGGATTTTCTCAAGAGCTATTATGAACATGTCCAGACACAGTCATGCAGGCAAGCGCCCAAGTGAGTCCCCGCCGTATCCAAGATACCGGCTCCACAAGAAAAATGTTTAGATAGTTTGCAATGAAAATCCCATTTTTCTTTCCGTTGCGGACTTTTGGCCGCCAGCGTCAGACCAAAGGATCAGGTACTGTTGCGGTCTATGCAATTACTTATGTTTAAGAAAAATAAAATTTGTTGCGGAGTATGGGTAAAGTTAATAGTAGTCTGGACTGGATAGTTAACCTGCAAAATATATGCAAATAATCTGTCAGACTCATTCTCTTTTATACGTGAATTTTTCTTTTCTGTTGCTTATTGGAAAGGTTCATCGCACGGGCTTTAAAATGAGTTGTAATATCTACTGCAACAAAATCAATTCTAACACTAGGAATTGGTAAGTATATGAGCACTTGTATGATGAAACGCTGTACCGAAATAGGTAAACATTCGCCTTCAAAAATAAGCACACTATTTAGGTGCTACAAAAGCTAATTTATTTTGGGGGTTTTGACCCTGTGAAAAGTCCTTAGCCATTTCATTCGTTGGTATCCTCCATTGTTATCCAACAATCTTTTGCGAAGCATAAATTGCCGCTGAGCTCGAGATCGCCATATGCGACACACTAATTGTACTTAGCGTGCATGTTCCCGTGAGCGGACGATAAATTAACGTGTCTGACTATCTTTCCAAAATACACATCTATGTAAAATTATTCAATTTTTCTATTCACTTTTTGAATGTATTTGTATTATATCTTGCAATCGAAGGGTTATAAAGAATGCTTCGCATTTTACGCTGTGGAGCAGCGGATTTAACAGTAATTCTTCAGTTGTGCTGAACACCAACCTACTTTGCACGGGTAAGGTGACCGTCATGGCCCATAAACTGCATATGAAACACTGTATTTCTCGTTTCTACATCTTTATCTGAAGAGAAGATGGGAACTGAAGGCGCCAATATATCTACTTTACAATAATCTCGTATTCCGCGAGTGATAAAAAACACGATAATTCTCATTTTAATTAATTTCCCTGAAACTTCATATTCTTCACATGAGAAAGCAGTCGGAGTGTGCCACTGTTCCTTTCAGAGCGCAAAAGAAAAGAAACTTTCAGAAGCTGGTATGCTTTTGAAGCAGGAAACTAAGAATTTTTTTAAATAAAACATCGTCGAAATTCGTTATCAAAAGGGATGGCATTATATACAGAGCAGGCATTCGGTACGATTGGCAGTATGTCACTACCAGGATCGACTTAACGACGAGGAAATCTTCTCATAACACTGTACACTTTTCTTTGAATAGTTTCAATTCAAAAGCCATATCTAATCGGCATGGGCATAATTTCAAAATATAATCGAAAGGAATTTTCAAATGAATTTAAACTTCTAAATATTTTTTGCTCAATTTAGTTAATTCATTCATTCATGAGGAAATAGTCTAGGTATTGTTGTTCGCGTAGGTGGGCCCAACTGGAACACCTTCCAGCACCTTTGGACTAGAATTAACATTGGCTCAAAACTCGCAATAGAAAAATGAATCCTTTTCTTCAACGTTGAGTCCTAAAACCCCTATCATTTCCTTCAGAAGGAGCAGGAAGAAAAGTAAAATTGCTGTTGAAGTGTGCGTACAGTTGATAAGAGACATTACGTAGATATTGAATAAACCACCATACATAAAATAGTGTCGAAACTTTCTCTCATTTTCAAAACTTGATGTGCTCAGGTACAGCGGTAAAACAAATATATTGCTTCACTGCCGCAGGATCAGCAAGATATATTCGTTTTTCATACTAAAACTTCGTAAAGTCTGCGGCACTTATGGCTCTTCATGAGACTTTTGAAGGCGCCGCCAGCCCGGGCATTTGTATCTCATACTGGCCATAAGCTTTGCAGGACAATGGGCACTTACCTCCAGCTCCTGAGCACACGACGTCGTTGTTCTGACCCTCTTCCACAGTTTCCTTTGTAACCCTCAGGTGTATGCTTCGTGGTGGAACTAATAAACAGAAGATGGTTTTAATCAAGCAGAGTTTTGAAGTAAACAATAAAGGCGCTGAACAATGCATGCAATGAAAAACGGCGCATCCGAGAATAGGCACACTTTTTGCATAGGCAATGTCGAGAAAACCGCTCGACAATCATGTGTCTGTAGTGCGTCTGTTATCAGTTTTTATTAACAAAGTTCAGTATATTTATTTAATAATGGATTTACTTATATATTAAATATTCTGTAGGTTTCCTGCTTGCTTGTAGAGCCTGGTTTTTGTTGGTACAGAAACCTGTTTAACAACTATTGCATTGCCAGACTGTTTTTTTTTTTTAGCTTTAACTCCAGTTTTTTTTTTTTTTTTCTTAGTCTTTAAGAATCTTTACATGCTTTACTCTAGCAATTACATTCAGCCATCGCCCCATTCCAACTATGACTATCTACATAGTATATAAATGCAAACATTTAATCTTAAAATACTCTACTTATGAGGTTCTGTGGGTTCCTCAGGCGCTCTTTAAGCTATAATAATGAACCTACTTGCCCTCTCTGCTCAGCCTGACCGTAATATATATATAAAAAGAGAAAGCTTCTCACTGGACCCAGGGTTCTTCGTTATTTGTTATGAACGCATTCTTGGTAGCAATATACCAGGCCGGAGAATACATTAGCATACAAAATAGAAGTCTTGTCGAAGTTCCAGCAAGGCCTAGGAGCTGCATTTCAGGATTCTCAGCATATCCTCGTCATAACTGTTGTACTCGTGTCTTTCTGATGGGAATCTTCTAATAAAAATGCCAACGGGAAAGCTTCCTCACACAAGCAACTCCTAAGAAACGCAATCGATAATGGCTATTCTCAGAAGCAAGACGCATGCCGAGGATTGCTGGAATGTTCTTTGTTAACTAATATCATCGTGCAGCTCCCGCCTTTATCTGCTTCATAATATTTTCGGTCCACGATACCGAATGGACTCAGTAAAGAAAGCTGTAACAAAATTACTAGCTATCAATATTGGGTCGAGCACCTTTTATTAACTGTGTGAGTGAATAAAAAAATCTCAACTGAGAACCACAAAACTCTTAGAAGACCAAGGTTGCATTCGAAGCACACAGCTGGTATACCAATACCAAGATGATCTGGTTTATGTGTAGGTCATCAGTTTCCAACTGTAATAGTGAGAAATTGTTTTTATTTCTTATTTTCCATCGTGTTTATCCATCGTTGTGGCATGTTGAGGCTTCTTCGCACGGCGGTTGGATCAAGCGTTCAAAAGAGTTGCTGTGTCCGTCTAATTAAACATAAGAAAAGTGTTCTACTTTGCGAGTTTTGATTCTCTTCAAATTTAAAGGGATATCTAAAATTCTCTAGCGACACCTGCGAATCCAAATCAGGTGACGGCTGAAGTTTTAGCAGATCTTTTTTGTTCAAAACGTTGTGTTTACATGGACTCAACAGTACATTCGGCCTGCCCTTTGTTTGCTTGTAATTTAGAAATAAGATACAGTATCTTGTGTAACATGTAACGTTTCAATGAGTTTCTTGTAATATTCACATGAGTACTAAATAAAGTTTATTATTATTATTATTCGGACACAGAGCTGAGCGGAAACATTCGGTTGACTGTCATGTGAGCCCGCCCTAGGAATGTAAAATTAATTACTAATGGTTTTAATATTAAACTACTGCTAACTTCATAAAATAAATATCGGGTTCTACAGATTAAATTAAAACTTAACATTTCGGGACGTATCTCGTATCCTCAGAAGAGTAAAATGTGAAGTCAAAGAATCAAGAAGGAGTAATCTTATTACAACTAGAGTAGGGCTGAACAGTTGTTGCCGTTGAAAGACCTAAAAGGCGTATGACTGGAGTACGCTGTGGGGTCCTGATATACAGGTCGGTACAGTCGGACGATACGGGATGCGAAGGGAACAGAGCATGTACAGTCGGCGGAAAAACGTCAGTTGTGGCTCGTGACGAGTGGTACAGTTGTGGTCATTATATCGAGGCTGGTTTTATTTTATGAATACATAGCGTTTCTGGAGTTGTGAGTTCTATTAGGTTTGAAAAGTCGATGCTAGGGAAGTCTCTCCTACTTACTGGATAGTTGTTTTATTCTGCATGAAGATTGGGAGCTGAATGTATAGGTTTTAAAAGTGGTAAACTTGTTTTGCTTGATATACCTAATGTTGATCAACGCGGGCTCTGAAATGTTGCCCAGTGCTGGCGATATACGAAGCAAGGCATCTCTTGTACTGAAATATATAGACAACACTGGACAGAAGATTTGTGGTAGGTTTGGTTTTGAATTTAAAATAGAATCCTATGGTAAATGTGCTTTTTGTAAGAGAACATGAAGTATATAATTATGCGGGTAGGCTTCGGAGAAGAAAGTTTTCAGGGAGTTGACTTTATCGACAATGGTTTTGCTGTAGTATGGAAGGGAATGGAAAAAGTCTAGCATGCGAACAGTAGGTTTAGTTATACCGGGATCGAGAACTTTGTCAAGAAATAGCTTGCAGTAGTGATCTAAAGGTGGTGCGGGTAGCCGTTATTCTTGAAAAAACTTCGAAGAACACTATTTGATTTGAAAATGCTAGGAATGAGTATAAATGATCTGCCCTAAACAGTAGAGTTTTTACAGTTTTTATTTTAAATTTATCATAGCAGTGACTGGATAAGCTAGTTCCAAGGCCTGAAAATGTTAGCTTCCTGTAGACTCGAGTGGTTAGTATTGAGTTATACTTTATGACTAGGGTATCTAAAAACGCTATAAAAGTGTTTGCTTGGTTATCAGCAGTGAGCTTTACGTTGGGATGCTTACTATTTAAAGATTGTAGAAATAACTGTGAATCAGCTGTGTCTTTGAAAATATGGAGAGTGTCGTCTACATAGCGTTTAAAGTGAATGGGTTTGAAACTACTGGAGCAGTCGTCGAGCCATATTGCTTCGTGATTGCATAAAAAGATATTGGCTAGTGTGGGGCCGAGCGGGGAACCCATGGAAACTCAGTCGATTTGTATGTATAACCTGTTATTAAAAATAAAAAAGAATCTTTGATGACTAGAATAGGAAAATTTTTGAATGTGGGTTGGTCCATGTTATGGAACGACTCAGTGTTATCAATTATCTTATTGCATATCATATCTATGTTTTCGTTTATGGGTATATTGGTAAACAGGGAAGTGATGTCAAAGCTGGATTGGTATGCGTTGGGTGGTCGTTGAAGGTTTTTGATTGCGTCTCTAAATTATTAAGAGTTACGCAATGTGTACGTATTAGTTGTTAAAGGTTCAAGTAATGGAACGATAAATTTAGAAACTATGTAAGCTGGGGTATTATTTGCAGCTAAAATTGGTCGTAAAGGGATATTGGTTTTGTGTGCTTTAGAGAGACCGTGTATGATTCCACGTGAAGCGCCAGAGTTGTAGAGAGAGCAGCCAGTCTATTTAGTGATGGTGTCTTGATCTTGCAACGTTTTCAGGAAGCTATGGATTTTATCTATGAATTTGAGTGTAAGCTTGAAAGGATCTGTATGTTTATAGAAGAGGGTGAACTTTGTTGTGTCAGTTAGGCTGGTGTTCGTTTTTTGATCGTATTCATTCCTATTGAAGATGACAACTCCTCGACTCTTGTCTGGCCTACAAACTACATCAAAATTATTTCTGCTGAAATTTGACAAAAAAGACAAATCCGTTTTTTTAATATAAGAGAGAACGAACAGCTGTGCCAAGTGTACAAGTATTACAAGTTAGTTATATGTTTTTCTTTGGCAAATGAAAATTTTTGGATTAAGTTGTTGGGAATTCAGTATCCTTGCTAAATTCTCGAAGCTAATGAATGTTTATAATAATTGGGTTAGGGTCCCCAAGCGTATTCCGGTCATTCGCCTTTCATGTTTCCCCCTGTCAACATCTGTCTAGCCCAATTTCAGTTGAAATAAAATTGCTCCTTGTAGATTTCTTGACTTTTTGGGAGATACTCCTCGAAACGTTAAGCTTTAATGAAATCTGCCGACTTCTATATTTATTTAATGAAATAAGCCTCAATTTAATATATAAGTGCTCTGTCGATGTCATAGTTGACGGTCACTGTTGGCCGTATCCAAGAACACCCATCCTTCATTCCCATTACTGCATTTTTGAATAGTCCCACCGCTGCATAACTCACAATGTTCATCCTAGGCTTAATTTACCTCTTCCTTGCAAAAAATTAGATTCCCGATAAACACACCGATATCCACTGCAATATTCAATAGGTATGGACGGCACGGAATTTCAACCTTTAGTAAATACAAAAAGTTCTCTAGGAAGCATGAAGAATCCAAATTAGACCTGAAACTTATGCACTGTTTCAAAGCCAACTAGGTCACCCCCCCCCCAAAAAAAAAAAAAAATTCACCATTTCCGCTTGTATAGACTGTCACTTTAAAACAGCCAACTGTAAAAATCACGTCAGTCAAAACTCTTAGACCTTGAAATTGTTTTTCAAACCCAGCATAGTAATATTACAGAGCTTGCCAATTCAGCAAAATATTATTCATCACGAATCAAAACTTCTTTCTCATTTCTTGACCGTCTCAGTCTAATTCATTTTTTATGAAAATTGCATAAGTTGTTACCGGTTAGGTATAGTGCGACGAGTAAATGAACAAATATTTGTGACGACTAGCTATTAGTTTGTTTGTCTCTCAGTTTGGTTATATGCTTGTTAACAATATGACTCAAAAAGTTATAAACAGATCTTTATGAAATTTACAGGAATTGTTTTTATTGTTGATATACATAAATTAATAAATTTTGGTACTTATCGGTTGAGTTATTTTTGTGTTCGACTACTGTTTGTCAGAATGTTAGTTAGAAGCTTAGCTCGAAAAGTCATGAGCGGATCTTCAGCAAAAATACACAAGCTGTTATCACCGTCAAAAGAAACATGTGATTAGATTTTAGTGTTGATATAAAGAAAATCCTAGCATCAGAACCAATTTTAATTTTTCATTGCCTTTGCCTAACTTGGAAGGGGTATGCCTCTCATATAGTGCTCTAGTCTAGCTTGTTTTTGTAAACATTTATATGCCTATTTTCTGCCTTGTTTAGAGAAAACGGAAAGTCGAAAATAAGGCCAGATTGAAAACAGTGGCCTTCCCATTACGCTCTGTTGAAAACTAATTGGCAAAAAATAGACCAGGTTGCAGGCGATGGTAACTCCATATTTGAATGCATTCTCGCCTGCCTAAAGTGGAATAAAAGCAATGAGGACATTTCCTGCCTCTTCTGGCACTCTCAGACATCCTGATTTTTTTTGTGTTGTTCAGCTTCAGCTGCTCTAAGTTCAACTGCAAATCGAGTAAATATTCAGCGAAAAAAAGGGAAAGATAATTTTTTGTACTATAAAACTACGAAGACAGGCGAATAGCGCAAAGGTTTCGCTGCAGATATTATCATCTTTCCAATGTGACTTTATCCCTTGTCAGACTATCTTCTTTCCGCTATTTCAAGGCGTATCATGGATACGATGCCGAAATTTATATTAGGAGTGGTGCTTGACAGCCTACAGAAAATTGTCGGTATCTTACTTATGGAAAAGGAGCGTTCAGCGGTTCAGCAGGATTTAAGCCGAAAACGCTCGTCTCCTACAGTCTTGTCAGTTGGTCGTTGCAGTACAGCCTTCTTGAGCAATTCAAAACCGAATTTTTAATCATTGAAGAATTATGATCACAAGTTATTCATCGTAATCTCTGGCGGCTAGGAACACCATATAGATAGAACTACAATTTAATTCTGCTTGTGAATCTATCCATTCACACGCTCCTTTGTCTGCATGTTAGACTTTCGGTATTAGTTAAGGTAACTGCAGGGTACCCCTGATACGGTGTGGGTCAACAATTGTCAGTTCCAAACTGCTACTCTTCCGCGTGAATAAGGTTACATACGCTGACTCACTCTGAGTTAGAACATAATTATTACCCTCCTAGTTTGTAGCCAAGACACAGGCGGGTCCCTTCAGGGAATAATAATAACGGGAGGAACAGACCAGCATACGAAGAAAAAGAACAACCGGAATCCGCGTCATAGCGGACGCAGCGTCTGGAAGTCCGCTTGATGTTTATGCTTTTATCATTGATATTACTATCCATTCTGCACAAGATAGACCTTCTAGTTGTAGCTCAATGTAATTCTGTGTTGCGTAAGTGTAGTATTAAGGCCCATGACTCCTATCATTAATGGGCGTTTTTCTTCAAATAGTGCAGTTAAGCATGTCGGGCTTCCAAAACAAGCCGCTGTATGGTTTACTAACTTGAGAGGAAAGAATGGTAGCAAACATTAAGGCCAGTTCACACGTCATTCATCTCAACGCGTTCTCACATCCACTTTTCTGAATGTGTGACTGTGCCCTAGTGCTAGCACAAAAGTGCAGTTTTCTGAGTTTTACTTCGCGCCAAAGCAGAAAAAATATCACTAACTTGCCTAGTGACACTTGCAAAGGAAACTGAAATGACGGGAAACAATTTAATAACTTTTTGTGGCGAATATACACAACGATGTGTTGACAATGACACTACAAATCTTTCAAACGGGTGGACGATAAGCTGATATACACATATTATCAGTAAGTTTACTTCTCATATTCGTCATTTTGTTTACTTTTTTATTTGTATCTTCTTTTTGGGAACTCTGCATTGTACGTTATTCCTTGGAAATGCCTAGAAAAACGTCTAAATAATTGCATTTATTGATGTACAGTATGTCAGTACAATGTTGCCTTCTTTGCATTTATAACGTTAATACAGTGGTTTTTAAAACCTGGGTTCCATCGAACCCCAGGGGTTCAGTGAGTCAGTTTCAGGGGTTCGACGATTTGGTTCACCCCACTCGTATAATTCGTGACGTCACACACTACTTCTGGTTTTGTTTTCCGAACACAGTGATTTTTTGTGCAAACAATTCTTGGTAAAAGCTTGCTCGCTAATAAGTACAGTACTTGATGAAATACAAGCTTTCAATCTGAAGAAAAATAAAAGAGCATTTTATTTATCTTTTTTGGCAAAGGGTTCGACACATGCATCTACGGACTCTAGGGGTTCGGTACATCCATAAAGGTTAAGAACCCCTGCGTTAATATATGGTTACATATTAGCCATACTGGATAGGAAGTTGTATTTCTAACTTGAAGCTTGCGGTGCCCACTATGACGTCACAAGCTGGAATGGCACTCTGGCTATGACGTCATGATTTTTCGATCAGCTAACTTCTGTTCCTCTTGATATTATTACTCCCGGGGTCTGGGCATCAAGGAGAAATGCGACTTTAGATCCCTGTATTTTTGCAGGTTTCTGCTAATTTGGTTTTAGTTTGGACTATACTCATTATGTATTCAATAAGCTCCCTCTTCCCCAAGCCCAATATTATTTCCTTGTAACTCATCACACTATTTCTCATAGACTGCATTTGGGGAAAACTATAGCATATATACACTTAATTAACAGAGAGATGAGAGTGTTCCAAGGAATTACTAATGAACATGTTGAGAATTAGTAAAACAGGTGCATAATTCACAAACTTATGATATAATTGAGTATTAGGTATTGATAAGTATCCATTAAGGTCTTTTATTCGCCATTTCAACTCCAAATTGCTTATCCAGATGGAATATAATGCACATTATTAGGCTTTACATATAAATACAGCACGTGGATACTGTCTTCTATATAATAGCGAGACATATTTAAATTGTAATATTTATATTGATTTAAACGAGGAATCTCCTGATGAAACTAGAATGTGAGAGAAACAGAATGCCTTCCACTATTAAGCACCTTCCATAAATCTTATCATGTTGCATTATAAACTTGAGTCTGAAAGCGTATATCTCCGCGGAGCAAAGCAACGTTAACGAAGTATTCAAATTGGTTTTAAAACTGTGATTTCCTTTTTATAAGAGCACCAAAATTTGGTGATTTGTGTTTTTTCACAGTAATAACAGCTTCTTTAATATTGTTGAAGATCCATTCATAATTTTTCGAGTTATGTTGCTGACAAACAATCTGCCAAACATTAATCAAACACACAAATCGATCAGCCGATCATTACTAAAATTTTGACAATTATACTCTTAGTCACATACCTAACAAATCATTTATATTTCATAAAGTTCCGTTTTATCTTTTTGAGCTATTTTGATGGCAAACATAAAACCAAACAGAGAGACAAAGAAACGAACAAATAGATATTCACAAAATGCTGTCATTAATTCTTCGTCATATAGCTGACAACTCATGCAAATTTCATAGAAATCCGACCTTACCTTTTAGAGTTATGTTACTAAGAGAAAAGAGGCAGACAAACAAACGGGTAAACGGATCTTCACCAAACGATAATGATCAGCTACGCTTAACATGCCTAACAATCCCTGCAAATTATCTAAAGATTTATCGATAACCTTTGAGTTAGGTTGGTGACATACAAATAAAGAGACAGACAGGCAAACATAAGTAAACTCAACAAACACATAAGATCCTTTTCAGAGGAAATTATGCAATATTTTTTACAAAATTCCTCATTGACTCGAATATTATTCAATAAATAGCGGGATTTATCTGGTACGAATACACATCTCTGAGCGTTAGCACAACAGCCAGTATTTCCGCAGCTGTCGCTGGATGACACTAACCTCTCCAAATGAGATATCGTTCATAAATCCTAACTGCGTCATCGTAATTCAGATACTTTCCTAATTAAAACTTTCTCATTTAGGGAGGTTGTACTACAGTCATTTTGCTCTGAGTACAAAAAACAGCTGCAAGAGAAACTGTGCTTGAAATTATACAATTGCCCTGATTAAACGCACAATACATCAATTTTTTAATTAATGTGCCAAACAACAATTTTTTTTTTCAGTGAGGAGAGTTATTACGTTTTAGTTTCAGAAACCTGTTGGTCCAGTAATTTAGCAGTTTTGTCTCAAAGGAGCTGGGTTTACTGTGGGCCTTAGAGTTCATTACTTGTAAGATGTAAACGAGTTAGGTCCAAAATAATCTCTGTATTTGATGTAGCAAATAAATTAGCAGATTCCTCTGACAAGGCATAAATTACTTTCAACCTACTGTACCAAAATGCCACAGTTCGCGTTTGTGACCATTCTAAACTGTTTGGCTGCTAGAGTTTCTTCTTCCATTGTGTTCCCTTCAGAGAAAGAGCCCTTGTTGCCAGTACAGAGTGAACAAGAAAGGGCTAATTTTGAAATGAGTAAAAATTATCTTGAGATTATCTACCCTAAAGGGGCCAGCTCAACCCCCATGTTACTGATTGTCCTGTGGTGTTGCAGGGGTTCAATCTAGCTTAGGTGAGACAGTGTTAATAGCATATAATCCTCGACATAGTAGGCTCCCTTCTTTTAGACAATTTCATTATTTAGGATCAATACGTTACTTCTATGTGTCCGATGTATAAAATGTTCTCAACTAATCTTGAATCAACAGTCTACATACCGAGTAAATTTTGAACTTTGATAATAAAACTGCAAAAATTGCTAGTAGATTGCCAACCCTGAACCAGCGACTTTCTTCCGTGGAAGCCCCTGGAATGATGGTATTTCTATAGGACACCAATTGTAACTACAGCCATTCAGCTTCATTTTCATGTTTCATTTTCCTGTAAGAAGAACGTGCGCGTCTGTTTGCCAGCCTGACAGCTGGCACCGGTCACCTAATGGTTCATGCTGTACTGCTACTGCAGCAGTTTACCTAAATATGTAAAATGTCTAAAGTTACTGCCATACATGACGCGCTGTAAGCAAGCCAGTCGTACTTTGACAAGAATACAAATTCTGAATTAATTTATTTTTTATTGTGGGTTAAGGCGAATTGGTTAAAGTTAAATGCATTCAGGCACAATGGTCTCAGGCACAATGGTCTTAGGTACAATGGTCTCAGAACAGCTAAGCAGAGTAAAAAGAAAAAGAAATGGGAGCAAACTCGCTTACAAGATGTAGAAAAACAAGAATTTTGTGATGAAAAAGTGTCAAAGTTTGAGAAAATCGAAACATTTCGGGATAGGAAGTTAACCATTCCAGCCTACCCTGAAAATGAATTTATCTAGCATTATTTGAAGTGCTAGGAAAGGGTTTTTTTGGGAGACACAAGGTTAATATATTAAAGTAACAGTTATTTTGAAAGTCTTCAGCTGATGCTGCTATAGAGATACCAGATGAATTAAATTTCATTTTCACGAATTCGTAACTAAAACACACATGAACTGTTAACTCTCTAGGAACTGAAAGTATGCTAAGGGTCTGTTTGCTTTAATTTTTTTTATACTTCTGGAACAGCCGGCGGTATCATAGTTACACCTTACTACGATAACCTCTCTAAATTTCGTAAGATTTTAAGAACTAAATTTACCTACTTTGATCCTCCCACCTGTTGAGCTGGAGAACAGCGAAACGCGCGTTGTGGGTACCAAAATTTGTTCAACTGCTTCTATAATCTATATATATATATATATATTTATATGTTTGGTGTCACGCTCTTACCGAAAAAGATAGGCGGAATTTAGCCCAGGTTGGAGTCTTTGGTTGTCCTTTCAAGCTCCATTGAAAGTGATAGGCAGAAAATAGGCCAGGTTGCAGAAGATGGCACACGAATCTTAAGCAGGGACAGTTGAAATTCTAACAACTAGCTGGACCCGTGAAAATTTTCACGGTTTACCAACTTTATTTTGAGTGTTTAGAAAATTTCATTCTACCGGTATGCTTGTTGCTGGATTTTAATGTAATTAGTTGCACATCTAATTTAATCGTGTTTATTATTGCAAATCGGCAGTTGCCCTCCTGGGGGTAGTTAACTTCCCAGGGGTTGTTGTCCTCCTAGGGGTCATTGTTTTCCCAGAAGGTAGTTGTCCTTCGAATTTAACGGGTAGTTTACCTCCTATTGGGACAGTTGTCCTCCAATTTAGG
>LQNS02277220.1:4881786-4897548 GCA_001587735.2 Parhyale hawaiensis | reverse complement strand
CGTATTAATATATAGATGAAGACATCGCAGGCTTAGTCTGATTTGTTAGAGTATTAGCTTCTCCATACATCGAATCTACGACAAAGTATAGGGCGACCTTATCTGAATGCACTTCTTGCATTGCCGAAATTGAAATCGTAGCACTGAAGGTATCTGAAGCTTCCGTTGGCACTCTCATGCTTCTTGATTCGTAGTTTCTTCCCACAGATGATTTCGGTGCATGAGCTATTCTTACCACTGTGAAGCAATTTTCAATGAAACCGACGAAACATAAGTTTTCACGGGCAGTAGACAATTATTTCTTCTGCTTACTGATTTCCTCTGACGAAGCAGTGTTCTCTTCATAGGTCAAAATTTGAGCACCTCAAATGAAACATATATTTGAGATGGAAAGACGGTATCAACGGTATATTTGCTACGGAACGAACACATTGTATATAAGCTGGTATTTTGTTTAAGTTTGTTGGAGTGTTTTGCTCAAGATGTTACTTCTGCCTGTCTATATAGAAGACCTAAGGATGACAGCCCGACAAAGGATCGATGAAGAAAATAAGAAAATTAAGAAGCAAATAAGAGAAGAGGAAATTCCGCACCAGCCTAGAGGCATTAGGCAAACGTAAAGGTTATTGCGTGAATTTTTCACGCACGGGTCCACTAGTCGAGATAATAAATCTGATTAGCTCTAAGGTGTATGATACTTCAATCCTGAGCGTTGGGCTCGCAACTCTGGATCAAGTCTCAGGCGTTAGTCGCAAACCCATTTGCTTGTTATGCTTCAATAATTCAATTCTGCTCTGCCCCTCAGGTTTCAGTGTCTTGGCCTCTTACTGCCTTACAAGTTTGCCATTAAGGCAAAAAGCTGCATCCAAAGTGGCGACTTGAGCGCACAGGACTTGAAATACTGAGAATTAAAAGCTAGGTGAGGCGATTATAATGTATCCCGTAAGTGATCCAGTACGCACTAACTCTACATACGTAGTTCGAGACATTTTTTTTTACTACATATTGCAAGTTGACTTATTTCACACGCTTTGTTGTAAAGAGCATCATACATAATGAAGTTTACTAAGACGCACAAGCAGTAAAGTGTCGAAGTAGGACTATAGTCCATTATCAGCCGTCATATTAAAAATGGAGCATGTTTGGCTCGTACATATGAAAATATCTTTGTCAAGAGATCAAAATGGCATTTGATGGGAATTCTCCGTCATTTCTATGCTCGTTATCTCGACTACTGAGTGTTGTAGACTACTGCTGCGTCCGCGGCAAAGGCTCTACAGAAGCAGTTACCGCTTCACCGGGAGGCTGGAGAACACTCGTAGGAATAGCATAGTGGAAGTAACTATGTATGGTCACTTGCCCGGTAAAGGGTTTTGCGTCTCAACAGGAGGTTTGCGTCACATTTTTATCTCACTTATATCGGAGTCTTAAGGAGTCGAAGTTTTAGGAGTGCAAGGACTGGTACTCGGAGTCTAACCGGGGCAGGTTCCAGGAGTCGGAGTCGAGTCTTGTACTATTCTGCTCGGCAGCCCAGCTTATTCTTATGTGCCACCGACGCACGAAATGTTGTTCGCAAGTAAATGCTTTAGCATCATGCCCACCTATTTACTCAAGCTTCTGTCAAAGTGGCTTAAAACACGTATCCACTTACCAAACACGAGCTTCTGCAATTGTGAGAGCTGCCATTATGGATCTCTGCCTTTCACTTCCTCCTACAGTTTGTATGGTGGCAGTTACTCTCTGCTAGCAAAATATCGCCAGCGGTGCCTAATTATTGTAGCGACTTTGTTTGCGGTGTTTGTCTAACAGAAGCTGGTGACCAATGCTGAGAAGGGCATTAACATTGCCTTGCTCCATTACAACTTTGTTACGAGTTCAAAAGTTGCTAATTGAACCCAATGCTTGCGGTTAGCGACCATGTCTTGACTTAATACGAGTCTTTCTAGCATTTTGCTACGGATTAACTGGCTGCATCCCTTAACAATATAGATATGTTCATCAAGGGGACAATTCAATTCTATCTCTATTTTTTTTTTTTTTTTTTTGCATTGCAAATGCTATCGGGTAAATTTCCTGCATTCTGCACCTCAAAAAGTAACGCTATTGTTGCACAACGAAAGCAGCAGCTGCGTACATGCATGCGCGATAATCTGATTTGTCACCATCGAGAACAAATTGCATGGTGGTGGGGCATAATGCAGTCCATTTACAGTTCGAGGGTAACAATTTTAATCGCAGCAGAAACTAGAACTATGGTGCAGTTTTTTCTTCCATTCCAGTCACTTCTAACGTACCAGAGAAAATACAGTTAGTAAAATGTCTATCAATATTAAACCTATTAAACTTTAATGCTTTACTGCATCGACTGATATTTCACACTGTCGCAATATTGGTATTTCGTCGATGGACAGCATTGCGCATGTCGCATATCAAAAGAGTTGAGAAAGGGCCACATGCTCCCTATTTTTAACAGGACTTTACTATGGGATAGAAATTGTGGATAATTGACTAAGTCAGTTGATGTTCTTCTTTTCAATAAAACATGACAACTAATATATATTGAACCATATTTTTTTATTACAGGAGTCGGTAAAGGGTTAGATAAAACTGTAGAAATGGCACAATTTTAAATGTTTAAAAAGTTGGTAATACAAATTTCTGTTGGTACTCAGCGGCAGATGATCCACATCTTGTAATTTCACTCCATATGTCGCCTGCACCCTTTCAAGAGCATTTGTCAATAGTAAGTCGCACTAAAATTTTTCTTTCTTAAATCCCTCGTAGTATCAAAAGCGATAGTGAAATACCGGCGTGGTCCGCGTCAGTATTCGACATGCAATGCCTTCTGCCTAATGCCCGATACTTAGCGACAAAGTCCAAGAATGCAACTCACGTTAAATCTAGAGAGTAAAATATTTAAAGTGTTCAGCAGGTAGACCCTCTGCGCTGGAAACCTGCTGAATTAAGCAGGAGTTTCATTTAATATTTTCATTTCATTTGCTGCAATTATTAGAATAATTAACATGTTTACTTCGTATTTACTTAACCCTACCTGCCCCGAGGCGAGACAAAATTGTACCGCCCTACCGTTTTTCGTTCACTGTTCTACTCTCAGTGATTTTCAGTGAACAAACTTCCGAGACTTTTGCTAGTTTCTCATTAATATCAATAAAATTTTAAGATACCCGTACATTATAGGCAACAATCGTGATAAATATAATTATATTAGAAAAATTCGGTAATAGCATTCCGTGAACGCGCGCTTCTGGATCGACATCAGGCAGCATCACAGCAGCAGGTATGCATTGTTAGTCGCCCACCAGCAAGCATAGGCTAAGATAATGTGGAACATACGCTCCTCACTGTTTGAATGGTGAGCATTCGTAGATTTCTGAGCAAAAAAGAACTTTTAAAATGATTACTAAAAGACAGCAACGAGGCCAAATATGAAAAATAGAAGCGATAATACGTTCAGCTCTTGGAAGCAAAAGATCATGCTCTAAATTTACAACATATGGTTTGTAGTAGGAGCAGAAGCTTTGACAGCAGCACTGTTGCTGTTATATGTAGAAGTGATTCGCCGGCATAAATGAACCATAAGTGAAGTCCTAGTTTAGTGTATAAATGATTAGCCTACATATATCAGGAGAAAGAGTAGGGTTAATTGACGTTTGACCTATTCTAACTATTCCCTGCTGCAATTATAAGTGCAGTACCACCGTGCAGTTATCTGCAGCTGCAGAAGTTACCGTGAAAGTATGACAACTGCTGCAGATGTGCCGCCGGAGCATTCACCAGTACTGTCCTGTGATATTTTCTTATATTCAAATTTAATTGACAAGTAAACTACTCCTTGCCCTTATTTTTTAAATTAAATAGGTAAAATAATAGTTGAATACATGACTTCGAGACTCTGATGACAAAAATTCGAATATTGAGGAAGCATTAGGCATTTTTAGGGGGCGGTACAAATTCGTCTTGCGTTGGCGCTCAAGCGGAAAAAAAATGATAACGGATAGGGTTAAAAATATAAGCAAAATGGATCAAAACTGAACTAGCCACAATTCAGGGAAGCAGTTAGTAGTTTTCGCTTATACAAAGTTTTGCCTTTAAAAAAAAGGACAGATATATCATGATTTCTATGTGAAAATACCGTTTTGTTATGGTAGATTAACAAGCAAAGTTCCTCATGAAAAATGCAACTTTATTTGCTCCTTCATTATTATTTCATAATAACGTAAGTTCATAATAGAGTAAGATTCTAAGATTAATACTTTTCGGGGACTCACAAAGTGAAACCATAAAAGGCAAAGCATTGTTCTGCCGCCGTCGATAGAGCGTCACCATTTTTCATACCTTGCCCCACATCACGGTGAAATATTGACTTACTGTCTTATTAAGCTATAGCCTGTCAAAGCTGCAGAGCCTTTCCATCAATGCGTCATGCACAACAGGCTTATAGAGGTCTATTATAAGTAGAAGAATAAAAGTAATGAGCCTGCCAGGGCACTCCTCATCTCTTGTGAAGCTATAAAAGGAACAGCCGCCATTAATTAGGTCTAACACAGAAAATGTTGTGCATAACAAATTATCAAACTTCAGAGAGGCTACGGGCCATATTTTGGTCTACTTGTGTATGGTGGATCTGATAACGGGTGCACATCTTTAACGCACGTACAAAGATTTCTCTTTAGTCCTACACACTATAAGAAGTATTTCGGGAGTTGGATATGCCAACTACCATGAGGTGATTGAGGAAGTATAATTCTCCTGGCATATTTTCTACCCAAGGCGCCATAAAGCGAAAGAAACTTCAACACGTGTTGGTCAAGCACGTACGTGAATATCAATTAAATATGACACCGTTTCTACCTGTTACTCCGAACTGGATGAGTGTCACTTGAGTTAGAGATATCATAATTAACACTCCGCAAATGAAAACATCATGCAGTACCTTATTGACCGATAATTGACTAACATCACTAAAGTATTATTGACTCGCCATTAACGGAAAGTCGGCGCAGTACCTG
This sequence comes from Parhyale hawaiensis, assembly GCA_001587735.2. Classification (NCBI taxonomy): domain Eukaryota; kingdom Metazoa; phylum Arthropoda; class Malacostraca; order Amphipoda; family Hyalidae; genus Parhyale; species Parhyale hawaiensis. The sequence goes on along the minus strand of LQNS02277220.1, from coordinate 4,892,518 downwards.
CATACTCACAACAAAGAGCTGGGTCAGTGCCACGTGAAAAATTACAATCGACCCGATATGAGTTATCGGAACATCAAACAATATAACAAACACCGTCGTGTGCTTACTTGTTTATGTATTTATGAATTTATATATTTAAACATTTATATGTTCAATAGAGCCCCTAGCCGTCATTACTAATGACGGTAGAAAATTAGTAGGTACTTCAGAAAACCCCTGTTGTCTCCGGTGCCGGGTTTCTCAAATGAAAATTCAGTATTCTGCCTGAAAAAACTAGATATATTGTATATGGTTGAGTCAAATGGCATCTCCAGTAGCTTCTTTGAACATGTCCAAACACGGTCATGCAGGCGAGCTCAGGTCCCTCAGCTGGAGTTCCCGAGTACGACCCCGTATCCAGGTACCGTCTTCTGCACTTGAGTTTCTTCCTATCCAATTCCCATAGAGCGTGAGAGGTAAAAATATTAATATATTTATAAATAAATAAAAACAAGATTTGAATTATTATATAGCACTGATTTCGCTCTAAACGAAACAGGTGAAAAATGGGCCAGGTTGCAGATTTTGTAATTAAGTTGCGTTTTCATGGAAATCCATGAACAGGTGGAATCCTTATCCATTTATCTGAATGGATTTCTTGCTTGAAACAGTTCTTGACATCGAAAGAATGAAGATATTTTCGGCTTCTCTTATTGCGATTGTGGAATCTGATTTTGTTGATCACTTTCTCCATGCATCGACCGAAAATATTTTCTCTCAGTTCACGACGTATAGATCTAGTAGCTGATGCACGGAGCACAGATGAAGCAATGATTTTTCACGGGGCAGTAGACATGATTGTTTCTTTCAGCTTGCTGTCTTCCTTGACGGAGATTTTCGCGTCAAGAGTAAAATTTAGATGTACTGAAGGCTCATCCGTGGGCATCTAGGATACGCCACGAGGTATTAATATCTTTCAGTTATGCTTTGTTGCTTGATAATGTAAAAGTTTTTCTGCAACTCTTCTAAGGCCGGAGATGATTGTGCTTGTGTAGACGAATTGATAGAGAGAACACTCATCTATTATGACAATATTAGATGGCCTTTGTAGCGTATTCTCCGGAAAGATATTAGTGACAGAAGTACATATGTTAAATGAAGACGGGTTTTCAAAAAATCTTTGTTGTCATTTTTGACAGCGCGGATACCCTAGTTGGATAAAATAACTCATGAGTGACTAGGCACGTGTCTTAACCTAAGTACAGAGTTCAGTACTTACCGACCACTGTCAGCTGGATGAGTGCAACTTTGGAGTTGGAGAAATTATAGTCCACCCGGCACCTATAAGTGCGGGCGTCACTGCTGGTGACGTTGAAGAGCACCAGCACAGGAGGATATTCATGAGCCAAATACACGGCTCTGTTGCCAATCTGTCTCACATCCGACCAGATCTCGGGGTGGCGGCCGGACCGCTGATCGTAACTGCAATCATTCGATAGGAATATTAGGAATATTATAAAGCTAAGGGAGATGACAAGAGAGCTTCACTGTTCAAACCCAACATTACTAAATATTATCTCTGGCAAATGGGACTGTGGTTTCTGCAGTGTTGGTTTAGAAAACAGTTAGCAAAGATCCGGTAATTCTTTAGTACGGGATTTAGCGACTGCTCAAAGGAAAAGAGGTGCTACCATAGCACATTTTTTTATGATTGCACTTGATAGGCATCGGAGATGGCGGAAGTCATTGGTTATTGCATTAACAGGATTTCGTTTATTTTCGTAACAAATGCTAGTAAAATGTGTCAAGGAAATCCATAGCTATTGGTTACTCTTACATCACAGTCACGTCAACTGTATGCAACGCACTATATTACGGTACGACGCATAACTTTAAAATGCGATATAATACACAGCTTCGGGTTACGGAGCAGACCTTTGCTTTGAGAGCCAGTACGCATCTTTGTTATAAACTTATCGATAATATAATTTACGAGGAATTTTACAATTTTGTGCGTAAGTTCCATCAATATTAACAGTCGGAGCACGAAATGTTAAGTCTGCGTTACACTATCTATTTGCATTCTATATACATAGTGATGAAACTTTTTGCCAAACCCAGAAACTGACCATTATATTTGGATGACTTTTCTAGCAAACGCGACTCAAGTCCATTCTTTACTTCGCTGGAAGCAGGACAGTAGTAGTTTGCCGTAATGTACCTGGTATACGCGCAACTTTTTTTATTACTCCAAAACGAAGATCAAATTGGCTGAGACAGTGCAGCTGCACCATCATGAAAACGCCAATAAAATTGGGATTTTTTGCCGTCATTTCTGATGACCGTTCACTACCCATCTAAAGAGTAGCACAATAAAGTGATAGCAGATTAATTTTCTCTCCCTTTGGGCAACCAAGATATGTACCATGGCATGCACACTATATTCAAGTAAGTGTTAGCAAAGTCACAGAAAACGAGTAAAAAATGAGCGAAAACTAGCGCCAATATGAATCTGTCCCTTTTGATATTAATTTGAGAAAGTATAAGTCATTTCATATGCTATCTCAAAAATTAAATGAAAGATAATATAGTTCTTCCCCGTGTACACAACTGCAACTTACACGATATTATATCAGTTAGCTGGCAGTAGACGGATCAACAGGCCCATTCCCAGAAAGTAGCCGGAACCATGGTGCATTTAGAGCATGAAGAAAAAGCCTAAATAACTTAAGATAGTTTGTAATTTGTGACGCTACCTGCTTCCAATTAAATGTTTTAAAAAAGACTAATACCGTTTGAAGAGCTTGAAAAACGATTTCACTAAATTTAATTTTTTTATCAACTAAGTAACTGTTAATCTATAACAACACAAGATAAAACTGTTTGATTGGCTTCAGCGTGATATGTCTAAAATCTAGTAAAATAAAATATTTGCTTGGTTAACTGCAGTCATGCAGCCAGCCTACACTTTGATGCTTGAGTCCAAGGATCCAAGTTCCACAACGACCAAGTGTATATTTTTCACGAGGGGCCAAATTGGACGAACAGCAGAATTTAAACTTCAACTCATAAAAGATTCAATCGTAAAGCGGTTTGAACAAACACGTGCAAAGAGCGTTGTAGGTTAATAGGATACTTACAAACCCATCAAAGAGTTTTGGTAATGACTTTACTCAAGTAACAAATAGTTTTTCACAGGATCACATGTTTAAATAATTATTGTTGACTGTTATTGCTTACATTTACTCAATTGTTCTCATCACAGAGCATACTAAGTAAGCCAGGTACGTGGGTTGTTTGTTTTTTTTATCGTCAGTACCGTTTTGAATTCCCGGCGTGGCGAGACTGCGGCAGGTATTTCGCACGTCCGTGCTGTTTACCTACATCTCTTCGCAAGCCAAAGCCGCCTTTTGGGAAACATTGGGCCGTGGTAACATTGGTTTTGTGGATCTTAATGACTGCCGATTGAAAATCCCGCCACCTGTGAAATATGATAGGCGATCCGTTTACTTAGGGATAAAAATATGAGAGTGGTTGAAATCCATTGTGAGACTAGTGAAGTTTACTCACAATATTTTATGATGAGTGGAACAGTTCGAAGATGGCCGCACGAAATATTCGACAGACCAATATCAGGCAGCAGACTTTTATGACGAGGAAATTCAATAACTGGTTGTGCAGTACATTATTGGAGAAAATTATTAAAAAAAAATAGATTGAGGTACAGGTACTCACTTTAAGAATATCTCTCATTTACCTTCAGTCATTATAACTTATACATAGGTTTTTACGTACAAACCACATTATAAGATATCTTACTTACAACTATTAAATACATTATTCATCTGTTTCTAATGCTAAGAAGTCCAGTAAACAATGCATTTAAAAGATAGCAAGCTTCTTGGTGTGTGTGTCTTGATTTACGTAATCTAATATACGCCTAGCGGTTATAATATCTGACATCGCATTTTTTGGTACTCAAACAGATATTTTACTTCGTCACCTACATTACTTCTATCTGCTTTCTTATAAAGAAACGGCGGTTAATTTTGTTAGTGGAATGCACTAGTCTTTAAATGCCCCTCCTTATAAGTCTAAGTCAACTCGGATTAGTCTGTGCAATGCCTGTCTACTATATACGTAGAGGAACGACTCTCTTGTTTATGGCTTTATGCGACTTGGATGTTGTTAACAACTCCACAGAAGGCAGTCTCCCTCACTTCTTATAAAGCAAGCAGCAGGCAGACTAATTGGGCTTATTTACACTCATTTGGCAAGAACCACATTTCATTAAATGTAATTAACTTTAATCAGTGCTGAGGCAATCAAATGCAGCGTGGAGAACTTTGCCTGCTGCTGCTCTACGTTAATCAAATTCACATCAAAGAGCATTAATTTGCATACATGCTTGCTTTCTGTACTGGCCTGCTTGCATTTAATTTGATACTTTCAACCATGTTATTTAAAGCGCACAGACACAGAATTTCCATTAACAATCTGTGCTACAAGATGCATGCCGTTGCCCTGACTTGCAATCTGCAGGAATTAGATCACGTTGCCAGCATTTTAATGTAGTAGTTAAAAACCACCAAGTGAACCGTTATTACACATTTTAACTTGCTCAAATTTAAAGGCTCGCAATGAGCACAAGCTCCCAACTTTCTTTTGTATGTCATTGCAACTATTTCTCTATTTTTGTGCACCTGTAAAGATGACTAATTTATTAGGAATAGAGAAAAAGCAAACTTATACCGCTGTCAGCTGACAATATTTAAACATATTAAATGAAAAAGTCTAAGTACAGCAGCATTGTCCAGCACCCTCAGGCTGTACGAGTGCCGCTTGTCGGGACCGTCCAAATTTACTGAACTTGCATCCGATTGCGGCGGCAAAAGAAAAAGGGCTAACATTTTTTTGTCGATATGCTACTACCATAATTTAGACCACAGGTAAACATCTGGTATTTAATGCGGAGTTGTCAGTTTCACTACGAAAACAGTTGTGTAGTTTCTTAGTGCATTGCATCTATTCGTAACACTGAAGCAAAATAATTGTCCTGTCGATAATTTAATTTTAATTTACCGATGCCAACAAGGACTGCGTATACACTTCTGAAATTGATTCATTTATTGTAACCGCGACCGATAGTTTCTTTTGTGATTATTGTAAAAGAAGCTATCGTGCGTACCGTGATCAAGTAATGAGAATTATAAAGTACTAGAGTACCCAGACGCCATAAACGACGGCAAACAAATGCTTATATACTTTTTCACTGACCATTCTCCTCTTACTGTATTCGTTTTTGAAGGATACACGGCAACAGTCAGCTTAAGCGGTCATAACAGATGGGAGTTGACGGTTTCAATTCTGTCGAGCTACGCAACAATTCCTTTCTTTCGGTGACGTGCAGAAAAGTTGATATTTTAATTTCTGAAGTTGGAAAAACAGATCCCAAAAGGTAAAATTTTGGTAAATTTCGTTTTTCCCTTTATTTAGTTTATATAATTAGTCTAAGTCTGACATAAAAGTTCATTCTACTTGATTAGGAAGTCAAGTACTACTCATAATATTAATTTTAGCTTTGTATCCTTAGTGCTTACCCTATAATTTTACGTTAGTTGCATTTTTTTGCCCAAGCAAAAACCTATTTCACTAAACAAAAGAAAAAAATCATGTAGTAGGAAAATGCCGCTGCAGTGAGAAAGAAAATACTCTCTATTATGTTGATCATTTACTCAATTTAAGCTAAACCCAGAGCGGCTGAAGTTTAGCGAATATCACTGTGAAAACTGCCAGTTGACAAATTGCAGAGTGCGATAGCAGTGAAGCACACATAGGGTCGATGAAAACAAATGCACCGATAAACACAAACATTGTCCCAAAAAACTTTTCAACAAGAATTACCTACCCTACCAATCTATCAAACAAAAGTTTGTCAAACACTCGGGCCCACATATAATGCATGCACGCAAATTTGGACCTAATGTCGGTTAATTTAAGGAGTGCAATTGCATGCTATTTGTATTCTTTATGGATAGTATAGTTATGTTGACTTGCAGTACCAAGACATAGGGTTGGCATAAGCCTGTAGTATAGTGAAGAGTATTTTTCTGGTGCACTGCTGAGCTCAAAATAGCCGGCACGAATGATCTAGGTACTTGGCAGGCGCATCTGTTATGGTAAATAATAAGAATGGTAGAAACTCCAATGCAAATCAAGAGCTATTTTCACCGCGCTTGTTGATTTTTTTTTTTTTTTTGTCGTCGCATAGACCACACTATACATTGATTGGACACTGGCCCATAAAGCAGATTTTGGCCCAGCAATTGGGCCTGACTGCACGGTGCTGCACACGCAGTTTTTTAATGTTCTCCCATTATTTTGTCATACTTTGTTTGGCTATGCGACTTAATTGTTTTAAATTCAGTAGTGACTGGCAAACCTGTACATACTTCTAACACTTCAATACGAGAAAATTCACAAAAATATTAAGGCTTCATGTGTAATTAAGGGCCCTAGAACAATGGGGGTGAAAGCGACACGTTTTAAAATATACAGGAGAGCCACTTAGAGACACTGATGTAATAATTGGTGTAATAAGGTACAAAATAATTGACTTTACATACAAGTCTCGACCATTTCTACTCGGATTATGACAGCCTTTGATATTTGCAGTAGCTAGCGTAAAATTATTTCCCAATATATAGCAAAATAAAACCTGATGTTACTCAACAAAAGGTTCTAAAATTCGTGGCATACTTGATTTGTAATGAAATGTGAAAGTAAACATCTAATGGAGTTGTTACCTAAAATTATTTAGTTTACCCGCTTAGCGACAAAATTCTTGCCGACGGTAGAACTGGAAGTCGTGCATCTGCCAGCAGCATTCATTCTACTGCTGCAGATTGACTGCAGTCAGTTATTCGACTGCTACTATTATTTTTGTGAAATTTGCATGAGTTGCTAGGTACCTTCCTAGATATCACGAAGTGTAAAGATCAGATTTTTGTGATGATCTGTTTGTTTATCACCCGTGAGCATAGCGAAAAACGTTGATAATGTTTTCGTTAAAAATTTAAGTGGCAACCATGAAGTGATAAATCCTAGTTATCCATTAAATAATGTAAAGTTGGCAAGCATGAAGTGATTTAACATAGGCACACCTGAAGTGATTTTATTTGTCTGTCAACCGAAAAGTAGTAGAATGAATTGAGCAACATTAATATTTTTTTGCAGGGAATCTGGTGGGTTGACCTAAATGTGACAATACTAAAAAACTATAAGTAGCTGGCCATAAAAAATCGAAATGAGTTCTGTTGTTTCTCAATCAAATAAGAGGCAGAAGGAGTTGAGTAATAATAAAAATAATTTTTTAGGTGGTCAGGTGGGTTGACTGAGATGTGATTTAACTTAGGCAGTCATGAAGTGACAAAAACCTAGTGATCCATTATGTGGCATAAAGTTGGCAATCATCAAGTGATGTAGCATAGGCACCCTTGAAGTATAACATGAGCACCCATGAAGTGATTAACTCAGGCAACCAAAAAGTGATGCAATATACCTAGGAATCTATGAAGTGATATGACATAGGCAACCACGAAATAGTGTAATGTGCATTGGCAGTTATGTGAAATAATACTGACACTTACGATGTGCAGCTTTAGAGGGTTCCACTAATGAAGGGTTGTATCAGCCGTAAATTTTTATGTTTTACTATCATTTACCGGCTGTCTTGATATCTTTATCTCATAGTTCAATATATACTATTTTTGCTTCAATCCTCTCAGGGGGCATAGGATTTGCCATAGGGTTAGGTTAGTTAGGTTTGCCCATCGTAGGTTATGGGGAGTAGCGCCCCCAGGGGGTTCGTGTAGGTTACCTTAGCCATTAGCTACGCCTTCGGGACGTCTGTCTTTCGTGCCCACTTTGCTTCCTTTCACTTTCATACTCCTGCTGATCTTACTGTTGTCTGTTCTTCCTCTTCTTTCCCGATTGCTGTTCCCCTTCACGTTGATCCTGTGTGGAAACACCTTTGTGCACGGGCTCCTCGTTTTTCTATCGACATACTACATATATGCCCTTTCCTCTTTATCTCTTAGAAGAGCTTAGTACTTATTTAGGGATGCATTTTATGCTACTACTTTTACTTCGTTGCTACCAATGTAGTATTACTATGGTTTTAATTATTTTTTTTTCAACATTACGGGTTTTCTTAACCTCCCTTTTGTTGCAGCTATCGGGATGAGGTCAACCGCAAGCTCTACATACCTGCATCAATTTCCGAGGTTATTGCTTCAAATTTGTCATTTTAAACTAACTCAATTGATTGTGACATTAAAGTACATTACGTGTCGTATCTATGAGCCAATTTTTCCTGTATGATTTTATTATTCCAATAAATTATGATGAATTTTCAATTTTTTTTTGGTATCCGAAGTTATGATACATATCCCCTACTGAAGATATATGATTGTGAATTTAGGTTCCCTGCTGTGCAACGCGTCCCTTATGGTATGATAAATAAATTAATTTTTTCTTGAGATCACTGTGATAATCAGAACTCATTTTATTAACACTTACGTAAATCAGCCTCCATGCCTAATTGCAGGAGGCCGGATTTCAGTGTTCAGTCAATGTATGGTGTGGTCTACGGTCCCGGTCCCCATTCCTAAATAAATTTCGCCTTTTTGGTCTCTCCATTCCATCAGCGATCACTGTGGAGGACAGAGTGCCACGGACTACTGGCCCAATAAGGTCCCTTTGCTGAGTGTGAAGTCACCCCACACGTTAACTCCAAATACCGGCAGCTAAATCTGTGTATACTAACTATAGACAGTTTTCACTGGCCGTGTTGCACTGTTTGTCGCTAAGAATTCTTAAACGAATTGTCGATTCACTATGGTATTTCAACACAAAGCCTATTACACCCCTACCTAATTTATGGCCCACATATCATATTGCTATATGTGTTCACAGAGGAGTTTACTCTTATCTTTTGAGCCTATATTAAGCTGAAGCCAGGAAGTCGCTTCTACATATTCGGACGACGCCCAACTTGGGGCGTGTTGCAATCAGGCTTGCCGTGTCACCTGTGCTACACCGGCATCCAATGCGTCACAGATTTGGTAACAGAGGGTGACACCGACGGCAACCTTCCTAAATTTTAGGGATATGAGCTGGGTAACACTGCCTTTGTTTACACACATTTACTATGATTCTCGATAATTAGTATTACAAAATGTGTGACTGTCACATATTAGTAGAATTCTAACATTTGAAGCGCTTTTGCATAGTTTTCTTAACTTTTAATCCTAATGTTGCTCCTAAACGTACAAATTATTTGCACAAACATAATGATTGCGGAAGCATTTTGACCGCGTAGGGAGCAGTTGCGTGACTACGCAAAATGATTGCGTGATTTCAAAATGGTTTGATATTTTTTACGCAAACTGGTAATGCTTGTGTCGTCTGAGTGTAGGATTCCGCAACCAAACAGCACTTGTTTGAGTTCTCTCCCAGATTCGTAGCGAGTGGTTGGTGCTGTGATCTTCTCTAGTATCCAAACTATGTCTTCCAATGCCACTTAAGACGAGCGGAATTTTATCAGAGTTCATCGAAGATTAGCAGTATAGGTCATTACTAGCATTATGCTGCGTTACTAACAGTAATTAAAGCAACAGAAACAAGAACAACGAACAATGCAAAAAATTGTTTGGAAAACAAAAGGAAAAATTTTCAGATGACGAAAAGAAAGAGGTCATAAAAAATAATTCACTTAGAACAAATTTCAAGAGGAAGTAAAAAAAAGTAAATGAACAACTCAGCCAAATGTGGAGTTGGAGCTGCTGAAGTTGAATTTTGTGCAAAATTATTATACAGCCTGAAGCATTCGTCAAATAAATTGCGCAATCTTGTTGGGCAAATTATATGTACATTTAGAAGGGCTTTTTAAATAGAGTTAAAATATGGCCCCGCCAGAAATTTATATGTTAAGTTCGCCAAAAATTTCATAACTCATTGATGGGGGCTGAGATCGCACGTCGCATTCACTGCTACACGTGTAACACTGTAAGAGTAACACCGACGTCTGATTGTGACACGCCCCAAAATTGTAGGGCTATGAGCTGGGTAAGCAGGGTAACACTGCCTTTGTCTTCAACCACTGACTTGATACTGACTAATTGGTGTTAAAAAAAAATTAATGACTGCTAAATATTGTTTGAGTTCCTGTATTTGGAGTACTTTTGTGCATTTTTCCAACGTTCTGCCCTAAAATATACAAAAATATACAGATAATAAGGCTCCGCCAGAAATGCTTAGGCACGAGTTTTCTGCAAATTCCGCAACACTTCTTGGGGGCCCTGAGATCGCACGTCGCGTTCACCGCTACACGGGGTGATACCGGTAACACCGTGAGGGTAACACCGACGTCTTATCTATAATATTAATAGCGTTGTTTCTTCGTTCCTTCGTTCGTTCCTTCGTTCGTTCCTTCCTTCATGTGTTACGCTCTTCAATAATAGATAGAAAAAAATTGGAGCGATTAGTTTAAACCTCAGCAGCTCGATGACGAGGTGGCAGCAGAAAGCTTAAGTGAAATCCTTATCCATTTATTATCTGAATGCATGTCTAGCCACGTTGGATATTTTGGCGATCCTGTTCCCATCTGATGGAATTCAGTAGGCAATTGCAGAAGAAGGCTAAATTTGAAAGATGATATTAATCGTTATTGAAAATGAATGCAGTTCTTGCT
>LQNS02277220.1:4824321-4856941 GCA_001587735.2 Parhyale hawaiensis | reverse complement strand
TATGGTCGAAGGTTGTGACATATCTCTACCATACTGCACCCCATAAATGGTTGAATATGGAGGATACATCGATAATAAACAACCAAAGTCTCGACCATAATCATTGTTGATCTACTATAATCACAACCATAATTTCCGACTGGGCAGGGCATTCTAAAAACCTGTAGTGAGCCTGCACGTCTAGTTTTAGTCCTAAAACTGTATGTTTAAGTAACATATAAGGCAAGCGATGAAAATAAAAAGTGTATTTTAAAGTGAGGGAGGCCCGGACGAGGAACGCCTGAATATCGCAACAATCCAAGACTTTTTCGAAATGTATTTCAACTGCCTTCAACGCATCAAGTACCAATGCTTCACCAAAAACAATATGCCTATGACTTTTTGAAGCTGATAGCTACTTTGCATGATACGGAATGGAGCACTTTGAATGGAGCACTTTGTTTTCATTTCATTAATACCTACATGTTTGCGAACTTAAGGGTTTGGTTCCAGCCAATCTTCTCTCCTTAAAGGGCAGGAGACCCAAACTTTATGGGCGAATATACATATATAGAAAGGACGACACACTGGTCTTATTATTTTTGTTTCATCCGAACGGCGTTTTTCGTTAAATCTATTAGTTATAACCGAATTACCCTTTGGCTAGTTAAACTGTACTCTTTAGAGGAACTATTACTATATTTTACTTTAAAAACACCCCATGAAGTTATTGGTTATAAAAGCACCTTACACTACATTTTAATTAAGAATCGCAGCGAAGAAACTGATCAGTTTTCTGTACTTTTTGAAAGCACTTTAAAGTTAGTAAAAAAATAAGCTGGTTTGAGAGTGGAAAGTTGCTTCTTCTATCTCTGATATTTGCACTAAGGAAAGAATAAGCCCAAGGTTGATATAGCAGATAATTTACCACTTATTCTACCGTATAATTACGTCCGTAAGTGTGGATTCCGTGTTTTCCCACTAAAAGTAGAAATCTGTAACCTCAAGCACAATAGCTCGTATTATATCATGCTCTGGTAGTGGAAATACTTGTTAATTTAGATTTATATGTATATAGATGAACAAAGATTTATCACCCAGCAATAGCATTTATTTACAATTAAATGAGTAAAATATCAGCTCAAGTGTATTGAAAAATGTCTATTTGACAACAGACAAAAATACGGCCCTTGGGAAAGAAGACACATTGTACAGCATTTCACTACGTGAATAAGTGACTTATTTACCAGGAGATAATGGTTAATCCCATATGATTTGTCTAGCAGATGATACTTCTGTTGCTGCTGGCAACAACTTGAAGTGAAAAAGTAGCAAGTAAAAGTATAAATCATTTTAATCTTTATTGCTATAATCCATTAATTTTTTCAACCAGCAGTTTAAGTTGAAATAGAAATTGCTTGACAAAATTCATTAAAAAATATTTTCGCAACTGCTACTCAATAATTATTATAACTGTTTTCAAGTGTTGAGAATTAGTTACTGAAAATATGTTACCACTTTCATGTTCAAACTGAGTGATGCTAGAGTAACTAGACAAAGCATATTATCATGTGTGCAGTTGTGTGTTCAAGCAGAGGGTAAAGTCAATTTGACAGTACACTCCACTGGTAAACCCACGCACACTGCTTCGTGCTGTGTATACAGGGCAACTGGCTCCAGAGGACTAAGTACGACTGGGCTGCAGTCGTCAAGAACTATGGCACCATCAACGACCAGAGCCCCTTCTACCCTCCCATTTCTAGGCAAGGTAAGTGCCTCACGGTAGCTGTGTTTCCCATGCAATTGCTGACTCGGCGCATCGAGCACTACAAAGATCGTTCACCGTCACTTTCAGTGACATTAGTTCAGCACGCAAAGCTGCTGCTACCGTGGATACAGACTTATTGCATAAACTCTATTTACAATACATTAAATATGAGTTGAACAAGCAAACGGTCAGCAGTATCTGCAGCACGTTGGGCACAAACTGACCCAGAAATGGCTCAACAGTTCAGTAGATATGAAACATCAGTTGACTAAAAATTACTTTATAATGCCACTATTGTGCATGAATTGAACAATAAATGGTATGACAGTACCTACTTCTGGCATGAAGGCCCTGCCACTGCCCAGTGCTATAATATTGTCCACGTTGCGTGTCAGCAGAGTCCTCATGCACCGCTCCGTACATCTTACCAATTATCTAATTTTTCTGGAATGCAGAGTGCGGTTCCGTGATGGATGTTAGATTATAATGATTGGTCCGCGAGTATGGTGAGTAGTCGGGTCGACCGCACCCGCATTACGGAAACAATCGTTCCCGATTATCTGTGGCTGAATAGTCAGCCCCCACAGGATGTGTCGAACTCAGCAACAACGCCGCACGATGTGCTTCAGCTACAGGAAGAGTCACCCCAGGCTGTGCCCTAACTGCAGAAAAAATAGCATAAAATAGACAGAAGAGTCGCGACTGGTTGTGCCGGAACTAAAGAACAAAGCATCACCGGCTGTGCCTGAACTACAGCGAAACATACCACACGCTGAGGCTAGACTCCAGGAATAGTGCCACAAGTAGGACTCGAGCTGCAAAAAGTCTTCATGGGCTGAGCCTAAACTACAGAGAAATACGCCACAATCTGCGTTTAAACAACAGCAGAGAGAGAAGTACCACCGGGTGCGTCTAAACTAAGAGAAAAGCGCCAGAAACTGCGTATAGACAAAAGAAAAAACACCAAAGATTGCGTCTAAACTAAAGAGAAAAGCGCCAGAAGCTGCGTCTAAACTAAGAGAAAAGCGTTACAGGCTGGGTCTAAACTTAGAAAAAAGCGCCACAGGCTGGGCCGCACTACAGAGACAATGACAGCTACTCTACAAAGCTAGGCTCGTTGTGTCACAGCCAGGTATGGCCTGAGGCAACTGGTGTGTCTGTCATGATCGAAAATCAATGAAACCCCAAGGAGAGCTGCCGAAGAAGATTTATGGAACTACACGGAATATCCCTCATAAATTATGCAATTGAAAGCTTTTAAGGGAATCTCACGATATACATNCCAGCTATGTATCACGACACCGCGTGTTGGACTGCCTCAGCTGTTTATGTCACCAGCTATGCATCACGACACCGCGTGTTGGACTGCCTCAGCTGTTTATGTCGCCAGCTATGTATCACGACACCGCGTGTTGGATTGCCTCAGCTGTTTATGTCACCAGTTATGAACCACAGCACTGCATGTCGGACTGCCTCTGCTGTTTATGATTTACTAGGGGTGTTATCTCACCTAATAATAGAGCTCCCGCTGGCATTGCAAAGAAACTCCCGCGCTGCACGCGACCAACACTTAATATCAGTCAGCGTTACTTCATCGTTAAGCACTTGTTCTTGTCAGCACCAAGTATATGTATTACAGGCATGGAATTATACCTGCATCGCTCGCCATATTCAAATAGCATAGTTCTATTTTTGGGTCAAGTTTTATTCAGTTGGATATTCAAGTCCACCATTAATTTTCGATGAATTGTTATGGGTGTCTTAGAGTATGGAACATGATGAAAATTAGGCTTTGTGACAACTTTCTCCTGACGGTTTTTTGTTTTTGTTTTTGTTTCGAACTTCATGCAGTGGCTCCATCCTCTTCTGTTACCGTATTTGCAATTTAAATTAAACTGTTGCTTGTGTACAACCCGGGAACATTTTTTTATCAAAACTAACATGCCGGTGATTCCTTCGAAGTTGTGTAACGCTGCTGGCCTACTAAAGTCTCTGCATCTTTCGAACCCAATATAGACCAAATAAAACGTCCGATCATCACAGGAATAGCGTTAGTCGTTTTGAAGTACGCTGGTGCAACTAAGTCAACAGTAGCCTCGACAGTCTCATATGTGCTTTACTCATAAACATTATTACCTCCACAAGGAGTTAATGTTTTTGTTGAGCGTGCCTTGCCTATCTGTGTGTTTGTATGTCACAGAGATAACGCAAAAAGCTACGGACTGATCTTCACGAAACTTGCAGGGATTGTTAGGCGTGTAAGGAGTAGGATATCATTAAGTTTTGTTAAAGATCCGTTGAACCGTTTGTTTGTGTGCCTTTTTTTTTCTTAGTGTCATAACTCAAAAGTTATAAACGGATTTCTATACAATGTACATGAGTTATTTGGTGAAAAACGCAGAGTAAATGACCAAATTTTTGCGATGATCTGTTGGTTCCTTTGTTTGTTTGTTTGTTTGTTTGTTTGTTTGTGTGTTTGATTTAATGTTTGTGAGCAAAATAACTCAAGAGATTTTTGACGGATCTCTAGGAAATTTACAGCAATTGTTAGAAATGTTACAAGACATAAATGATCGAATTTTGGTGATGATCGGTTGGTCTATCTGTGTGTTTGACTGCTTATCGGATTGTTTTTCAGCAACATAACTCAAAAAGTTATGAACGGATCTTCAAGAAACGTACAGAAGATGTTATTAATGTCAATATGTACAATTGACCAGATTCTGGTATAGATAAAAAGAAAATCAGAGTTTCAAAACCAATTAAATTTTCTTTTACGTTGCCTAGATTGGCGAAGGTATGCGCTCTCAGTCTGCTCTAATGTTTTTAAATTCATCAACACTTCTGAAGTTAAAGGATGACATTTTATTCGTAACATTTTGCCCTGCATTTCTATCCAAACAATACATTTGAGCTCATCAGTCATAAATTTTCCCTTATTACGTACCGCTATAAAGTAGTTTTTGCTATTGTATTAAATTTATTGAAAACAACTCGTGAGTAAGAACATGTCACAGTATTAATTACGAAAAGTTTATATTTTTTGTCAACGTTTCGACAGCTGACTGTTGTCATCATCAGGGCATTCTAAAAACCTTTAGTGAGCCTGCACGTCTAGTTTTAGTCCTAAAACTGTATGTTTAAGTAACATATAAGGCAAGCGATGAAAACGAAAAGTGCATTTTAAAGTGAGAGAGGCCCGGACGATGAACGCCTGAATATCGCAACAATCCCAAATTTTTTCGAAATGTATTCCAACTGCCTTCAACGCATCAAGTACCAATGCTTCACCAAAAACCACAGGCCTATGACTTTTTGAAGCGGATAGCTACTTTACCTGATACGGAATGGAGCACTTTGTTTTCATTTTATTACTTGTAATACCTGCATATTTGCGAACTTAAGGGTTTGGTTCCAGCCAATCTTCTCTCCTTCAGGGGCAGGAGACCCAAACTTAATGGACGAATATACATATATAGAAAGGACGACACACTGGTCTTATTATCTTTGTTTCATCCGAACGGCGTTTTTCGTTAAATCTATTAGTCGAATTACCCTTTGGCTAGTAAAACTGTACTCTTTAGAGAAACTATTACTATATTTGACTTTAAAAACACCTCATGAAGTTATTGGTTATAATGACACCTTACACTACAAGTTAATTATGAATGGCAACGAAGAAACTGATCAGGTTTCTGTAGTTTTTGAAAGCACTTTTAAAGTTAGTAAAAAAATAAGCTGGCTTGAGAGTGGAAAGTTGCTTCTTCTATCTCTGATATATTTGCACTAAGGAAAGAATGAGCCCAAGGTTGATATAGCAGATAATTTACCACTTATTCTACCGTATAATTACGCCCGTAAGTGTGGATTCCATGTTTTCCCACTAAAAGTAGAAATCTGTAACCTCAAGCACAATAGCTCTTATTATATCGTGCTCTGGTAGTGGAAATGCTTGTTAATTTATATTTATATGTATATAGATAAACAAAAATTTATTACCCGGCAATAGCATTTATTTACAATTAAATGAGTAAAATATCAGCTCAAGTGTATTGAAAAATGTCTATTTGACAACAGACAAAAATACTGCCCTTGGGAAAGAAGACACATTGTAAAGCATTTCACTACGTGAATAAGTGACTTATTTACCAGGAGATAATGGTTGATCCCATATGATTTGTCTAGCAGATGATACTTCTGTTGCTGCTGGCAACAACTTGAAGTGAAAAAGTAGCAAGTAAAGGTGTAAATCATTTTAATCTTTATTGCTATAATCCATTAACTTTTTAAACCAGCAGTTTAAGTTGAAATAGAAATTGCTTGACAAAGTTCATTAAAAAGTATTTTAGCAACTGCTACTCAATTATAACTGTTTTCAAGTGTTGAGAATTAGTTACTCAAAATATGTTACCACTTTCGTGTTCAAACTGAGTGTTACTAGAGTAACTAGACAAAGCATATTATCATGTATGCAATTGTGTGTTCAAGCAGAGGGTAAAGTGCATTTGCTCAAAGATTGTTCACCGCCACTTCCAGTGACATTAGTTCAGCACGCAAGGCTGCTGCTACCGTGGATACAGACTTACTGGATAAACTCTATTTACAATACATTAAATGTGAGTTGAACAAGCAAACGGTCAGCAATATCTGCAGCACGTTGGGCACAAACTGACCCAGAAATGGCTCAACAGTTCAGTAGATATGAAACATCAGTTGACTAAAAAATTGCTTTATAATGCCACTATTGTGCCTGAATTGAACAATAAATGGTATGACAATACCTACTTCTGGCATGAAGGCCCTGCTACTGCCCAGTGCTATAATACTGTCCACGTTGCGTGTCAGCAGAGTCGTCATGCACCGCTCCGTACATCTTACCAATTATCTAATTTTTCTGGAATGCAGAGTGCGGTTCCGTGATGGATGTTAGATTATAATGATTGATCCGCGAGCATGGTGAGTAGTTGGGTCGACCGCACCCGCATTACGGAAACAATCGCTCGCGATTATCTGTGGCTGAATAGTCAGTCGCCACAGGATGTGTCCGAACTCAGCAACAACGCCGCAGGATGTGCTCGAGCTACAGGAAGAGTCACCACATGTTGTGCCCTAACTGCAGAGAAAGTAACATAAACTAGACAGAAGAGTTGCGACTGGTTGTGCCGGAACTAAAGAACAAAGCACCACCGGCAGTGCCTGAACTACAGCGAAACGTACCACAGGCTGAGGTTACACTCCGGGAAAAGTGCCACAAGTAGTACTCGAGCTGCAAAAAAATCTTCACGGGCTGAGCCTAAACTACAGAGAAATACACGCAAACTGCGTTTAAATTACAGTAGAGAGAGAAAAGTGCCACAGGCTGCGTCTAAACTAGAGCAAAAGCGCCAGAGGCTGCGTCTAAACTAAGAGAAAAGCGTTACAGGCTGCGTCTAAACTAGAGCAAAAGCGCCAGAGGCTGCGTCTAAAATAAGAGAAAAGCGTTACAGGCTGCGTCTAAACTAGAGTAAAAAGCGCCAGAGGCTGCGTCTAAACTAAGAGAAAAGCGTTACAGGCTGGGTCTAAACTAGAGCAAAAAGCACCACAGGCTGCGTCTAAACTACATAAGAAAAAAGCGCCACAGACTGCTTCTAAACTAGAGCAAAAAGCGCAAGAGGCTGCGTCTAAACTAAGAGAAAAGCGTAACAGGTTGCGTCTAAACTAGAGCAAAAAGCGCCACAGGCTGCGTCTAAACTAAGAGGAAAGCGCTACAGGCTGGGTCTAAACTCGAGCAAAAACCGCCACAGGTTGCGTCTAAACTAGAGCAAAAAGCGCCACAGGCTGCGTCTAAACTAAGAGAAAAGCGTTACAGGCTGGGTCTAAACTAGAGCAAAAAGCACCACAGGCTGCGTCTAAACTAAGAGAAAAGCGTTACAGGTTGCGTCTAAACTAAGAAAAAAGCGCCACAGGCTGGGCCGCACAACAGAGACAATGACAGCTACTCTACAAAACTCGGCTCGTTGTGGCACAGCCAGATAACCGGACTCCGTTGACCACACAGACAGTACTAGCTTTTAGTTACTTTGGGGTTCCTCTCGACGGCTTCTTCTAAATACCTTGATGTGCCTTATAGGGAGTATTTAATACGTTAACTTTCGAAAATTCCCTTAGAGTGCTATATGTAAGATACTTCACTCGTCTTTGTATTCGAAAGTATGCCACGCAGTTGTTCTTTAAAAAAAGGTGAGGCGCAATGAGAAACAGCCTCGAACAATGTAGATAATATATTTTAATATAGCTTATATTTCGTAATTCAACAATCATAGTAGCATTTCTAACGCATTTTTTACCTCAAAAAATCTGTGCAATGCTCCATGGAAGCCCTGGTACATATTTCTGCATATTCTAATCGCGTAGTCGCGCATCAGACGTTCTGATGAATTTGGTTTCTCTAATTATTATTATTATTAAAACTTCACACCCGGGCCGCCACGGACAGGTAGTACAACCCAAATGAAGCAGTTTGCAATACCGGGAAGCCCGAAACGCTGCTAAAGAAAATCCAACAAAAAACCATTACCGCTGATTTAAACGCCTGCAAGATAACACGACCAAAAGCCGATGCCGGCAATGAATTCCAAACCCTAACACACCAGGGCACAAAGTACGGACTGAACTGACGAGTTCTGAATCTAACAGTCTCTAAAGCGAAAGATTGCGCGTCAACCGCAGCACGTGTAATCCTCCTTCAGACCTTGAGGGCTCGGACAGATGAATATAACCAATGTCTTTCATTGTTGTAAACCTTATAAAACATACAGAGCTTAGCAACCTCTCTGCTATGGGACTAGTTCACCAGATCATTTTCGGCACACAGCCAGTTGGCTGAACTAACAAGTCAGTCCAGCAGACGCAAGTACCTGTCAGTAACTGGAGCCCAGACCGGTGAGCAGTACTCCAACACAGGCAGCAAGAAAGCATAAAAGCATCTGCGGTTAACCTCCCTGTCACTAAACACAAAATTCACCTTACGCACGAGCCCAATCTTATTGGAAACACGTGACACCAGTCGCCTAATATGCGGCTCAAAGGTAAGCTTCTTATCAAAGACAACACCGAGAATCTATAAGGAGCTAGACTCCTGAAGCAAAGTGTCATCTATCTTCAGATGTAGATGCTGCAGTAAAGGTGTCCGAGACCGACTGACAATCATAGACTTGGTCTCACTGGCATTCAGCTTCATACTCCTGGCTGAGCACCATGCACTAATGTGCGACAGATCCCTATTCAGAAACTCAGCGACTTCATTACGCTTGCTGGGGGCAGGTATCACTGCCATCAAGGTGGAATCGTCGGCATAGTTGATCATCGTGTTTTAGAGCGAGGAGAGTATATCACTAGTATATAGAACGGGCAGCAGCGGGCCAAGTACGCTACCCTGAGAGACGCCAGACTGCACTGCGACGGAGGCACTCAAAACGCCGTCATAACATACACTCTGCGTTCGCTCAAAAACAAAATCATGAATCGATCTATATCAATCACATTGTCCGACACAATGTGGACTCATCTGAAAACAGAGGTTGCCTCGCAATTCTTCCAAACGAGAATTTATTCTCAGGGCCTATACACACGCTACTCAATAGAAGGGGTTTCATTATCTTTGCGTCTCAATATGTTGCTGTGGCCATTTAAATCATATATATATAGGTACAAAGAATTTTGAGTAATAAATTCGAAGAGATGCCAAAAAAATTACTCTAGACAATAGCTGAGTAACCTGACTCCACGGCTAACATTTTGACAGCTTTTTTCCTTAAAGTTCGGGCAATTAGCTCAAGAAATACTTTTTATTTTATTAGCGTATGTACAGGTCATTGGAGAGGTCATCAGACTTGCGTAATCGGGCTATGCAATTCACAGTATCCACACTTGCATACCGTTAACTAAAGAGGAGATAAATATATTAAGCTTGAATTCCCCGTCTATATTTATCCGTTAGGTCCTACATTTGGCAAAAGTGGTACATTCCAATTTCGATCATTCTACAGTCATTGTTTGTTACTTGTGTAAAATTTCTCAACTACCAAATTAAGAGCACTGACACCAGTTTACAGAATTTCGAATGACACATATATACACGCTACACCACTAGCGGTTTCCGACATTAATGTGGCTTACTACACTGGATGAAATAAGTAAACAAGATGAAGGAAAATATCTTGACCATTGGGAACACATTGGAAACAACTGCAACAATGATATGTGAAGTGATTGCTTAGTTTTTAATGAGGTTCATGTAATATGTACTGTACCTACTTCGTCACGTTGAAAGCATTTTTTTGTTCTGCGAAGATTCTAAAAAAAAAAACGTATCGCAGCATATGCTCTATGCGAGAGTGAAAAAAAGAAAAATGAATATGAAATTCTGATCTAATAATAACTGAGCATTTAGTTTCTGGGAAGAGAGTCTCAGGTCTTTCGATTACTAACTCAAGAAGCACTCCCAGACAGCACACCTCCGCAAGCAACGCTATGCTAATGAAAACTTCCAATTGGTCCTAATTCACGACTTTATTTTAATCATTGCCAAAAGTTAATCACCTGTTTCTTGCGACCTTCCTAGCAACTCATGTAAATTCAAAGAATATCCGCTTAAAACTTTTTGAGTTAAGTTCTGAAAAACAGAGAGAGTTGTGCCTAGTGGCACTAGAACTAGCTTGCGTTAGTACTAGCGCGCGTCAGCAGCGCCGCTAGGTTTTTACTAGCGCAAACACTAGTGTTGCTAGGTTTTTAGCCAATGTCAAGCGCTAGTCGCTTGTTTTTGTATTATACAGGTCACAGGATGTTGCAAAATAGTTGGTACAAACTTCGGCTTCTAGTATATAAAATATCAATTTGAACACTCTTTCATAAAAAAAAACGAAAGCGCTTATTTTTTGAGATATTGGGGTTAGAAAATTTATGGGAATTCAAGATCACACTGCAGTGTGGCGTGTATTGAATCAATATAATTATCATCCGTATCACTTCCAGAGAGTCCAGGGTCTACTTCCCGCAGATTAGGCTCTTCGTGAACGATTCGCGCATTGGTTTTTGAAGCAGGAGTTAGAAGTTCCCCACTTTGCTGAACATGTGTTGTTCACGGATGAAGCTACCTTCACCCATGGTGAACTTTTTAATGTTCATAATTTTCACATGTGACCGCAGAACAACCCTCATGTCATCCATCAACATCGCCACCAGCATCGCTATGCTGTCAATGTTTAGGCAGGTATCGTTCACAAGCAAATCATTGCCCCATACACTTTGCCAGAGCATCTCACTGGGAATATTTGCAGAGTCTTTCTTGCAGAAGTCCATCCGGATTTATTGGTCGATGGGCCATTGGGTATTAGTAGAAGACTTTGGTTTCAACACTACGGAGCCCTGAATGTGAGACGTTTTCTCGACCTTCAATTTCCAAATCGATGCATTGGTCATAACGGTGCCGTGTCCTGGCCACCAAGATCACCTGATCTGTCTCCGCCAGATTTTCTTTCCTGTGGAGGCATATGCAAAATCTTATTTATGACACACCTGTCGAGTCGGAAGAAGACCTTGTCTCCCGAATTACACTTGTTGCTGGAGATATAACTGAGATCCATGGAGTCGTTGACGAAGGTGTTGTGCTTGTATCAATCAATGTTCAAGGTAGAGATTTTGAGCGATTACTGTCATGAGATCCTTACTAATAAAAACTATTTCTTGTTACTGACTATTATAACCACCCTAGTGTGTATTAATGAGTAGTGTGTAGGTAGCTAACAATCTTTGTTATTATTAGCTTGATTATCTTACTAACTAAGAATTTTTCCTATTTTCTTTTTCATGAGAAGGTGTTAATAATTATATTTTCTACTAGTAGCCGACGTTTGTACCAAGAATTTTGTAACACCCAGTTTACTATAGTATTAAGTACAGTACTTACTTTCATGTATCTTCTCGTTACATGGAAGATCAGTGAGACACTACTTTGATTTCTATCCATTTGCAATTCAATTAAAATTATGTTTTTTTCGATCTTGCTCATCATGTTTTTCCTAGCACTAAAACAAATGTTTCCAGATCTCCGATTGGTAGTGGATATCAAAGTTGAAAACTAGCGCCAAAACTAGCGCTAGCGCCGCTAGGTTTTACAATGTGTAGAGCTAGCTGCAGCGCCGCTAGTATTTTCCAGGTTTAGCGCTAGCGACGCTAGTTTCCGTCACTAGCGCGCACAACTCTGCATACAGAAAGGCAAACAGAGAGATAAAAAGAGACGCGCGGTTCCTGAGATCAACTCCAAAATTAGTCATTATATTCCTCGTAACATTCCTGAAAGTTGCTGCAAGTTTTTATGAAGATCCGTTCGTAACTTTTTGGATTATGGTGCCAAGAAAAAATAAACATACAAACTGTTGGATCGATCTGCGCCAAAAGTTAATCATTTGCTCCTCCTCAGTTACCCAAGTCCCTGTATATTTCATGAAGATCTGTTAAAACCTTTTAGGTCATGTTGCTGGGACACAGATAAATATGCTGAAAGACAGACCAACAAACACGGAAACAGACAAACAAAAACATAACCTTCTTGGCAGCAGTAAATAAGCTGCGAATAGAGACACTTTTATCTAATGATTCAGACATTTTTATTAATTGGGAGTTCAGTGAAGTAGTGTGAAATTTCAATATTTAATTTAAGATACAAGTCAGCATAACACTTGCTTCAAGTGATTTCATTAATTCTGTGCATTTGTGGTATAGCTCAATGCTTTGTAAATTTCCATTGAAATCAAGCTGTGAGTTAGCAGAAAGGCACTTGTATAATACTTGCATAATGTCAAAATCCTTGAATGTTGCTGCACATAGCGTGCCACTAAGCCATCATGGGAGGTCGATACAGCGATAGCGCCATATCTCGCTCTCCCGCTCGCCCTGGTTTATTTAAAACACTCGCATGGTTTGGAAAATGTGCATAAACATTAAGCAAACATTCAGCTAAAAATGCAAGCGAATTAGTTTTTCAAGCAGAGTTGGTTTTCCATTAATTCATCAAGACACAAATAAATGGGTATCACATTACTATAAAACATTATTTACGCTGACGGACTATCCTACGTTTACGAGAGGTGAATGAAAAGTGCTTAGCCTTTGGCACACACGTGTGAGGGAAACCGAGAAATTTTGCCCTAGTAGACTACTACTATTTTGAAAATATTTGCTGCACAAGTAAATTATTTTTAGATTTGAACACTTTTCATTTTATGTTGGGAGGCTGGTGACGCGAAGGTCGACCTCAAGTTTCTAGAAAGTGGAGAAAATCGAGTATTGTTCGGGTATCAATTATATCTTCAATTGAAAACCACCAAGAGTCTAGGTTCTAACACTTTCTGTTCCATCTTGTTAATTCGTTGAAACTAAAGGACTAGGGAATTTCTAAATAATAGACCAAATTTATTACCTGGCAGCCATCAAGTATCGTCATCCAAGGGCGCGGCTCCATTTGAAATCTACAGTGCTTGCACCAGTAGAGGATATTTGTGGTATGGATGTACAGGCGGCATAACTGTATCGGACATTGCAAATTTTTACGAGCTTAACTAACTATTTTGTAGCAATTGAATTTTTCTCTTCTTTTTCAAACTTACATTGCTGATGCTCTTGTAAAATTTATGTCCGATTTCTGTCTATTCTCAACCGTTCACATTATTTAAGTTGGGTATACTGCTTCTTGAAATGAACTGCATAGGCCATTTTCTAATCCTGCAACCAAAGCCTTCATATATAGTTGCGGTACACTTACGTTACTTTGTAACACAAATAATATATTTCAATCATTGTGATAATTCGTAATTTTATTATGTGATCATGTAAATCGTAAATATGACCAAAGTCAATAAAAATATGTACTGACTTTTCTAATTTTTTTTTATCAAAGTTGATTCTTTTTCATTCAAAAACCAGGGCTTGAAAAGTCAACTTAGCAGTGAACCCAAATTTAGTTTATTCGTCAAGAGAACATTGCTTGAAATGGCAACAAGAGCACTGTTGATACTCGGCAATATATTGAACTAGCAAAGGGAAGATTCTATTCGACATTGGGCCTGTACGACAAACATCATGTTTATTTGTATGACGAGAACAGATTCATTTTATTGCATATTATTCCAAATAAAGTGACTAGAGATATTTAGATGATCCACACCAGCTGCTTCATTCGATGAGTTCTGAATTTTACTACTCCAGTTCTTTCCATTTTTCTTGTGTGTTTATTTTTTTCGATAATATGAGAACATGAACAATTTCTGTAAACGTTGCTGACCGACCCTCAATACAGATACACACCGAAACCTCGGCCAGGAGAAGTACTATATCCTGAAGAGTCCCTTTCTCATGGCAGCTGAACTCATTAAATCGATCATCAAGAGCAGCGTAACAAAACCTAGTATACTCTTAACCCTGAAATTCAATATGACACCTGTAAAGGTCCCCATAACGAGTCACATTGAAATTCTTTTCGTTTGCTTCATAGGAAATGTAATATAGAATAAAGCGAAAAAATATAATGGCAGGTACAAAGCAGAAAAAGAGAAAACTCTGATAAGTTAAGAACTTGAACGAATGCACGCATGAAAGTCATACAAATAGACCTCTTTTGGTATTCGGGCATTTTGCTGTCGCCCACAATATTATCTAAAATTTCATTTTTACATTGATGTAGACATTTAACCGTATTTCTTTCAGCATCCTATCTGTCTCCTTTTGGTTTTCTACTACCATTATGTTCCTCAATATTATCGCATAGCAGTTATTCCTTACACGTTTCAGGATAAAAAAGGTTCTAAATCTATACTGACAACGAACCTTTGGTTCTAAGAGTGTAGGTGCAGCTCACCGCTGTTGGAATTAATGTTTTTTTTTAACTAGTATGTACCCTGCCGCCACAATGTCAGGAAAGAAATCGCGAATAACTTTTTTTATTGTTCTGCTTGTGGCACTGATGTTGCTTCAAAAGGTGCATCGTAGCTGCAGGCTTGAACTTTTATTTTGGTAGCAGGAGTCGTCCTGGATGCCAATTGAAATTTAATAGAGAAAATTTTCCATTCTATAACTGTGCTTGCCAATGTTAACTCCGTTTGACAAGCAAACAGAAACAAGAACATAGAGTTCAANGATGTTGCTTCAAAAGGTGCATCATAGCTGCAGGCTTGAACTTTTATTTTGGTAGCAGGAGTCGTCCTGGATGCCAATTGAAATTTAATAGAGAAAATTTTCCATTCTATAACTGTGCTTGCCAATGTTAACTCCGTTTGACAAGCAAGCAGAAACAAGAACATAGAGTTCAAGCAACTCAATTTGCCGGAAGCGTGCCTACCTTCGGTACAGGCAGGGCCCACATCAAGATCAAAACATGGCCTCAACCACAAATTGGAAATAAATGATTTATGTTCAATGTCAAGTTACACTAGTGACAAAACATCCAATTAGAGAAAAAATAAGCACAGTAGATAGCACAGGGCAGCAAATATTTATTTATTTGTATTCTTCTTGTTATCTCAGATTGAATAGCTGCTTCTAAGTCGCTGATTTTACACGTGCAGTCAGAATTTCGCTGTCACGTCACTTTTTTTTATTCGTACTTAACATCCTGGTGTGACTAGCGTTATAGGACTCGTCTTTCTAAATCGTTTCCCAGTGGGTGTTCTGTAGGAATAGCACTGATGGAAGACTAGAAACAAAACGTGATTGCTGGAAAATGGGACGTGATAGAGAGAAACTGTCTTCACATTTGGAATCAATGGGCTGAACTGATAGTAATAGAGTTGAAGGAATTCCAGCTATAAATCGCTTCTTATTCAGTGAAATGAACTACGAGGAAGTAGGCTCAGGCGATTGCGAACTGCACATGATACAAAATGCTGAATATTCAAAACATCGGCTGGTACCATGGAAATAACAGAAACGTATTCTGGTCAAAACAAAGAATATCCAACTCAGCAGTTCAATAGTGAATGAGCAAACTTGCGATAGATGGACTAACATTAGCTTGAATCTAAAACGCCTGCACTATCTGCACTGTTGTAACACGAATCATTTGATGTAGTAGTTTTAGTGAGATAAACCTCTGAGACCGCTTGTTTATTTAATTTTTTATCTAAGGATCTTTTTCTGGTCAATGCAAAAGTTAAGAGAAAAATACACTTAGAAATTAATTATTCGTAACTTATGGAGGTACATATCACTATATATGTTTCAGATCAGTTTGCTAGCACTGCGATTATAAGCCGCATCGCGCCGGACGTCCAATATCAAATTTATCTCAGCTTTTCTACCGGAAGGTCTCTGGATTAGCCGGCGAACTCGCCTTCGTGAATTCTGTTTCTGAAGATTTAGTCAATGCGCAGTGCTAGCTAAGAAACCTAGGCGCAAAGCATCTCAAAGAGATTAAAGAAAAATAGGGAGCACAAAGATATGCGCGTGGCGTGCCCATCCCTTAGTGCGCCCCCCCCCCCTCCTTACACGGGAGCATGTAAATGCCCCTTGGCGCTTAATATCTTCGGCAGCCCACATCTCCATTCATACGGGGAATCATACAAAGAAATCTATCTCTAAGTGCTCATTTTACCGGCAAAAACTGTGACCAGATGCAACAAGCTTTGCAGTAAGTCACTCAGGTTTATCCTTAGTGTGCGAAAGCCATAGATATTCTGGCAGTGATCACGTCCTCCAGAATATCCTTAAGAGAGATAAGTCATAATACTGAGGCACAAAGTTTCATTTCAGAAATTAACGGTACGGATTAGGTAACCGTAGAATTTCAACAGATCCTGCTTGGACATTGGTATTATTATATTACATATGTGGTACGTGCCAGATGCTCATCAACATAATTTCATATAGACTCTTTCGCCATAGAGGAGCAAGGCTGTAACCCAATAACAAATACTTCAATCAATACATACGTGGCCAACATTATCCACTGTCCACCTATAATAACTTGAATATTTAATTGGTACTGTACATACACACCATACCTCTTGGTAAATTACAAATTTAAATTAGTTGGTTATAGTGAGGAAGTTGAAGCCTCCGTTTCCGAGCAGAACGATATCACAGAAGAAAGAGCAAGGGACATATAGTACGCCCAGAGAAACGGGGAACTCATGCACGAAGGTGATCTCACACAGGATCAACGTGCATCGGAACAGCTAGTCGGGAATGAAGAGGAATAATAGAATAAAGCATGAGCAAGTAGGAGTATGAAATCGGTAAGGAAGCAAAGTGGTCACAAAAGAGAGACGTCCCGAAGGCCTAGCTAATGGCTGAGGTAACCTACACGGGGCCCCTGGGGTAGCCTGGCCCCATAGCATAGGATGGACGGACCTAAACTAACCCTATGGCCTATGGCCCATCCTATGCCCCTAAGGGGTTATAAATTTAAAAAGCAGCAGTCCTACTGTTAGACTTTTGACTACAAATGAAAGTTTGGTGAGACCTTTTTGTTCCAAAAATGACTGACAAGAATATCTAGCAGGAATTCCAATCTTTTGATATATCTTGCGAAAATTCCAATTATTAATTGGTACCATGTATTGCAAAAAGTGTAAAATTTCTAAAAATCTGGTAAGAAGATATCTTACGGAAGGTGTAGAGTTTCAAAAATCACAGAACCCTGTATATATATTTTTTAAGGACAATTTTTTGCAATATTAGACGACGAAATATCCCGAAGAAGATATAATTTTATTCGAATCAACTGGCGAGAAAAGTGTCCGCTTTTTATTAAAGTGATTGGAGAAGCATCCTGGGTCACATTCAGTATATCTAGAAAATACGGTACGTAGACGACCCCGAAATATCTAACAGGAAGTGGAAAATTTCTCTAAAACAGACTACGACTAGGGTAAGTGCGCGGAGGTTAATTCATTAAGATGCATCGCTCAGGCTCAGAGCCTGAACTTGATCTCAGACGATCCTCAGTGATCTGGTCACCACTGCACTATTAATAGCAGGTCTCTGTGTGTGGCATTAATCAGAGCCCCTCTACGACACATAAATCAATCAAAGGCGGTAGCTTCTCTTGTGCCTGCGGCGGAGACCATCAGCCGGCCTGTCGTATAGGGACAGCGCGGCATATTTCAAGTGCAAGGGGACTAATTTGAAGCAAGCTCTAGCTTCCAAACTTTTGCAGAAGAAATTATATTATATATATGACTTCCGGCCGCCTTCAAATGATAGCAGACGTTTTCACTTTTTAAACAACAAATGCATACTTAATTAGTAGTAGCAGTAGCAATAAAAAGTGTTTTAGTGCTTTAAAATGAGTTAAGGAGCTGCACTAAGATTCATGCTGCAATAAAGTACATATGCCTTTATCGTTCGCTAGAAAATGACGACAAAACTATGTAACGTAATGCATAAAAATTGGTTGTCAAATATTTATTAACTTAGAAGCTCACTGGGAAAACATCCAGAAATACGATTTGGTTTTAATTCGTTGCAAAAAAAATGCTGTTATTGCAATAATTTTTACACTACTGGGCAGGGGCGGTGCCACGGGGCTTGAGGGCTTCAGTCCCGACAGCGGGCCAGTCCCCGCCTAAGCCCCTATATGTAGTGCCAACATATGGCTATTATGTATATGTAGAAATGTATATTTATGTTATGAAGCCCCATCACCTTTTGCACCTCCCACCTGCAAATTTTCTGGCGCTGTCACACCTGAATTGCGTTTTGAAAATTGAGTTAAACTTTTGCTTCATTGAAATTTTTGTCAAGTAAGAAGCGAATGACGTTAAAAATCCTACAAGAACGATAATCTAGCTGATTGAAAGGCGTTTCTACCAGCGCGAAGCTAAAATAATCAGCATGCAATTAACAGCGTCGTCTGCTTAATACGCAGCACAAAAATGGTAATAATATCGTCGATTTTAAAGGAGCGGTAGGTAGCTTAAGAATTTTTATTTTTCGTTATGATAGTCAATAGCTACTGTATCGCGTTTATTATAATTTTTCATTAATATTTTTGCTTCTATTGACTCAAAATTGCAATAATATGTAACCCAGACTAACTCTCCACCAAGTATCACCTGTTTAATTGAATCTGTCGTCAACATTTCCTTGTCGTGTTCACCATCGCCTGAGACAAATCAAATAGCTTACCATACAAAGGCAAAAATAATAGATGAAGTACAAATCCGGTAATGCAATTACTCCAACCAATTCACTATAGCCTGTTATTAACAAGTCATTTCAATATTGCTGTCAATACTTTTTAGAAATTGAGGTTTTAATTTATTTGCAGAAAGAAAATGAAAACCCAAAGCTGACTCATAAGCACGGCACGTTTGCAATGAACTCAAATAAAAAACATTGCTAAATACGGTTGGTATCAATACTAGTCTTATTGGTAGAAACCATTCCGTCGACATAAGAGCTTGAGAAACAAATATCGTGACTATTTCAGCAAATTCAGTGTAACTAAAAAAAGTAACTAGTTGAAAGTAATTATTTGTAACTCGAAAACTAATCGTCGTAGGAAGGAGAAAAAAAAAAAACACTTGAAGGATGCATTTTCAAATTTCGTTGGTTTACACTTTGTCACAAGTGTTTAAAACCAATTACTCTGGTAACAAAAATGCCTATTTAGCTATTCCTTTACCGTTACTCGCCAGTACTTCGACCTTCTTAAACTTCCAGATTTTTCTGAAATGCTTTCAATGACGATAGTAATAAATGCAGGATGCCCTCGTTATATACCAGATTTCTTTTATTCAGGTTTCGACATAGTATGAAAATTTTTGTTCCAGGTCCTTGATTTAGTTTTAGTTTTGAATTGGCTCGTTTTTTCTTGGAGCCCTAGCGCCACGTGTACCCTTTATCTGACTCAGTTAATAAAATTTACATAAATTAAGTACTGTCCGTGATGATGTACAACGTGTATTATCATTCAAAGACTCTCTTCCTGCCTATTTAATAATTTTAGCACCTCATTTCCTATCACAGTTATTAGAAAGCACGGATAGAGGCGTGTTGTAGTCACACTCTAGACCGTGTTGCAATGAGAATCCGGTCTAACACCGTTTTATTCAAAATATGGGATGGATGTGATGCAATCTCAGTGAAATAAGTGGAAACCTCAGTTTTAAACTTATATTGTGGAACTTTAACTTGGCTGTTTTTTAGGATAAAAATTTGAAACAAAGAGGGCAAATGCACAACAGTCGTGAGATATTCTCTTCATTTTCGTAATTCAATTGATCACAGTGCTAGCAAGCAAAGGCAATGTTTGTAAACAAAGGTGGTTTTACCCAGCTCATATCTCTATAAATGTTAAGGTTGTCGTCGGTGTTACCTAAACTAAGTCACATTGGATGTACCGTAACACACGTGACACCAGCAGCTGATCGCAACATTCCTATAAGTCTCGGTTCAGTCGACAGGACTTGACCAAATCCGCTTCATGTCTGCACGGATCTCTGATCTATACCTTGATCCTCCTGTAATTAAGATACGTTAGGCTAAGCAACTACTACTAAACCAGACACAACTTCATGTTGGGGCCTTTTTTCACTTTAGTTCACCAAAGATACAATATATATATATATATATATATATATGAGATATCATCGCATACGTTCAGTCTATTTTTTCTATCACTCAGTTCTAATCAATTACTTTCTGCAACCTTTCTGCTATTTGAAACTCCATAGAAATTTATTTGTCATAAAAATTCTTAAAACAGAGGTATCGTCACAATTAAAACGTACAAAAGTGACAAATGGTCACTAAAGCCTATTCGTTTCTCGGGCCGGGGAAGAAAAAAGTACAATTGCATATCAACATAAAGACATTAATTATATAGTGCAAAAAATAGAAGTGGTGGCATAATCCCACCAGTAAAATTATAAACCACGATATAGGTATTCACTTATTGCTAAAGAGCAGCAGGTTTAGGGTTCCAGCTACCCACCCACTGAAATGACCGAGCGCCGATCCCGCGCTGAAACCCCGGCCAGGTGGCAGCACGGTGCGCCCGGTCACATCAATATCTCAGAAGTTATTTTTCAGATGATAGCTTAGGATTGATCCACCAGGAAGCTCAAAAGAGTCAAGAGGAGCCGTTCAGGGAACATTATGGTTACAGAGTGAAGCCACATTGCCGATGTTGAGCATGAGCGCAGTTACGATTTTTTCTCACATAACATTATTATTCAAGATCCCAAGAATACGAGTGACAAAGGATCATTTAATAACTTCGCTTCTAGGACCAAATGCTACTGCACACTCATTGTACATTGGGCAACAAAACATAAACATACCATACATAATAATTTCCTAATGTTTATATATCAATATTCAATTATTGTTTAGAGCAGCATTTTTATTTTTTTTTTCAGACTGTATGCTGCCATTGGTCTCAGCAGCTCATCATTGGTCTCATTTATCAATTTCACTAATTGAAATACGGTGCCCTGCTTTTCAACGTTGAGTCGCACAATGGGTAGGTTAAATTTTACTCTCCTGATTGCATATTATTTTGGCAGGTAATAGTGGCAAAAGATATTTATCATACGAGGGTTTGTCATAATATCAAAATTTATGAGCTAGCTTAAGTAAAAAATATGTATATATATCGTCAAATTTCAAAATATGCAATGATTTGTACATTTCAAATGTATGCATATCAGGTACATAGTTAACAATTTGTACTCTCAATATTGACCGCAGTATTTTATTGATTAACACAGCTACGCAATTCCTGGAGGATAGTGCTCCAGCTCCCCAAATCTCTATGCAGTAAATAAGATGAAGATGTACAATAGCATAATAAACATCAACCAAACTAGGTACGGGAAGCTTTCTTGACAGTGACCGGAACATGCCGAGGGCTCTGCTTAGTTTCACCCATACATCATGTGTGTGCCGACAGAAGGAGAGTTTTGCGTCTGCAACATCATTTTTCCTCTCCTCAAGTTAGCACGTGTAGCGTGAATTTTCCAAAATATACATATATATTGATATATAAACCTAATTATCCAAAAAACTAAGGCTTAAATGAAAAAACAAGTTGTGGGATCAAAATGTTTCTTTTTCAAAAATACATATTCTGAGTAAGTTTTAGAACACTCAGTCCACAATAAATGGTAATATCCGGCCCCCCTCATGCCCCTTCCCTCAAAAATATACCAGTTGCGAAAGTTCGACCCAACTTTTTTTCAATGTCCTCATCAAATAGAATAGGAAAATTCAGGGTAGAGCCGTGAAAGAGAAATGTACACAGACACCCCTCTCGAACCTAGACTATGTAGTGCAAGTGCGATATTTGCTCACATGTATACTGACTGCTGGAAAGTCAGAGCAAGGGAATGCGCTTTCAGTCTTCACATCACGAGGAAAAATCAGCTAATTCGCTGGTAAATGAGTTTGTAATTTTCCTGGCTACACACTGTCGTATGTACTCTATAGCCGATGGCAGCGCATAATCTTACGAAATAGAGGTGAAACAAACATTGGGGAAGACATCCTCCGCCACTACGAACACGTCCTCCACCAGGAGTAACAAACTCTTGAGCTCCGCATATCAGCGGATATGAATTGCACTTGCGTGCATTTATGATCAACTCGTGGCTGAGATCTTCCTTTTTTCTTTTTCTTTAATCTGCCATCTATACCAAGCTAACATATTGGCAATAGCTCATAGAGGGCCGGGGCGTAAGTCCCGGTGTCTCTGTAGGAATAGGCCTGTTGGTCCGTCTACTGCCGGCTATTTAATCCAATCTAAACAGTGGGCCGCAATGCAGTGTAGCATGTACTGATAGATTCGATCGCTTTCTGTATCTAACTTAACTCTGCTGATAAGCTATTGCACCATTTCTTCTAACCTACTGAATCAACTTGATTGATTGAATATCCTTTTTCGGTGATACAATCGTCTTAGCTAGAAGAGAGACGCGGCTTGTAAGAATGCGTGTTGTAACAGAGATCCATGTGCGTGGATAAGAAGGCGAAACACCGAGCCAGAATAACTAACAACTGCACAGACTTGCTCGATGTAGTCGCCCTTTTGTCCCCTCCCCCCAAAAAAAGCTACAGTAATTAAATAGTCTGCAGTAGGTCGTCAAATCGCTGACAAATTACAAGAAATGCATAAAATGTAGTATTATACATGTGTTTGAACGTAGTAGGTGAAGAAGCAGTATGTGGAAAATTCATAGCTTTTAAAATATGAAATAGTATTGACAATCGGGGCAGGGATGAAGTAGAGCTAGTGCCAAATATCACTATCCAGTTTTGACTTCAACTTCAAACTGATTATAAACGACCGTATCAAAATATTATTCCCGATCCAAACCAAAATTGAAGACCGCAAGTTAATCCTTTACGCCCGGGATTGTGCAATAACTTAAGTTTCTTCGGATTTTATATTTTCAAGCTCCATGCAAAAAAGAGGCGTAACAGACAATGGCGCTCTTTAATGCCTCTGATTTTTATTAAAGCACGGTTGACCCTTCTATTAACTCAACATTTACTTATACAGATATTTAACGCCACTGATTGTGCTGGATTAAAATACGATGGAGAGAAAATTTCCTCAATCGAGCGTGTCAAGATGCATTGAAAACTCCCCTACAATCCACTCCTAGTATTCGATAAATGAATAGGTATTTATGTCTATATCTATGACAATAAATTTCTTAATCTCAGTATATCCTCGAAGTCACTTCAAATGATTGCACATTATGCGTTTCCACTTTAAGTTTTTCCCCAATATATTCGTTGCCAAGCGCAGCAATTTTTTTCCAGACGGCTTCCGGGCTTCATTAAAACTTTCTTGCCTAAGCAGGAGTACTACAATACATTATCCATCAAAGGCGGTGTGGCGGGAAAATGCCAGTGCGGTGCATGGAAAACAATTGACCACCTTCACGTTCTGCTTCCAAGTGGAATCCATTCATTGTCGGACACTTAACGACTCCTTAGAGTTGTACGAGGCTTGTTTTACGATCAGCACCAATGGCTTCTGGTCAGGCGATGCATGGAAATGTTGCTCCTCGAGTTGTGGAAGTAAACAGAAGGGGCGCACCCAGCTGGGGACTTCTGAGGCTCATGGGTGTTTACACTCCACAGGAGGCCATCTCTTCACCTAACGCAGTGTTTGTTTTCTCCAACAGAAATTGATTTACTTTGCTTTCCTTAGACTGCAGTACTCACATGAGGTATCTCCATGACGAAGAACCTCTTTTGTTCATCACAGCAGGTACTTGTTGATGTAGGTACATTGGTCTTTTCGACACTAGTTGTGCATCTTAAGAACAGCGGATCATGAAAGTGCAGTGGTTATGCAGTAAGTTGCAGTAGGTTTACGTGCTAAAACCTTTATGGAATTCATGCACGATTTTTGTTTGTTTGTTTGTTTGTTTGTGTGCATTGTGAGAGACGTCCCTAAGTGCCCTTCATAAAATTGCAATCCATTGTCTGTCATGGCAATTGCTATGGGCGAATGAACTCGCTGATGGTAACACCGTCCACTCTATGGTTGTAATATAGAGACTAAAGACAAATGAGCACTCAGTGAACAACCTGCTCTGTAAGACGCACTAAAAATTAAACGACGCACTGATGATCACCCGCAACAGCTTTTACATGGACCATGGCAAGTTAGCTAGTACGACAACAGAAGTTATGTACATATGTTATGTACTTGTACTTAGTACTTAGTCTGGAATTGAGATGTGAAAAGTGCCTACGTATGTTATATGTTCATTGGTCTGTGTGTACATGATACATGATTACATTAGCAAACAACAAACATTAAATTATGTAGTAATCATGACTGACTCGAATTAATTGGAGCAAGAAATGTGTCAAACACTAACTCAGTGTCTCTTAGGATTCTATGTTTATGTATTAAACAAGTATCTCCTTTTCTTACTCATCATAAGATACAATGTCTGATTGATATATCATAACAGTGTGGATACATGCAGAAAAACACAGTGAGAGAGAAACAGTGAAGCAATAAAATCCCCATCAAACTTTCGTAGATGAAAGCCACCATCCATTGAAAACTGGGCAGGGTTACGTTACTGTCAGTAATCATTTCAGTAGTTTAATTCCATGAGCTTGGTCTTCCCGTGTCTAAAAGTTTTGTTCCTACAAAACAAGGGCACCTGCGGCCCATCTACATTCCTTATTTATTAACCTTTTTCTCGTAGGTTGGTCTATGTACATCAGATAGTGCCCAAGGGTTATGAAACTAACAGGTTAACCCAGAGGGCGGAGCCAAGCTGTAGTGCATCATGTGGCGTGTGATGTCATAAAGTTCATTACGGTAATTCGCAGCTATTTTACATTGTTTCTCCATCCTTTCATTTGGGCCTCCAAAGTGTCCTACATGTCCTACTATCATTATAGTTGCACAAAAATATATATCAAAGCATCTACGAACTATTTTTGCTCTCTGAAGGATAAAATTTTATTATTTAGGTTGTTTTTCCGCAAGAGGCACGCACTTGGTTGGAGAGTTTCGGTAAAATGTTGGCCTAAGCTGTGCCGTCGGGTACGCGTCGTTAACATATCCGCGTCTCGTAATCGTATAAACTATAGCATCACTGGAAAAAATATAGATGTAAGATTCGCCAGTTCAAAAACATTATTCCGTGAGACAGTTCAGGTATATGGAATACAACTAGGTAGTTTTTTTTTTTTTTTGCAAGTTAGTTAACGCGAGTCGGACGCCACCCTGCTGTTATTCTGCTGTAACGCGCGCCGCGTATAGCAGCTGAAGTTTTTTTTTTTTTTTTTATTTTACTGGGCAGTTGTATGGCTTCTGGGTATTCTATATAGACTTTTGCTTCAATATAACTTTGCCGGAAGGAAAGTATATTTTCCTTTAATGTTTCTCTTACCAATCTTGTTAAAAAGTTTTTCTATCTCGGCGATCAATCGGTCGCATCTGAGCCAATTTTTCTGGCAGCGGTTTGAAATTATAGAGGATAGCAGTTCACTGGTAGAAGACGGAAATGGATCGAAAACATTGCGGTTCTCACGCATATAAATCCATCTCTAAAATGACATATTACTCTCGATAAAACTCACTCTATTTATTGCATTTTAAAGAAGATAAACTTGGCTCTAAAAGTGCTTCTGATACATGCGGGCATTTGCCTGTTGAATTCATCTGGTCATTTACAAGCCTCTTAACCAGCATTCTTTTAAAATTTTATCCTTCAGAGAGCTAAAAAAGTTTGTAGATTCTTTGATGCATATTTTCCTTCAACTGTAATGATTGTAGGACATGTAGGACACTCTGGAAGACCAAATGAAATGATGATGAAACAATACTAAATGGCTTCTGATAAACGTACTAAATTTTTATGAAGCCATCGCTTCGTACGTCCGCCACGAACAAACGCCGCCCCTCGACAGTGCGCTAGCCTGTTCCCCTCAATCATCCTTGGATAGTGCTGTTCCAACTAGAAAGCCAGCTTGGTTGATTCATGACAGAAAAGCATTTTAAGCTTAATTTGTTGCTGGTCTAGTATTTCCCTAATACTGTTTAGCTTTTCGAAATTTCCCTGATGTTGCGCCCGTATTTCTGTCAACAGATAGCTTCACTTGCCAGACACATACCTCACTGGATTTCATGAAGTGCGGGAAAAAAATTGTCGTGGCTATTCCTACGCGGCAATAATTGGGCCGACACTTAACCGTGAGGTACAGCACCTGGTGTAACATAGCAAATAACTGTATTGTTGAGAGTAATGTTCACCTCAACAGCCTTTTACATGGACACAGTGGCACTTAGCACGTATCCGGGCTCGATTCACCTGCAGAACTGACTAATCTTTTTTTTTTGCAACATTGTGTACAAC
Source organism: Parhyale hawaiensis (assembly GCA_001587735.2). Lineage (NCBI taxonomy): Eukaryota > Metazoa > Arthropoda > Malacostraca > Amphipoda > Hyalidae > Parhyale > Parhyale hawaiensis. The sequence goes on along the minus strand of LQNS02277220.1, from coordinate 4,830,319 downwards.
GACCAGATCAAAGTTGCATAATAACTTTAGTAAACATCCTTGGGCTAGATTTTTAAAACTCACACCTAAAGCTGGCCGAAGACACAGGCAATAGCTATTATATGTTCTGCCGTGCGTCTTCATTAGATGCCTAAATCAACCCATCCTAAAAACACTTCGGTGAATACAATAACTCAGTAGTTATTGCTCATACAAACATTGAAAAAACAGGGAAATTTTGTTTGACAGCAAAACAAATTTTGTTGGTAAGCCTACAAAAATCTTAATTTCTGTCGCCTTTCTCTGTTTGCTCACTTCGCGGACTTTGTTTCCCGTACAGTAATCATAATACAACAAACGTTTTGTATGCTGGTCTCTAGGCCTTTCTTCAACAACTACGATGGCACCGATCACATATATGCAATTAATAAATAGATTCGACGTTACAAGTCCGTCTCCATTGAGACGGTGCCGGACGGAGCGCGCTAGTTGTTATTAAGGATGTTTGTTCTAATTCTTGCGTAGCATCAGTCAATTGCTCGGAAACTAATTCTTCCAGCACTTGCTTGGTATTCTAAAAATGTTTTTACCCATATCACATGGCCGTCAGATAGATTAACAGACACACTCCTACAGCCAGAGACACAAAATAGAAATTTTATTTTACTTTCATGCATATAACGAGGACAATATTCAAAGTTTACATATTTTTGCATGAAATTATATGGACACGAATATATGATTTCCACGACTCCCTGAAGCGCTAGATCAGAAAGACAGCTCCGTAACCTAAATATTTACTAGCAGTAAGATAACCGAAGATATATAAATGCAGTTATTATATCAATCCCAATTACTTTCACTCGAAACATGCTCTAGTTATTGAAACCAGAGTTATGAATCTTCATTGCACTACAGATGACTTGTGCGTATGCGTGGAAAGCTAAAATACATTCCTTAACACACATTGTGCTTTATTCAAATGAAATGACTAACCTGTGGTGTAAAAATATTATAGCAGAATCGAAGAATTGGCACGGTCATATTTTCTATAAAACTATAAATAAAATGGTTCGAGCGTCAGTCAGTCTTTCTCTGATTCAAAATGGGACAGTGAACACAAATTGATACAATGCATGATGAGGAAGTACTGTCAAATGCTCATCTTTTACAGCATGCTGAACAATATCATAAGCGCAAAATTAAGCTTAGCTAAATGTACCAAAGCAGCTGCACGCACGGAAAAGTCTGCTAAGCTCACAACCTTACAACACGCGTTGTTTGAGTTACCCTCAACACCGGCGCCTTTGTCCGCCCGTAGTTTGCTCAGCGTTTCGATAGTCAATATGACTGAGGGTGAAGGGTTTTCGCTAGATAACTCTGTACACAGAAGCTCGACACTGTCGTCCATGCCGCGTGTAACACTCAATCTTTGTTGCAAGGAACACGCCCATACATCCATCGCATCGTCGCAATTAAGCCCGTCAGCTCTACATTAGTCAAGCTCTGCTTTCCCGCTACAGTTAATGGCTGTTTCTCTCATAATTTTTTTTAGAAGTACAACATGAAGAAAATCATACCGAAGTACAACAACGTGCATATGACAAAGTTTACTCTATTCACACCAAGCTGCTTCATTTTATTGCATAGGTTCCTTATCGTATTGGTAGTGTTGTATTAATGCGAAAGAAAACCTTTGTAGCGGAGTAGTACAACATGAGTAAGAAAGTGTACACGTTAAAGCCCACTGCATTCATTTCTGTGAATTCCACGTACAGGCATTCCCAAGAACATTACTGTTTAATTGGCGCTGCAACTGGCTGAAGAGTTAACTCCTACCGTCCTCAAGATTATCAATACATAATTCGTATCGCGGAAACAATTCTAGTAATTACATAAAGGCTGAACGGTAATTTTGTTTTGTAAAAGGCTTAAAGCCTTCTGGAATTGCTTGGTTTAATCTAATCTAATACTAACAATAACCGTCGTGTGTTTTAATATATATTTACATATTCTCACCATCAGTTGTTTCCTGGTTTCACTTATATAAGTCGCAGCACACTGTCCGCATTGGTATCTGTAGATAACACACGAAGCCAGAGAAGGCGGTAAAATGTGTAAACTTTTTCAAGTTTAAAGACATTTTACCGCCTTCTCTTGCTTCCTGTGTTATCTACAGATACCAATGCGGACAGTGTGCTGCGACTTGTATAGGTGAAACCAGGAAACAACTGATGGTGAGAATATGTCAACATAAAGGATTATCATTTAGAACACAATTACCTTCCCAATCTCCAAATTACAGCAATATATATTTATTTATAAGTTTCGTGTTACGCTCTTAATGAAATAGATGGGCAAAAATTAGCTTTGGCCTTTCTGGCTTCATCAGTTTAATCATCGGCTAAAAGAATGTGCTGAATGGGCTGAAAATATTCCAAGTTGCAGATGATGGCCCTCGAACAGGATATCTGATTTCGATCTTTCTTTGACAAAGTTGAAGTCCACTCGATGCAGATGCATACAGCTTCTCTAAACAATCTCTTCCATCGTGGTGTGTACTCTCTTCTGAGGTCTTCTCCATCCAAACTTCAGCCGCCTTTAGTTTACACTGATCGTCTTATTTTGACTGCATAATGATCGAAGCAAATGGTAAGATATTCTTCAGCGGTCAGAACGAGCGTAAAACCACGATGATTTCTTGGCAGCAAATTGTTTTCTCCATTTTAGGTTCTTCTTTCAACAGAACAAGATTTTCTGAGTCAGAGTTAAATGCCACCCTCGGGTATGTTGGATACAGACCTCCATATTCATTAGAAGCAATATCGACTGTGGGCAAAGAATATTGCTAATCGTTAGTAACAATGAATGCAGTTCTTGCTCTTTCAGCTTCTCTTGCCGTTCCCGTGGAGCCCGATATTCATTACTTTACTCTACATTGAAATTATATTTTCTTTTGGTTCACGATATATACATTTTGTTTCAAATCAACGAAGAGTAGAGAAACCAATATTTTACCGGTATAGTAGACGTAGTAATTATTTATTCAAACTTCTTGGACGCGAAAATTTTGTTATACTGAAGTTATCTCACTGTGTATTCTAGATACGCAGCGGAACTGAAATTCAGCGATGTTTAAGCGCCTACTAATAAAGTTTTCTTCTTTTTTTTTTGCATGTTATGTAAGGGAGGGAAGGAGTGTGCTAAAGACGAATTGAAGTGTACGTCTCAGTAGAAAGCACGTATCTCTTACGCTAATTTGAGTTGGCCGTCGTAGCGTTTTCCTCTATGTGTATTTTCCTAAGAAAAGTACATTCAAAGAAGAAATGTAATCACAAATTTCTTGTGATGAAGAAGAAGAAGCAAGTCAAAGACGAGAAGATTCCGCACCGGCCTATATTAAGCAAATTATATATCTATCGTTGCGTGAATTTTTTCAAGCACGGGTCCACTAGTTTCTAATATTACTGCACATACGCAGCTCAATGTACTACGGAGACGGTGAAGGGCAATGCAGCTATAAAGTGAGACCAGCAGCCCTGTGCACCTTTTCCATGCAGCTGTCAAGCCACCCCTAGCTGAATTTTTGCAGGCCCGAAGCTGATTTTCGTTACAAGCGTTTTTTAGAGGCCAAAAAGTCTGTTAGGGCACGAAGTGCACTGCAGTGGAAGAGGCTTTAAAGATTTTACTACACATTCCTTTTTACATTATTTTATTCTTGACCATTGGAGCGGAGTGAACGTGAGCTCATACTGGTCTATGTATGGTGTGTCTGCGCACCAACGATGACGTCTGTTCAGGGTCAGGGCCTGTTGGATTGGTATATGCTATACTGCGGGTTTGCGTGAGGCCTATAGTTTTGCGCAATGACTTTCTCCAGTGATGCGCTACTTCTCTTGTTGTACGTGTGCACCAGCTCAAATGATTGTTTTCCAAAATACAGCATGCTAAGCCGTTTCTCTAAATTCCTGGATATAATATTTTAAATTTTACTTCTTCATCTCCAAAAGAAGTTTTATTAATTTAGTTTCCTTGTCACAATAGTGAGTTTAGAGATTCTAAATTAATCGCATGCATCACTGTTGTGTCTATTAGTAAAGTTAAAATGTAAAGTTAACTTTCACTGTACCCTTCGCCGGGAAACCCACCCGCCCTGGTTCGTGCTGCAGATAGAGGCCAACTGGCCCCAGAGGAGCAAGTACAGCTGCAGCTTCTCCAAAGAAAATTCTTACATCGAAAAAAACAAAAACCTATGCTGAGCCTATGTACATATAAGGGACCATAATACTCGGTGTACTCTTCCTAACGTTTAGCTTTTTGAGATACCAGTTTACCATTTCCTTGATAAAACATCCATTTCTGGCTAACAACACAGCAGTAGTTGAGAAATCAAAATCGTCCAGCATTGCTAAAATATTGTCATGAATTCTTGCCTCTTAGGTCAACTTCTGTAAGTAGAGACACTTATAGGCTACTCACCTTCAATCCAATTTTGACTGGAGTAGCATGTATTTTAAAGATATACTTTTTTGCAGCCCATAGAGGTTTTAAATTATTAAATTCATTATACCGGGCACGATTCAGTTGCTGGGTAAGACGATTCCAAGTTTCGGTGAGGCCAACCATAGCTTACCATATCCGTTTCGGCAATGCATGCAGAGTTCCTACACCTTTACACCTTTATTGTTTCCAATTCACAGTACAATTAGAAAAGCTGAAATAAAAAAACAATCTACGTAAAACAATTCGAAACAAACCCCTAAAAGCCTATTCTGCTTATTGGGCACACTACATTCACAAATCATTATAAGTGCTTATACACATATCCCTATACTGTATTTACATTTAAAATCCCTATGAGACATAGGTTCTAATAAAGGAGCGGGAAGATCATTGAAAGCTTTAACACATTGAAATATGACAAATTGCTCCTCTATTTCTAACCTGACTCTCGGAAAATTAAAACGATTATTTCTGATGTCATAATGTCGGTCAGCAAGAAGATGACTAAAATAGCGGTCATAGCAAGTATTTTCACCTGTTATAGCCTCACGCAAAAACTTGAGTAGAAAATAGCGATATACATCATCATATTTGAGAAGATTCAGTTTCCTGTGCATGGAATTTGTATTCATTAATGGTATATTATTCCTGTCTCGTCTTACGTGTAGAATGATTCGTAGAACATCGTTCATCAAACTTTTACAGGCTTCAAAATGTTAACAGTTGCCCCCCCCCCCCTTAAATTATAATAGCATATGTCCACTGCGAAAAAAATAGTGAGTAAAACAAGCTGAGTAAAGCATCCTTAGGCATGTACCTTGACAGAGAATAAATGACACCTCATGACTGACTTACTTTGTTACAAACGTGGTTTACGTGATGAGCAAACTTTAATTTATCATCCAAAAGTTATAACACCTAGGTACTTGAAGGTTTTAACCCATTCTAGTTTGTTTCCCCAGAAATATACATCAACTAATTCATTCACTCTCGCAAAACTAAAAAGCATAAGTTTAGTTTTATCCGTATTAGGTGTCAATTTGTTCACCTCAAGCCATTCTGTTAGATCAACAATAAATTTTCGCATTTTTTGAATCACGATCTCTAGAGAACTGTCGTTGATGTAAAATACCGCATCATCCTCGAATAACAGTGATTTCACTCCATTAAAGTGTACAATGTCATCAATATAGACATTGAACAGCAGCGGTCCTAGTACTGAGCCCTGCGGAACTCCAACATCAATGATTCTCTCATCCGATGGACAATCATTAATGTCTACAAACTGCTTGCGATTATCCAAGTAACTAACAAATAAATCGGTAGCTTCACCTCTAATACCATAATGCAACAACTTTTTTATTAAAATACCGTGATTAACACCTTTAACACCTTTATTGTTTCCAATTGAGACATTTACATTTGAATAATGGATTGCCTAAATAAAAATTTTCTCTCTCAACTAAAAACAAACCCTGAAAAGCGCAACACACTTATTGGGCACATGTCTAGTGAA
>LQNS02277220.1:4803306-4820529 GCA_001587735.2 Parhyale hawaiensis | reverse complement strand
TCCTGGGCAGTTTTGTTTGATTTTGGCCGTACCAATAAATAGCGCTGCTATTGATGCAGCTATTGCATGAGAATCGCGCAATTATAGGAGCATTGCAGAAATTTAACGTCCGAAATGCCGATCCGTCGCACTGATGAACTCCTCACTCGATCCCTGGTGGTGGTCTGCAGCGACTGGATCCGGTGGTGGTGGTAATAGGTGGCAGCTGGATCGACTGGTGGTGGTCGGTGGCAGCTGGATCCAGTGATGGTGGTTGGCTACGGATAGATCCAATGGTGGTTACCGGCAGCGAATACAATAGATCCAGTGGGGGAAGTCAGCTGCTTACAGATCCAGTGGTAGGGGTCAGCAGCGGCTAAATCCAGCAGTGACTATCATAAACAGCTAGATACAGAGGTTGTGGTTGGCAGCGGTTGAATCCAGTGGCAGCTATTGGGAGCGTTGGTTGTGCTTATGCTCGGGAATGGCAACAGATCCACTGGTGGTTGCCGGTAGCAGATAAATCCAGTAGTGATAGTCGGCAGCCCATCCATCCAGTGAGGGCAATCGGCAATAGAAGCAGATCAAGTTAAGCTTGTTGCACACTGTCTCAGAAATAACGTGTCAGATTAGAAACGAAATGTCTGACAGAAATCGAAAACAAATACTGTATTTGAACCTGCTAACGCTCACTGCTTCAGATAAGAACCGAAGCGAAGCCGTAGATTAGAATTGAGCTGCCCTAGAATTCTTGGAAAGCTATTTTTCTTGAACGTTCTGAAGTGTCTCAGAGGCTGCGCATGCGCAAAACGGCTGTTGTGCGGTGTTGGAGGGGGTTGACGAGGCTAACTGCAAGGGGAGTGTTGCAATAAGGCCTTCGGTGTCACCTAGTGCTACACCGGCCTCTAATGCGACACAGGTTGGGTGACACCGACGACAACCCTCCAAAATTGTAGGGTTATGAGCTGGGTGACACTACCTTTGCTCACAAAGATTAACTTTGATACTTAACAATTGGTATTAAAAAATGTATGACTGTCATATCTTGCTTGAATTCCTGCATTTGACGCACTTCTGCCTATGTATTTCTTGAACTTTTTCTCCTAAAATAGAGCCATAAAAAGACTCCGCCAGAAATGTTTAGGTACTAGTTTTCTGCAAATTCCGTAACACTTTTTGGGGTGCGGAGTTCGCACGTTGCGTTCACCGCTACTCCGGGTGACGGAGGGTAACACTGTGAGGGTAACCCCGGCGTCTGATTGCAACACGCCTCAGAGTGAAGACTGGCCGTGTCAGTTCCGTGCTGGTTAGTAGTATGCGGGCTGAACGTCGTCTCTATTCTGAGGCTTCGGAAGCTGCGGCGGCGGTTCTGTTCTGAATCAATATGCAACAAGCTTTAGAATCGGCGTCGTTTTCAAGTCGGCAGATGGCAGACAATAGCCGCTCATGGTCGCAGCAGGTAGCGTTACGCAAAAAGGTCAGTTATGACCATGACACACGCTAGTCAAAAGAACGAGTGTCATCATAGTTCCGTTTGAACGTTATGTTGTTCTCTTGTTAACACAGCATTGAGATTGCCAAGAAATGGTGCAAAAATGTTTACCGTCAGTTCAGTTTACTCCGCAAGTGCCGATAGTTAATTTCGGGCATATCATTACATCTTGATGGATTCATCACTCCAAATTCTTTGCAAGTATGAGCTATTTAAACGGGCATATCAACACAATTGGATGAAAAGATGACGATACTCGTTCTTTTGACTAGCATGTGGCATCGGCATTAGGGGCCACGAAGATAGCATTAAATAGCGACGATTCAAATAGAGGCGCCCATCTGCGCTGGTGGTAATGAGTTATCTTGGTGCCTAGTATTACCTCTGTCGTCGAATAGCTCATATTAGGTAAGCAAATTCTAAAATGACCCTCTTTCAACTCTAAAATGTCTTATTTGCACCTAGTGCGGCACCGGCGCTGCACTAAAACTGGACCGATATATGACACGTGAGTCCCATAGTTTTTCTTTCGTTGAAAGAATAAAGTGAAAAAATTTGTGCGTGTTGACTATAAAATGATTGGAAAATAAAATTAGAGTCCTCGTGGAAATACGGCTTGGCACAACCTCCACGGCAAAAGATTATGCACTGATTCTACAGCTCAACACAAAACAACCACCCTCAACGGCAGCAAAGCCAACGCTGGGCCAACATTCCGCCGCTTGAAGCCCGTGGACCTGCAGGGCAGGCACGAAGTTGTCGCCAATACAACAACCACTTTCGCTTTGCTGCAGCGGGTGCAAGAACTGTCCTTTTCTCAGTAGCCGTAATCGAGGTCGTAATTCTGTCATAGAGGACACACTGCTGTTCGCTTGACTTACGACTGAAAGTATTAAGGCGGGGTCACCCGATAGTCGATGCATAGGCTTCCTCAGCTCTGCGTTGCACTTGGATGCTTTGCCGATCCCGTTCAAGTGTCACAAAAGTGGAAAGTTTTCTGAGTTCTACTGCCCTCTCTAGATTTGAAGAGACATCGGAAGCATTGCTAGTGACACAGAGAACACTAGTTTGACGGCTACCAGTTTAGTGTTTTTTGTTTTTCGTTGGGCCCATATCTGTCAATGTAGTAGAGCTTAACAAAACATTCACATCATTAACTGAGAGAACGCTTTCACTTTGATACCGTGTGAACCTGCCTCGGGAAAAAAAGGAGCATAGCCAACGAATCAGAAGCGCGTCGCAATCACAACCCCGGGACACACCTATCGGCTCCTTCGCCTCTCAAAAATTGAGACGCAGGCACAACCTGAAAAGACGTAATGACTGCTGGGACACAAGGGGCGGTTAATAATTCAAAACTCAGAAAAAATCCATTCCCACTAAAGGATATAAGGAATTGCAGAAATGAACAGCCACTAAACTCCGCTGTTCTGAGTAAGTTACTGTCACTAACGAACGTCGTAACTGGCGAGCTTACAACGTTCGCCGGTAGATGGCTCTCTCGTAACCACATTTTGGGTTGCGGTTACCATTTTTCAAGTTACAGTAGCCAACAAAGGTGAGAATGCAATACGCATTAGTCTTTCGAACTATCTAGAAGCCATTGTTAGTGCACACCTTTGGAATCAGACGTTTGCAAGACAATGATAGATAGAGATACATATGGTCATTGTAAATCTTTGGTAAATTCCCAGCACTAATAGTTCTAATTATACAGCTTAAATTTAGAATCTCTAATCCTCTTAATTGAAAAGAAAATGGGAAAATACTAGAGAAGCATGCAGAGGACGTAGACCTACGCCAACCAATGCAATGCCAACGAAACCTTCGAAAAGACCACAATCCAGGATTTCTCTTGAAATGTCATGAAAATTCACTAATCTGTCTCATGCAACTTTATTTTCGAACAATTCGTGTAAGATTTACAAAGTTCCGTTTGCAACATTTCGAGTTACTGTGCTAACAGTCAGAAGAACAGACAGACAAACAAACAAAGAGACGAACGGAGTGCCGCAGCATCACAAAAGTTGAATAGACTGTATGTTATAACATTGCTAACAGTTCTGGTGAAGTTTGTGAAGATGCTTGCAAAACTGTTTCTGTTATAGGCAGGAAAACAGATAGTCAGATAAAAAGACGAACGGATGGACCGATCAACACCAAACTTTAATTAGTTATTTTTTGTGACATTCCTAACAGTTCACATTAATTTCATGAAGATTTGTTCATAACTTCTTGAGTTATGTCGTTAACAAACAGAAAAAATACAGGAAACAAGTAACCTCTTTAATTGGCGGAACTACATATAAATAAAAGCAAAATTAAAGATGCTAACATAATAAAGAAGAACCAGATTAATGTGACAGGACTTCTCGCTGTCCATATTCAAGTTCTGTAAGCTTTCAAGACGTCGGCCGTCCCTGTTAGTAGTATATTGCAAAAAGGTTTTTATTTTCTCTCCACATTAACATTTTACATGGTCGACATCGGATTTCACGACGGACAAAGTGAGAAAATCAAGGTAACAACGGGTGAAGAATCACGATTAACAGCCACGAAAATGAGGTCTCTGCGAAGTAATAATATAAGCTACTGTAAATTCAAGAGAGGCAGTGGCCGGTATTAAAAAATAAGTATATTAAAACCCCTTCCATCATGGTTTACCATCAACGTATTTTTTAAAGATAATTGAATCCCAGTTAAAGGGAAGAAATTAAAAGTAAATTTATTGGCTAATAGCGATTCATATGATTAAAATCACGATATTTCCCGGAATATTATGCGACGTATAGATCGGCATCTGTCACTCGGCTTAACGTGTGGCTTAGATAATTGATATGCCTGGCAATATTATCCGACGTATAGTTCCATGAAAATCAAGCTGATTATTGAATGGCTCAAAACATCTCTACTGTGCTAATCCAGTAGCTTACTAAAAGTGACGCTGTCGGTATTTTACAATAAGTCAGATTACATTTACATCAGCGTAAATGTGCTGAAGATTGTTATTTTATTGTAGCTTGTTTATCTTTTAACCCGATAAATTGATTGTGGTTGTATGGAATGCCAGTGCAAATCTTCAGTCAACTGCAACAGTTGGCAAAATTCTGATGGGAGATAATAAGACAGGCTTCGAAACATAAGCTAATCATATAACTACATTATTCTGAATTCTCACACTTCAAGTTGAATACTAATACCATAAAATGTGAAATGAGCAGAGAAATTGATGTAGAATACAGTCCATGCGTTTAAACAAAGCTTCTCGCGAAGTTTGTCCCCTTAAGAAATACTGAAAGATGCAAATTTCATACAATTATTAGTATGATACTACAGTTTCAGTGGGACAAGCTTACTTTAGCTCTCTTCTTTGACGTAGGGATTGTAATAGAGATTAGCATTTTTTTCATAAATGCTGCTTCAAATGTCACGGTTCTTTTAACCAAATTTTGCAAATATGATACGAAAAGGGCATACAGGTATGTAGTAAGTTCTAGGTAATAAATCAAGTGAAGGAAGATATATCTAAGAAAATAACTTAAAGATGTTGGGACTATGCCGAAGGTAGGACATCCAAGAACAGAAGAACTATATAAAAAATGTAACAACTGAAAATCTTCAAAAAGGCGGCCCTGCAATGATGTTATAAGATTAACTAATGTTTTTGAGGTATTTTTCCTCGTATTGTTCGATGCCCCTACTATAGTCTAACCAGCGTAAGGAGTCCGATGGGCGTGGCTAAGAACGCAAAGCAACTTGGCCAAATCTCACTTAACAGCGTGGTATAACTTGTCTCAATCGATAATATTACATTCATATTCGAACACTCAATGCGCATCAGTCAATAGATTAGATTTGCCACTGCTATGTTATATTCAGCCCGGCCCCTAATGGACTGCTTACGCTGGTTTGACTATAATTATTGTAGTTTTTTTTATTCTCAAATTGACTACCATTCTCATAAACGTAGTTCAATGAAACTTCCCATACGTTTGCCATTAGATTAAAGTCTGGTTAGTCGCCGGCCACTACAGAACGCTGAAATGACATCTACAGTACAACGCTATAGCTCAGCGTTGTAGAGGAAACCGTCATCCTGTTGAAACATTGCATAACTGCATTTCGTACAAAATAAGGTCTGGCTTTTTCTCATAATATGTTGCACTTTTATGGCATTTTGCTGCTCTTCCACTGCAACCAGGGCGCCTTTACAAACTCCAGATTAGGCTCCTCCAACCCTAGTGATCGAAAAACATCCTGGAATCCGTCCTCAAGTCATGCCCGCAATATTGCCAACAATGTGGCCTATCCAAATTAGCGTTATTTTTATCGGAGAACTTTACACTCATCCGTGTTTCACTCATCTGCATGGCTCTTTCTTAACGTCTTTCCCACGTTCAATGAACATGAAGAGCCACACGCATGATTAATTGGAAGGAGGATAAGAGATACTCTGTAAGTTATAAACTTGCATTGTAAACTTGCAGAGCGCATACACAGAGTGACAGTGTACGGAGTCGTAGAGGTCACCAATAGATCGCTGGCGATAGCTTATAGGCGTCGACTCAAGGGTGCTTTTCCTCTTTTTCTGCTATATATTTAACTATTTCTTAAAGAGCTTGTGATTGTTGTTTTTGACCTCTTGGTCTTCCTGACATGACACTTAGGTTATCACCATAAAAAGTATATATATATATGCCAGATTCTGGGCTTTTTATTATTTCTAAGTGAACATTAATTGCTGTCCAAGTTTTACATTGCCAAGAAGCAAGCTACAAGTTTGAAATTTTTGGTATCTTAAAATAAAAAAAGCACTCATCGGAACGATAATAGACTGCAAAACAGGCTCTATCTTCAAACACCGTTACAGAATATTGGCAAATGGGATTACTCTAGACTCTGGAGTGCTTCCCATTTTCGCTAACCTCAGTCTGTGATTTTCTGGTTCATTCTTTCACCATTCCGTTAAATATTTAAACTTGGATATAGTGTTTTCATATTGCATTATTATACATTTAGTCAAAATTTGTTGAACTTTCAACGTATTTTTGGAGCATTGAACCTAAATTTACCTCCAGTTTTCAGCCATCGGCCAAAATTTAAAGTTACCTGCAAAAATATCAGTCAATTTCGATTAGTTGGTGATTTACTTGCTACGAGGGCCTTGATAAGAGTTGTGAATTATTTTGCATGATACATGATGCTTCTGGCTGATGTGTTATTTTATGTCTTTGGCGTGAGATCAGTTATGCAGGCGAAGATTAAAGAGCAGAGCGGTTGAACACAGTTATATGAAGGGTAAAAGACAACCAATTGGTCCTGTACAATCGGTTCTTATACATTCATATTCTTTACAGAAAAAACACATTTACTGGACTTGGCAACAGTTTTTTTCAGTTCTATCCCAAGCAGTTTCAAAATCAATGCCTTTTCAACTTTACTTCATCGGGCGTACCATGTTTGTTCATCTTATTTCCATTTGCATTCCGAATTTCAATTTTTGATTTCATATTTTAAGAACAATATCTATCCTCAAAATTTAATACAGTCGCAAATCGATTAATTTTTGAACAAGTTATAGGACCGCCAACCCATGACAGCCCCAAGCAGAAAATTTTTCTTTTCAATGCAATATTTTGGACCTCAGTCGTACAATTTGAAAACAGAGCTTTTAACATTGTTATCGAAGTATTTTAGTGATATAGATTTTAAAATCATTATGACTAACAATTACACAATAGGTTCATTTTTCCGTTTTAAAGATCGACTTCCTCTCAGCATGCAAAGCTCCCTCGTGTATAAATTTAGTTGTGCAGTGTGCATCTTCTTAGATAGGGTCAACCTATCGTACTCTGCTCACGAGGGCCAGTGAGCATGCGGGGAGGAGTTGTAGAACGGGCAACATTCTCGCCCGCCCCGCTCACTCTTCCGTTAGAGCTCATGCAGAGCAGTGCGGGGTGCCGGTGTCTCTTAATGACTCTACTGTTTTAGCATTTTTAACTGACCATCTGAAGTTCGAATTTTAATATGAATGTATATTTCCCAATTCAAGCCAGTTTTAAACGACCTAAATAGTTCCCATCCTTTATGTATTACTAATATATAGATTTCTTAGCTGTGCATCATTGTTCACAGTATTTTATTTTCTTAACTTTTAGATACCTTGTAGTCTTTTAATTTGAATTTTAGAGAACTGATAGTAGTGTCCATTTTTCTTTTAATCTTTACTTATCATTTCAGATGCTGATAATGGGACATTAAGATCCCGAAACGTTTATAAAGTTTTAGTAGATTTTAAACCTAACTATGTTCGCTTCCGTAACCTTGGCTCTTTTATTCATATTCTTGCCATGTAAAATCAAGAGAGATCATAAAATATTTATTTGATACATAACACATTACACGCCTGTCGTTCGTGCACGCTTTTTGGGTGAACTAGCAGGATTAGATTAGATTGGATGGGCGGCAGTAGACGAACCAAGAGGTCCATTCCCAAAGGGACACCGAAACTTACGCCCTGGCCCTCTATGAGCTATTGCCATTATGTTAGTAGGATGTAGAGGACTGGGGAAACGAGAGGAGAAAAAATGGAAGATGAAAGAAAACAAGAAAGAAAAAAGAAGAGGAAGAAGAATCTCAACCAAAGAGATGATCATGAATGCATGCAAGTATGATCGATAGCCGCTGATAGGCGGAGCTTAAAGACTTAGAAGGAGTGGAAGTGAGAAGAAGGCGGCTTAAGATGGCCTGGGAAGCCTTGGCCGTAAAGTGCTTGCGACTCGTAGAGGAGGAGGAGTTCTTAGCTGTGGAGGATGTCTCTCTCAATGCATGTCGAGACGAATTTTAAACGAGTTGACCGACTCCGCACCAACAACGCCGGAAGGGAAATGCGGACTATGAAATAGGGAAAGAACTGCTGAATTAAAGTTGTTCTTCGAGCTTTATGCTTGAGTTTTTGACCGTTGTTTCGCATGCAATCATTAAGGGCTTTTTCAAGGAGTCCCGTTGTAAATACGTCGTTGAAGCCATTCAAGTACTAGCATGTTTCTATTAGTTGCCCCCTGAGTCGTCTTTGCTCGAGGGAGATCAGACCCAGTCCTTTTCGGCGACGTTCATATCTTGTTTCTCAGCTGATGTATGAATTTCGTTGCTCTGCGTTGGACTCCTTCCATGTTGTCGATGTCTTTACAGAGGTGTGGCGACCAGAATTGAACAGCAAATTCTAAGTGTGGGCTCACTAATACCTTGTTCAAGGGAACGATGATGTCGTTGGACTTGTATTCAAAGTTTCTGGTGATAACTCCCAGTACTCTGCTTGCCATTTTCACACTCATGTCAACTTGCTGACTGTGTTGCAGTTTGTTTGTGATAATGATTCCCAAGTCACGTTGTTGGGTGACAGTAGTCAATTCCGTCCCATTCATTTTCAGTGTGGTGGAAAGCTTCACCAGCCCTACATGCATTACTGAGCAGAATTCTGTAAGCTAAAACTGTTGATAAATGCGCTTCAGGTTCTGCTGTTTAAAGAGCTAAAATTATTACAATGACACAAGAAAGTTAGTTTTGAGCTAAATTGGAAAAATATGAATAAATTGTACAAAGACTGTTGTACTGATAGCCTTCGCTAATTTCGGAAATAACAGGATTTAAACGGACAAGAGAAAAACTATAACACTAAGAAAATATCGGAGATGGAGACCATTCTAATGAAATTTTGTGAAGCCTGATTTCCTGTTATGGGTGATAGTTCATATAATAAATAACAAAATTGAATTGCTTCTGGAAGCACTTTATATTAGAAACCATTCCATACAAATTTGCCAGACAAGATCTCGCTACTGTAAATGCCATTTGAATGTCATTACTCCCGGAATTTTCCCATGGTTTTTCAGTGGTATTCGAATCCGTGTATCAGCCTTCATTTTCAATTTCCGTGTTAGCTGAGCGTACATGTCATGCTACAAGTAATACCTTCACCTACTTAGCATTCAGAGTAACTTTTCTAGAGCAATGAAATAATAATTTCTGCTCTTTGAGAAACAATAACAGTCGCTATTCTTAGATCTTTTCGTTTCCTAGATGGTTTTGCTCATTCTACCTCATCCCATTAGCGTGCATGAATAACCACACGTGTTGTATATCAATCATGCCTGGAGGGTCACTTGGTATATGAAACAATCCACAACTTATATCGAACGGCCTCCTAACAAACAACAGAGATAAATACTTAATGAACCGATGCATTACTGGTGGTCATTTCTATATAACTGCTGCATAAATTTATCTTTGGTACATCATTAACTAAAGTGGAACGTCCCAGAGGAACACACGTGGCATGTCAACGTCCATCAGTCTGTAATGCGGCGTACTGAGACCATGTCAATAATTAGCTGAAGTGTCTCTATTTATCAACGTGACGTGTCTATCCAAAGCCATTGCGTCCAATTTATACGGCATGCAAGTAAGATACACGACGCTTGATATTAACTTTATCATTTTTTTCTTTTGAGCAAAAGTAGTTTCCGTTTTAAGATTTGAGTTCTTTGTAATATGCTTAATTTATACAATTATCATAAAAACATTACATTTAAATTTTGAAGGTTGTAACTATATTTTTACCGTTATACATGTTTCATTTTAGGGGGGATCTCTAGTAAAACGATTGGATTTTTCTCTAATTTTACTGCTTTGGAAAATTGTAAGTAGTTGTCGCTAAGAACTAAAAAAAATCACTACCTAAGCTCAGTTGCTGTAATAGAAACTAGATACTACGGGAAGCACGGCTTTATTTTGCTGTCAAATATGGAACAAATTGCCAATTTCTATAAGAGTATCGGAAACTATCCATCGCTTTAAAAATCTACTTGAAAAGTTAATGCTGAGCCCAGCAGGTTAGAGCTGCACTGCACTGCGGTGCTTGTACTGGCCTTATGTGTGTTAATATTGTACCGTGTCCTGTGTAGCTGCAATGGCCTATGTAATTCGAGGTGGAGGCTGGGCCTTATAGGAGCAGTTGGTTAGGCTTGCCTAACTATACTGCCGAGAGCGGCGCTTCCGTGGCTGCTGTCAGCGGCATTGGCCTGGTTTGGGCTAGTATGACACCCCTCCTGATTTTCTTTCCTCTTTTGCGTATCTATTTCTTTTGTTTCTTGTAAGTAACCACACTGGTAACGCTTCCTCTCTCTGTTCTCGCTTCTCCGGCTAGCCGGGCTGTGCAGACATCAAATTCGCCATTCGCTATGTACATTTGTGTACGGGCATCGGTGTATGTGCGGGAGGCGTTCAAGCTCGTGACCTGTGCTTGCTCGGTAGTCTATATCACAGATTAGATTAGGTTAGGTAAGGTTAGGTTAGGCTAAGTAAGGTTAGATAAGGTTATGAAAGGTTATTTTAGGTTAGGTAGTGTTTATTGTAGTGCTTCTGGTGGTTATTGCGCGGCAAGAAAACTCACTTGAACGCACGCACCGTGATGAGCGTACACAGAATGGTAATTTTGATGCCAGTGCAGCCGGACTGGTATGTTCTGCACCCGTGTAGGTTGTTTTGACATGGGTTGGTCACTTGTGCGCTGGTCCCGTGTGAGCTGGTCCCGCGTGAGCTGGTCCCGTGTGAGATGGTCCCGTATGAGATGGTCCCGTGTGGGCTGGTCCCATGTGGGCTGGTACCGCGTTGGCTGGTCCGCTATTGGCTGGTCCCGTGTGGGCTGGTCCAATGTGGGCTGGTACCGCGTTGGCTGGTCCCGTGCTGGTTGAGCAGCATGTAGGCTGGGAACACTCATCAATACAAATTTATCAACACGTGCCGCCATATCCGGTGCACCAAATTAATTACAGCATAAAATTTAATCCACCATGCAAGTCCGAATCTGTATTTATCGTGCACGTCCTAATGTATACGCAGTAGTAGGGAATCAAGCATTGTGTCATTATTGTCGGAATAGTTTAACTATAGACGGCTTTGAAGCTAGGGTGTTCTGGATTATATCCTTAAGTTTTCGAAGAGTCGAGCCCATTGTGTACCTTGTCTTAAATGTGTATTTCTCGTTGTTCTAGTTTCAATATATTATTATTATTATTACACTGATAAAAATTTTAAAATGACCACTTTCCCATTTCCACATGGTCCAGCTAAGGAAAACCCGAAGCAAAGGTTAAAGTGACGAACCAAAATTTCGTTTCTGGGCTGAACCGCATTTCTTAAGCGACACAAAATTGAGACTCTACGATATAACCTACGATGATATGCAGCAGCTCAGATTGAACCGAAGCCCATATACTGCCACCACTCTCTGGGAATGGGTATTTTAGTCCTTTGTAGCTAGGTACCAAATCCAATGTAACGTAGAGATAACTGTAGCTTTCCAGATAAAATTCTTCATATATTAAGCATCATGTATGCACTTTATTGAAAGAAAGCTGGTATATTTAAAGGAAAATAATATAACTTGCTCAGAGCACTGTAATAATTACCAGAAAGTATTTGACGCAGAGGTTTCGATCGGGGCTAGTAGAGTTACTGAATCAGAGCTATGCTGTCACTTAATATCATGTTCCTCTGATGCATGCACCGTGCAATTTGTACTCGTTGTACAGTCAAGTTTACTTTATATTCCAGAGTTTTAAAGCAAAATTGGGAAGCAAATCTTGTACCAGACCGAATTGATGAAATGTTTTTTGAGCACACGGATGAACTTCATAGCATCGAAAGCCTTCTGTGAAATGGGTACTAGGTTTCGATGATTGAGGGCGATGGCTGTGACCCTGCGGAACAGATGTTCGCTTAACTGTCCTTCGTCCTCTCTGCTTGTGAAAGTATGTCTTGATTTCTCAGAACACGCCGTAAATTTGTCGAAGTTGACCTTTGTAGTCAACTCCGCTATGCACATGATGAATACTAAAATTAATTTACGACAGTGAAAGAGCAGCCCTGCAATATAAGTTCGAGCACTTTAGGCACTCTATTGTAGGTACTCTTTGTATGAGTGCAGTCAGGCTCCGAATTTAGTAGTTGTACTGTACTAAAATGTGAAATATTTATTCTGACTTGAGCGATAGTAACAAGTTTCTTGCGCTAGGGAAGGTGACTACAAAAGCACCCAATCTTTTGCCGGAATTTGTGTGTGCGGTTGCAAAAAAATCTTCAGATCCTCAGTAATAATTATTCTCTGGGTACCGACAATATATAGCATATTTACCCGCACATCGGTGATAACTTATATCTTGATAATAACATCAGGGAAATGTTAAACGTGGCATTAGTGGCGAGTTTTACGAGTAATCCAGCAATTCTGTAAAGTTTACTGTTCGGTGAACCATGCGACCCTCATAGAAAAATGGCAGGGCATGCATTAAAGACAACCACAATGGCACTGGGTGATATGGCTCCGGCCGCTGGATGATGTACTTGAACCCACTAATGAGAAGGTCAGGTGAATTACACGATCGTTGATCATTCGCATGGAGTTCACAAAGGACTTATGTTTGCGATTTTGGACTTTTCTGACGAAAGCTATTCTGCTGGTTTTGTACGTGCTACTTAACTTTCAAATATTTCAAGCTAATGTTCCCCTTTTTACCTGCAGGAAGAAAATTTTAGTCTCCCAAGCTCATGATGATTCAACTTTTGTTTCATTGATGTAAGATCAAGTCTACAGGGATGAGACATATTTCCCTACAAAACCCGTACCGCCAGCAAGAAGAAAGAAAAGCTTCAGTACAAAATTATTGTTCTTAATTTTCTATGGCTTGGTAGTCTAGTGTTGATATAATTAGCATCGCACCTCGAGTTGAATCCATTGTCCATCACATGCAAACCCACTGCTCTGGCTACAGTCGAATGGCTGAGCTTCGAATTATTTTAATTGGCAACCAATGGCATCTGGAAGAGTTACTCGTAAATTGGCAGTAAGATTTTGAACAGAAATACTGCAGACAGTATTTGTCTTTAAAAAAAATCTGAACTGCATATACGACAGCACGTCTTAACAGTAAGGAAGGGAAGATGATCATGTCCATGCTCACCCCATTTGGATATGACGGCAGCCAACTTGGCGAACTGAAAATCAGGCAACCACTTACGACATAGGCAAATTTTAAGTGATTGCGTGATTTTTAATTTCAATCTTAAAGCGTAACTAGAGCCCTCTGAGAGCGCGTACCTCCGCAAAGCAGGGCAATGTTGACAAAAAGTTCAAATTGGTCCTGAAACCAGGATTTCCCTTCATCACCAGAGTTCCCTCAGAAGTTTTCGAGCTATGTTCTTAAAATATAAAAATAAACATAGCAACAAACAGCAAAAAGGTTTGATAGAGCATCACAAAACTTTGGTCCCTTGCTCTTCGTAACATTTCAAATTTCACAAAGATCCGTTCATAACTTTGTGTGTTATATTTCTGAAGATATCGGCAGGCAAACAAACAAAGAACCTGTCGGAAGGATCTTCACCAGAAGTGTCTCATCTGTTCCTCCTAGCACTCCTAAGCATATTCAACTTTCTCAGTTAACCGCATGAAGACCCTTCAAGAAATTTTTGTTTTATCTTGGAGACCGATAGATAAATAAACAAACAGAGAACGAGACAAACAAACTCCAACAAAAATATAACCTCCGAGATGGAGGTAATTGCGACCACGAGCTTGGAGGATGCAACAAGTGCCAATGTAAATTCTCATGATGTTATTCTTGACGCCGAAGTAAACTGCGGTACTTCCACTAAGAGGAAATATAATTCATTCATTTCCATTTAAATTTGCAGGGAGAACTGAGAAAACGTGCAAATGTAACAACAGCATTACCTTCGCCAAGGAGGTTATGTCTTCGTCGTGTTTGTCTCTTTATCTGTTTTCTGTTTGTCTGGCTCTTTGACTGTTACAAAGATAACTCGAAAAGTTATTATCGGATATTTACAAAATTTCTTGGGATTGTGAGGAGGTGAGGAGAAACAGATGATTAACTTAAAGTGAAGATCCGTCCATCTGTTTGTTTAACGGCCTCATTTTTTCTTAGAGCCTTAACTCAAAAAGTTATTGATAGATCTTTATGAAATTTATAGGAATTGTTTATAATAATTAAAGACATAACTGATAATCGGTTGGTCTGTTTGTGGGTTTGACTAATGCTTGTCAGAATGTTTGTTGCAGAATAACTGGATCTTCAAGAAAATCATTGAAGCTGTTTTTACTGTCAAAAGGCACATATGCTTAGAGCTTGGCGTTGATTCAAGGGGAAAAAATCATAGTTTCAGAACCAATTTGAATGCTTTGTTACCGTACCTTGCTCGGTGGAGGTATGCGCTCTCAGAGTGCTCTCGTTAATTATCATTACTATTTTTCTGTAAAATTTATACATAAAGGAAAATACTCTTATTCGTACTACACGTACGGAATACATCGCTAATTTTTTATGGTTCAGCAAACTATATTTCTGGTGTTCAAGAATTCTCAACTTCGTCTCCCACTTTAAAAATTAGTAACGCCTCTATTCTTAATGAGCTCCTATATTCTGGACACTACTCAGATGATGAGCCCTCTCGTTGTGCTGATATTCAAGTTAATTTGACAACTTTGACATTAAAACAACGAATACAGTGCGTTACCTTTGATTATGCAAATAGAGCTTTTCTACTTAATTTTTCAAGATGAATGTTTAACTTTGAAATATCAATATTAGCTAAATGTATGGCTATGTTGCCAATATAAACAGCACTTGTAAAATAAATATTTAGCCGTAGGTTAAGTTCATCATACAATTTGCTTATTTACGAGTTTTTTTTACTGTTACCTCAGTTCATGCAACAAGCTAATGAAAACATCATAAGGAGGAAATAAATACAAGTGAATTGAAATATTGTTATTAAACGTCCAAAACGAAGAAATTATAACCAAAACAATTCAATAAACACTGAAAGAAGTGTTCAGTAGTGGTATGCAAAACAAGTTAACTCTGAACATGGCAACTTCCATTTTTCATGATTTTTTAAGGCGATTAACAACAGACTTTGTCAGGATTGATATTTCAGACAGTGGAATAGAATCTGCTGCTGTTTTTACTGCATTACACAGGCTTTCTTTGTTCGAAAACTGCCGACCACCTTCATAGACCTTCTTTTTGATCATTGCCCAGAGGTTTTCAATGGGATTTAAATCGGGGCCATTCGCTTGCCAGGTCAGAATCCTTTTTAATTTGAATCCTCCATCCGCAAGCCAGTTAGCAGTGTACCGTGCTCGGTGTGAAGGAGCGTTATCGTGCTGAAATACCAATCTGGATTTGCCTGCGATAGTCTGCTCATTAAGCCATGGAATCAAGTTGGCTTCAAGAAACTGGCAGTACCTTTCTGCATTCAGTTTAACTCCTTCTGCCACTTCATATGGACCAATAAGGGTGTCGCCTACTATCCCGGACCAAAACATTATACGTCCCCCACCTTGTTGACGCTTAAGCCTATGTTCTTCATGAGTTTTTGTTAGAAGTGGTCGTTTAATTGCCTTTTTCACTTTCCCTAGCTTCTGCAGAACCTCACATATTGTCTTTCTGCTTAGCATTAGGGCTCCAGCGTCTTCAACTGTCGCCTTACTTGTAGGAAGTGGTTTTCTAGCGATAGAAACCTTCAAATATTTAATGTCGCATATCCCGAGCAGTCAATTTCCTCGTATAGGCTCCATCCGGAGTTTTCCTGTTGACTTTACCTTCAATTACATAAGCCTTAATTGTTCGGTTATTACGCTGTAATTCCTTGGATGACAGAGTGTTGTCTTACCAGAAGCCAATAACGAGGTCACTTTGATCTTTTCTTAACTTTTTAAACTGCATTTCTTGCCTATGTTGACAAAGAGAGATGTTGTATAATCTGGGGTATAACAGTATAACCCCGTGCGATAAGCAAATGTTCTCAAAACGTGGGAAATTTTTCTGTTTTGTTTTTCTCTAGTTGTTTTTATAGTTACAACATACCTGTGCACTAACTTACTATTCACATTTCAAATGTTTGACACTTATTTTGAAAAAATAAGTAAAAAATTGTATTTGCATAATCAAAGGTTACGCACTGTACAAATACATACAGTGTGGCAAGCCAATGGCACTTGAACAGATAACGAAGAGATGTGAAGCAACAATTTGGAAGCTATGTACAGAACGGTATCATCTTGCTTAGAGTTCTGTCATCAATCTTGCTATGTACGGATCGCTATCATCAAGGCTAGACTTCAGTCATCAATCTTGCTATGTACGGATCGCTATCATCAAGCCTAGAGTTCAGTCATCAATCTTGCTATGAACGGATCGGCATCATCAAGCCCAGAGTTCGATCATCAATCTTGCTATGTACGCATCGGTATCCTCAAGTCTAGAGTTCAGTCATCAATCTTGCTATGTACGGATCGCTATCATCAAGCTTAGAGTTCTTTCATCGTTCTTGCTATGTACGGATCGGTTTCATCGAGCCTAGAGTTTTGTCATCAATCTTGCTATGTACGGAGCGGTATCATCAAGCCTAGAGTTCTGTCATCAATCTTGCTATGTACGGATCGCTATCATCAAGCTTAGAGTTCTGTCATCAATCTTGCTATGTACGGAGCGGTATCATCAAGCCTAGAGTTCTGTCATCAATCTTGCTATGTACGGATCGCTATCACCAAGCTTAGAGTTCTGTCATCAATCTTGCTATGTACGGAGCGGTATCATCAAGCCTAGAGTTCTGTCATCAATCTTGCTATGTACGGATCGGTATCATCAAGCTTAGAGTTCTGTCATCAA
>LQNS02277220.1:4712086-4755950 GCA_001587735.2 Parhyale hawaiensis | reverse complement strand
TGCACACACAACTGCCGAGTCAGCACACCAAGATCTGCAAAGAGCTCGTGTGCCTCACGGGGCATCGAACGAGCGATACAAGGTGTTAGAGCTGAGAACGGAAGCATGCAGCTACCGTGGCGGCAAACCGAACAGATGAACTTGGCACCAAGGTCTCTAATGTTAAGGGATGATCGATTCTCCGCCATTATATAACTCTTGTTTCTTCTAAATATCTTAGAGGAAGGATATACGAATACAACCCACGTCCCTCACATTTCAATGTCATGTAAATTATACAGAGGAGGCGCTGCGCCTATTAGATACGGTCACCAAATTATAGTGGGCCCACGGTAAAGTAGCCATGGCGAGACTTCTACTGCTGCAGGTGACTAGCAGCAGCCGAAGACCAAACCGGGAAAAATGTATTCTAGTAAAGGGCGCATGAAAACGTAAACTATTTCGAATTACATCGCTATCAATTAAAGAGCACAGCACTGGACAGTATGTAGGAGCCCAACCTTACTCGAAGAGCGTGAGATCAAGCGCAATAATATTCATAGCGACTGGAAGCGTCTCGTCTAAAACGACACCGGCTTTCTCCAGAGAGCTGGACCCCTGCAGCACAGTATCAACTACAGTTTCGTCGAAGGCTGATGCTGGGGTAAAATTGTCTGAGACCAGCTGACAATTACATGTTTGGTCGTGCCTTAAATTTTGAATTTCAACTCCGGGAAGAGCATCGCAGCCATTTTCTGCATTGGGCACCATCACATCAATTAGGAGTTCCAATCACCGCCGTCAGACTGGAACCGCTGGAATAATTCTTCAGGCATTGGCCCCAGAGCGCGGATGCGCACAAAAACACACGTTGGTTCATCCTATAGCTATTGCTTCAATAAAACTCAAATAATGAGCTCCTCGTGATCTACGATGAATACCTCGCCCTTCAAATCAGAACGCAATATACCATGAGGTTCACTGTCCTTGACTTTTGAGATATATCATGTCAGGAGAAACAGAATTGAACGAATACTTTGTCTTTTTCTCCAATGTTTTAAAAATACATCTCTGCTCTCCAATCAGTTTATTAAGTACTATAGGTGAGAAGCTCTGCAGATATATGTACAGGACGCAGGGTTATTAATGTATGGGCAACAAGTCAACCTGGTTTTGATGACACTGAAGAAAAAATATTTACTTCAGTGTGTCCACGTATTGGAAGTTTAGATATCTTACAGCAGCCTTTAAATTACATTTTTCTCACTGTTGTGATAAACTTTGTTAAGCCACTGCGACTACTGTGATGATATCAATACAGTTGACTCGCGTCCAAGGACAAGTTTGTAGTGTCACAATATTATCAACAATATTACCTATTTTTAGGCAATAGTTTACTGAGTTGCTAAAACCCTATAGCTTTTTACGACAGGTCACGTCTATTTCCCATACCGTGCCTCTGCAAAACCCATCAAAATTGCATAATTCTGACAGTTAGATATTAAAAATTATACCGAAGATGAGCCTTGCCAGCAAGCACCTCATGCTCATCAAAAAATTCGAAAGAACAGCTGCTCGAAAGCACATGGACTGGACGTAAGAATGGGAACTCGTATTGAATGCAATCACATCAAATTAAATGAGGAATTGATTCGCTCGCAGCTGATAGAGAGTTAGGTGTTCCATTCCTTTATGTTATTCCAATTTACCCACGCAGAGCAGAGTGAGGATTTTGTACATTGAAACGACAGAAAGCTACTGCGTTTTCTTTACTTGTCGTCCTTTCGATTCATTCGGATACATATTTAATACCATCTCGCAGGTATAAACTTTCTGAGTAAATCTGCTTTCTCTTACTTGTTATGCTTATTTTTAGATCTTTATCCTTTGGTCGTAATTATATTAGGCTCCCCTGCTCTATTTGAGTACATGTAAACCTATCTCAGTAACGACCGATGAGTTCTTAAAATAAATATATTGAATTGCATCTTACTTGCAATTCGTCGCTAGATCTAAAATTACTGGTGATTGCAACAGTGCATGCAAAGAAACAAAATTCATTTCCAGAAAACTCAGTTATCGATAGTTCAGTAAAATGGAAGTTCTCGAAGTGACTAGCATTTCATGCTTACATTTATAGTAGGTACCATTTTGTAGTAAGCTCCTACTGGTAGACCGTGCCCAAACACTATTCTATTTACCTTTAGTTAATTTTGCTTGCAAGCCACCACAGGAACTCTGACTGGTTTATCAGCGTAAACTGTCCATAAGTAGAATAACACAAAATTATTATTAATAAAACTTCACCGTCGCTCTGGCCACCATGGACTGGTAGTACAACCCAAATGAAGCATTTTGCCACACCGGGAAGCCCAAAACGCTGCTACGAAAATCCAATGAAAAGCCATTAACAGCTGATTTAACGCCTGCAGGCAAATACGACCGAAAGCCAATGCCGGCAATGAAATTCAAACAATATAATCTTTGAATCTACTAACGTAATCGTAAATTTGAATATATTGTCAACTTGATAACTCCCTCGTATGCAGCTACAAAGAGTTTTTCTGGAAAGCCACAGCCCGGAACATAACAAAACCCAACGCGACATCACTGTGACAGCCACTGAAAGCCCCCGAACAGACAACAACCCGAGGAGCAGACACACATCCCCTGGAGCAGGCCTTAAACACTTTTATATTACGTAGTGTGCTGCTGTATACAAGAATAAGAATGAGATGGAGTTCATTAGTGACTCAGCCTTTGTCTCATGACGACGCTCATTAAAAGAGTTCCAAGAAGTTAACGACTTTGGCATTATATAAGAGACAACAAATGATAAATCGTGTGTACAGCTTATGAAAAATGGTTTGGCCTTTGGCCGAAAATAGTTCGTGAACAGGAAGAAAATAATTGTCCGCGCTTTACTGTTTTGTCAACCACTTTTTTTGTTTTTAAAAATAAACAGTAGCGAAAAGTTTGCTCATCTAAAAAGTATGTGTCGAGGTGAATAAAATCATTGGAGAATATAATAATATAATATTGATGTAAGTAGCTCTGCCAGATGACTAAATGAGTTTGGGAAATAAAGATAATGATAAAGTAGCAAGCACAAATGTTACAAGAAAGAATTTAAAAATTCTGAACGGTGAGCCGTCCTAGAAGCGCTACTAGAGAAATCCCGAGCTGTTAAGCTGTAAAACGGAGTACAATCAAAGATGTTGTACCAACCTTCAGGTTTGCAGAAAAATATTGATAGGCTTTTTCTATGGCAGCAATGGTAGAAATATACGAGCAAAAAACCATTATTTTTTAATAAACCTTATCAAAGTTAAAACTTATGCGTGCCGAGTATTTGTTTTAGACCAATTTCAAAAGTTCTTCGCGCCAACTGTTTCCGAACCGAGGGAGTATAAATTTATAATAATTACACGTCCGGTCGTCCCTCACCATATTAGGGTGGCAGATAGCTCGCAGTTCTGTAACCTCTCTTGAGGTATAAAGTTCTGAAGCGTTACAGTCGTGTCAAACCTGAGACATTTTGCAAACGAAATGAAAAAGTAGCCCGGCTTATGAACACTTTGACTGCGACTCCAGAAATACGTAGCAGTAGTCCTACGACTAACAGTGCCCTAGATGAAACGCATCGTGGTCAGATTGTAAATTGAACAACACTTAACATCTACAGTTTCTTTTATCTAGCAGCATATACGCTGTACAGTCAGCGTGTGCAGCGAAGTAGCTTCGATTTTTTTTTCTGGAATGTTACAATTCACGGTAGACTATTCTGGTAAAGATATTCGGGTGCACTGCTCTTTGCCCCAATGCTTTTCTATTTTATATATATGTATTTGAATATTTAGCTAGATTTTTCCCTCTATTGTTGCATTTGTTTATAAATTTACCTGCTAAAGGAGCTCAACTCTTATGAAAAGCAGTTCGACGAGATGGCGTCAGCTGTGGCGTTCAGGTACGTTGGATGAGTACTTGGCGCATGACCTAATTTTTACCTACATTTGTTTTTTGTTACACTTGCATTCTGTTGTATAGATAGCGTACCTTAGTAAAGGAATAGAAAACTTCAATGTTTGCTGTCCTTCAGGTTTGTGGAATTACTAGCATGGCTATGTTGTTACTTGACGCCATTTACAATATATGTAGCTTTTTCTAATAGGTAAAACGATTAGGTGCGTGATGCTATTGTATTCTTTCATTTTTATTGCTTAATAGCTTGGTTATATATAGCGTTGAATACTAAGGTAGTTACTATTGTTGTAAATTGATGGCCTAAATTAATACCACCCATACTACTGCTGCTTCTACTACTACTGCCACTACTACTACTACTGCTTCTAGCAATACTAATATAGTGAAGAATATTGTAGCTTTCGTCAGGGTTCTTTGGAGAAGGAAGGGTCTCATTAGGAACCAACCAAGCACTGCACTGACTTCTCCATTGGGCTCAGCTTATTGCTGTGTTGGCTTTTGTGGCAGAGCTGAGGTCGCTTCACATCACAGGTAACAACTTCTAGTATAAAAGCTTGAATTTATCTGTGTAGTGGATGCTACCCCAGTATATGAAGTATAAGAGTAGAAAACCATAGTTCTTAATTTTCCTATACTATGTGAATTTTACTGAGCAAATGTTATAATTTACCTTCATATATTTCGACTATAACACTAACATTCTAACACAAACTGATAGTTTGAGTTGTGCATTGATGGCTTTGCGGTGGAAACTGAGATACGAGTATATTAAACCTAAAGTGCGATGCACTGTTATATGCAATCTTGTTCTACTATTTTATGTAAGCTAAAAATTTAATTTGAACGTCATGCAGACTGAGTCCGGTAGCATACTGTTCATTGATCCTTACTACATGTATATCCACCAAGGAGGTTATGGTTTTGTGGAGTTTTTTCCCGTTTGCCCGGGTGTCTCTAAAGATGACTCAAAAAGTTATGATAAGATGTTTGCTAAATTAACAGGGATTGTTAGGTATGTCAGGAAGAACGGATGCTTAACATTTGGTGACAATCCGTTCAACGGCTTGCTTGCTTATTTTTCTGCCTCATTTTTGCTAGTACTTGTAAAATGACTCAAAACGTTATGGAAAGACCTTAATGACATTTTGACGAATTGTTTGGAATGTTGCTAGGAAAAAATGATCAAATTTNTTAACATTTGGTGACAACCCGTTCAACGGCTTGCTTGCTTATTTTTCTGCCTCATTTTTGCTAGTACTTGTAAAATGACTCAAAACGTTATGGAAAGACCTTAATGACATTTTGACGAATTGTTTGGAATGTTGCTAGGAAGAAATGATCAAATTTTTGTTACGATCTCTGTATCCATTTGACAGTTGATCACCCGCGATTGAAGCGAAAAGCGGTGGTAATGTTTTCGTTGAAGGTGTAGGTATTTATATACTCGTTCGCCTGTACACCCAGAGAGAAGGATTTGAGCACTGCTCATAATTTTTTGCCCAGAGTCAGGTGGGTTGTCCTAGATGTGAAATATACCAAAACTCTAGAGTAAGCTGGCCATCAAATATGAGGGCGTTGAATTTTGTTGTCTGTCCTAAAAAAAAACAGAAAGAGTTAAGTCATAATATATATTTTTTTTTTCAGGCTGTCAGATGGGTTGTCTGAGATGTGTAAAATACCAAAAACTAGAGTTATGTATCTGGCTATCAAAAATGACGGTGTTGCACGTGTAACTTCACCCAAAAAGAGCATAAGGAGCTTAGCCATTATCACAATCTTTTCAGGGAGTCAGGGGGTTGACTGAGATTTAAACCATGCCAGAGCTCTGGAGTAAGCTGGCCATCAAAAATGACAGCATTGAATCTCCCCGTCACCATCCACAGCGGGTGATGGTCTTACGCCACGATTCATTCTAGTTGTCTCTGTGCTTTTTTTAATGGTGTTAGCAGCACAACCCAAAAAGTTAGGAACGAATGTTTTAAAGTTTGTAGGAATTGTTAAAATGTTAAAAGGAACAAATAACCAAATTCTGCTGATGATTGGTTCTTCCGTTTGTGTTTGACTACATGTAGGTGATAATTTTTGTCAGATCACAACTCAAAAAGTTATGGACGAATGTCAGAAGCTTTTAGAATTGTATAGAGGCACGAACTACCAACTTTTGGTGATGATCAAATAGACATACTGATTTCAGGATGAATTTGATTTTTTTTTTCGTAAGCTTTTCTTTGCCTGGGGGAGGTGCGTGCTTCCAGAGTGCTCCTCTAATTTAGTGCACAGAATTTATTTCTCCACTTTTGCGAATCGTAATGCTTGCAAGTTTGATGCAGGAGGCACTGACCCTAAGGCCTCGATTTATATATTTTTGAAAGCCTATTTGAGGGTAGTAGTGGCGGTTGAGATTATCAGTATACGAAAAATATTTTCCTACACCTTTCTTTGTCGGTGCTTGTGGTCGGGGTTTTCGTTTAGAGAACAGGAAGCAGTTATCAACTCAAACTTAGATTTAAAATATTAGGAAAAGTTGCACACTATTCCGCCTACTTTAAAAGTACATTACGTTTAGCAATTTCCCTCCTTTGCAGTAAAAGATTAAAACGAAAACTGGATAACAATCGTTTTGTTAATGATCCTTTTTTTATTAATGCAGACAAATGCAGAAACTAAAGCACATACCTCAGCAAAGCAAGGAAACGATAACAAAAAATACACATTGGTTCTGAAAGCTCAATTTCCGTATTATCAGCACCAAAATTGCGTCATTGTAGTCTTTTAAGACTATTAACAGCTCCTATAATTTCATTGAAGATCCGTCGGTAACTTTTTTGTATAATATTCTGACAAACATTTTACAAAGAAATATTAGTTAAACACAAATACGGAGAAACCGATCATCACCGAAATGTGGTCATTTGTATCTTTCAATACGGCTGACAATTGCGATAATTTTCTTGACGATCAGTTCATAACTTTCTGAGTTATATTGCTGACAATCATTCTGAGAAACACTAGTGTAAAACACAAACTTACAAACCAATCATTAGCAAAATTATATAATTTATTTCCTTTAATACCTTTAATATTTTTATTGCATTTCATAAAGTTCCGTTCATCACGTTTTGATTTATTTTGCTAACAAATAAATATTCAACTATAGAGAAAAACAAAGAGACAGTCAAACAGATCACCTTAAAAATTTGGTTATTTACTTATCTTGATATAGCTAATAAATTTCATTGATATTCGATCTTAACTTATTGAGTTATGATACTATAATAAAAAATAGGCAAACAAACAAACAAAAAAAAAACCGTTGCACGGATTTTCACAAAAGTCAATCATCTGTTCCTCCTATAATTTTTAATAAGACTTGTAAATTTTGTAGAGATCATCCAGAAACTTATTGAGCTATCTTTGTGACAGACAGAAAGACAAACTCGACAAAACAATAAAATCCACGGTGGAGGTTACTATGAACATAACTTACAAAATTGCCTTTCTTTATAATTCTATATGAATTTATGTCGTACCGCTAGCTAAAACAAAAAGAGAAGCAGGTAATATACGATTTTTCCTATCATAACAGTGTCCTAGATTTTCTAGTCTTTGTTACAAGAAAATCTCAAAAAACTCCAGTGAAACTTCCAGCCGTTGCGCGACCAAAAAGGTGCTCTTCCATTAAACACATTAGAATTACCGTTCATTCCAGCTGATGTTTCTCAGAATGTATTTATCCCGAAATCTCTATGACCGATGCTTGGGCAAAGACTTGCAACATTTTTACATCAGGATTTGTTAGAGGGTACATTTGTAGAAACGGATAATTTTAGAGTTTTTCTTCGCGTGTATGTCATACACGCTATGCCACTGATCCGAGAATCATCGAATATTTCACGATTCGTGCAGTGCGCTTTTAGTCCGACAGGCTTTTGATGCTCGGGTAACTTTTTCGTCAGAGCTGTCAGCTGTTTTTACAACCGTCATTTTTTCCTTCCACTCGCAGTACCCAGCTCTACATGCAAATTATAGTACACCTGGCGCCACCTTTTTTTGAAAAGTGCATGGCGAAGTACTTTGTAATTAGTATATCTGGCGACGAAGAAATGCCACGCCAGCTGAGCTGCCAATGCTTAGTTCAATTCTAATGACATGGGCAGTTATTACTCAGCAACCAGTTTAAATTGATGGTATGTTGTCCATGACACTAATTCTTTAAGTGAATGTTTTGCACCGTTTGGTTGTGCAGAGTGTTGGCACAGCGCGCTTCGTAGAACAAAATTGAGGTAAAATTTTATCATGTAAGTACTCCAGACTGCATGACAGCTGTTTCATGTTGAATGCTTTTTATAAATACTAGAGGGCCCAGCCATCAAAAATGTCGGCAAAAATTCTGCAATTGAGTTTTTTTGTATGGTTCCCAGTATAGGTTTTGCTGTATTACATGTCTCATCCCTGCAGGCCTGATCTTCCATTAGTGAAACGCAAGCAGTACAACAATGAGTTTGGCGATAGCAAAATATCCCCCCCCCTGCAAGATAAGGAATGAATATCAGCTTGGAATTAGGCAATCGTTAAGTTCTACTAAGAAAATATAGTGCAGTCAAAATAATTCACTGGAAATGCCCAAGGCTCACCGTATTGTGGATACCAACTGATTGTTGAACCTGCAGCGTCGAAATTTGGCTGCGATGTAAATTCGATATAAAAAGGCGTCCGCTCAGCGTGAAGATTCAACTACTACGATATCATTCAGCAATGAAATCGGGGATCCAGAGGCTTAGGATCCAGAGGCTGGGGATCAAGGGCTATGTTCGTCACCTTTACTTCAAGCGCTGAAATTGTATGGTATATCATCTTGTTTGTCAGCAAATGAATTTTCTCCTGTTAAACTCTTAACTGCGTGACGGAGAGACGGACCATCATTGGAGCAAGCAAGCAAGGGAGGGAGCAAGGGAGCAAGATAGCAAGCAAGCAACCAACAACTGTGTTTCATTATATAGTAGATAGTGGTATGTAATTTTATAAGATATATTACAACTTAGCTAGAAGTTGTATTTTGTTTCTTCAGATTTGCATAACTACATTGCAAGCCTGCAAGATAATGGGTAATTTAAATTTCTGTGCCAAAAGGCCACTATATTTGAAACATTACCTACATCAAGAGCCACACAGGCTTGTTAACTCAGTTTTTTTTTTTTTTCAATGCCCCCAACCGTTTGGGATTGCAACAAATGAATCTACTTCAGACCTCCTTGGTATTGACCACTGAGAGCACTGAAGCCTAAAACTGTTTCAGAGCAGGTACAATTTTGTCAGCATTTTGTCCAGAAACAATGCAGCACGTTTCAAATGCGGCATAGTGAATTCATAGCCAATGGATCAATGGGTGTTTGAAGCTATCGATTGCTGTAGAGGCAGTCCGAATTCCATGACATTTTTACTACGGTAATAAAGAAATATATCTTTGATACACCTGTGATGGATGCTTTGTGTCTGTTAGCTCGCCTTTGAATGTTGAAAATGATGCAGCATCTTTAATGGTAATATACAGTTTATACCGTGTGCTAAATTCAATGGCCGTAATGCACAGTTCTATAGAATGATTTTTTTTTCCTTTTATTCATGCCTATGAACTTAGAAATAGCTATTTATATTGTTAGCTGAATGAACTCGAGTTTTGGCTACCTTTTTTCTTGTATTTAAAATACAATAGCTCCTACACAACGTTCATCGTTTTTATTTCATTTAATTAATATATTAGCTAATATGAAAAATATTCCCAAAGCAAATTCTTCGTACTACTTTTCCAATAGTGGAAGTAAAAACCCCACGAGTATGTCTCTCATCTGAATACTGCATGGAATTGTCAGTTCCAAGAGTGTTGACTGTTCAATAAATTGAGTAGCCAACAAAAAAATGGACATTCCATCTCTTTGTGTACCACTTTGACATCGGCTGTTTGGAGTTCTTGTAAACACAATTTGTTTACAATAAAATATTTGCTAGCGCGCCGGCGGTCGAGTCGTTTTCCTTACCAAGTCCAATATAAAGATTCCAATATCTCTTCAAAACTATGAGCGAATTTAGGAAGTTTTACTCTTTTTCGTGGTTTCAGCAAATACAGCAACGTATCCAAATGCTGTGAAAATGAATATGGAACAAATGACTAGCTTGCGCACCTGCCTTTATAGTGAGAGATTTGCACGAGACCCTCAGAGCCTTCAACTGTTTGTTTCATGGCATACAGGTGAGTTCAAACAGTAATTTTTAGTTAACACAAGTGGCACTCAGCATCCAAATGTATTGCGTATCCGTGTATAAGCAACTGAGTCACCACCAATAGCTTTATTAGTGTGTTAGTTCTTACATGAGGCGGCTTGCCAAGTGTCACAGGTAGTATTTTGAGTGAATCTTCTAATTTGGAGTTATTTAAAACCCAGAAAGCTGAGTAGCTTTACCTAGTACTTAAATTGAAGCAGTAAAGATTTCGGACGTTGGGCTGAGACAACACGTTCCTTTAAGTACCGTGTGTGAACCCACCTGAGCTGTACTAGCAGCTGAGTTTGTACGCACCGAAAACGGGTCGATTAAAAATGCCCACATGCCCATTATTTACTGACAGAATGATGCGCATAATTGCCATGTCAAAAATCCTCCTTCTATTTGTAAATGCTAGTTATACGTCAAACATAATACAGATGCGGGTGGCATGGGTATATCACTCGCAACATGATAACTTTTCATCAAAAGCTTGCAGATTCCAAGAATGAAACGTTTCTAAAAACCCTAACACAAATGCCATCTCTTAGGTTGCTGGTCCTAACAGGACAGCTTGACATATGAATCCAGGTAAAACACTACGTCATCTTAAGACTCATTGCATAGACTTCAACAGTACTTGACTCATAGGTCCAAGTTGCCTCTGACACTGGCGGTCAAAATGGGAAAATGGGATTTTCTCAAGAGCTATTATGAACATGTCCAGACGCGGTCATGCAGGCAAGCGCCCAAGTGTGTCCCCGCCGTATCCAAGATACCTTCTCCGCAAGAAAAATGTTGGGTGCCTTGGAATTTTTTCTTCAGTGTTAGATAGGGGGAAAAGAATTGCTCTTGAGAAAATCCCATTTTTCCGTTGCCGATTTTTGGCCGCCAGCATCAGAGGTAAGAGTCAAGTACTGTTGCGGTCTATGCTCATTGCATAGTTTTCTTCAAAACACGCATACTACAGGCCACGAAGCGAGTGTTATTCTAACCATCTGATGACCACCAAAGCATTCGATTTCCTATAACTTCCCCTGCGGATGAAATATTTCGCAACTCATGTGTTTTTAAGAATTAAATAGGTCAGTCATTAATACTAGAGGTTGCTGAAACTTTCAGCTTCATTGCGGTCGTAAATTGCGTCTGCGATTCACACACCGCAATCGAAAAAATTCAGTCCTATTAATTTCAACATGTCCACAACTTTAATCGAGGGCGTCCCAATTATCACGGTGGATCGAATAGCAGGCCGCATTTGGTATACCATTATAACGTAAAACTCAATGAAAATGGCGAATCGAAAGCTAATGATTGAAATTCCGGAGTTGTGGCAACTGGATGTGATGATTATCACGGTCGCAGGGCGCGAAAGAAAGACGCCTANTATACCATTATAACGTAAAACTCAATGAAAATGGCGAATCGAAAGCTAATGATTGAAATTCCGGAGTTGTGGCAACTGGATGTGATGATTATCACGGTCGCAGGGCGCGAAAGAAAGACGCCTATAATCCGCTAAGTTCTTGCAATATGCTCCAGCTGCTGCGTTACATTTAGCACCTTAAAGTAGCTCTATAGCAGCAGCAGCTCCTACAAGGGGACAGGTTTGGTGCTGTAGAGATCTACCTTAGCTCACTTGTGCCAAAGGATGCTGTACCGCCCCTGGTGTGACGACAAGATCTGAGAAGGTTGTAATCCAAATGGCAGTGACGAAGCACCAAGATAGCCCTCAATACCTACCAAGACAATAAATGAATTACAAAATTCTAAACATACATAGCCACATATGTGTATTGAGAGAGAAGAGGCTCAGAATTTCTCTGAACTCCCAGGTGCGATAGCCTTGGCATGTACCTGTTTTCGAACTTCTGCCCCATCCTTTTTGTGTCTACTCACACTACTGTACATACTGTATTTTGTGTCTACTCACTCTACTGTACATACTGTATTTTGTATCTACTCACTCTACTGTACATACTGTATTTTGTGTCTACTCACTCTACTGTACATACTGTATTTTGTGTCTACTCACTCTACTGTACATACTGTATTTTGTGTCTACTCACTCTACTGTACATACTGTATTTTGTATCTACTCACTCTACTGAACATACTGTATTTTGTGTCTACTCACTCTACTGTACATACTGTATTTTGTGTCTACTCACTCTACTGTACATACTGTATTTTGTGTCTACTCACTCTACTGTACATACTGTATTTTTGGAGGCTACAAATTCGGCTACTCTGACGAACAGTGATGGATGCTAGTACAGGTACGATGTGCTAAGGCCTTCGCTGCGTGAAAATATTCCGCAAACACTGCGTAGTACTTAACCCTTTCTTTCATGAATTGATCTGTGTTTCTCGTAAGAACGGCACCATTTGAACTGTTGTACATAGGCAACGTTATGAGACAACGGGTTAACCCAGAAAACTTTCAGCTGAATTGCAAAATCTGTCAATGAGCTGGGAATTTCTTCTAGAATACTTTTTATGCCTAAGATACGGGCTGGTTTCTATGAACAATTAGACGCATTTTTCATGTATAGGCTGTACAAACTTTACTCTGGCAAGAGATCATTGTCGCAACAAAATAAATACATGCATAGTGTTTAAACTCGTCCCTTAGCGCTCTTATTGTTGTTATTTCTACGAGAGTTCGAGTGAAGTGACAAAGAATGAGCAAAATCCTAGATGGAGGGGTTAGGTGACATTTATGTAAGTAAATTAACTGTAATGAAGAGACACCGCGTTTTATGGACTTCCTGTTAAATAATATGACCGTATTCCCAGCGATGAACGATTTTTCTTTTTAGTCGGACTGTCTACTGGAAATGAAAAGCCCATGGTAAGTTCAACTGAGGAATTATTCCCCTTCTAATAGCCTATTCAGCGTAGTAATGTTTTCCTCATTGAAGGCCTGCCAGTTCATGGGGCAGTCAAAATGATATCCAGCTTTACGAGTTCCAACATCGTATTATACTGAGGCTTAAGGCTTTCTGGAGTGGCTCAATGGCCAAAGTAAGACAGCACGATTTTGGGAAGAGGGGTTAAATGTGGCTAGTGAAGAGAAACTCACAGCCATGGAATGGAGTAGTGATGATCATATCTAGAAATTAAAAGCGTCGCCAAAATTCATGGTAATTTGTGATATGAGGACCGCTTCTGCAAAATTCGGGAAGCTGCTCCCACTTAAACAGCATGTTTCGAAAAAGGGTATGTGTCTTTGATTGTCGATTATGCAGAGAATATCGAAAAACTATCCACGTAGCAGTTGTTGAGCATTATAGTTCAATTTTCGAGAAACAGTTCCGAAAACCTTAATAAAGTAATTGAGCTCTCAGTTTTAATATCATAATAGGATTGGTTCCTAAAAGATCGGCTGAAGCCATTAGCTAGAGAAAAAAGTCGTCCTTAGCTTTACTTTTCTTTTAAAAATATATGGTTTTCTGTACTTTAATAAGTGCAGAAANAAACCTTAGTAAAGTAATTGAGCTCTCAGTTTTAATATCATAATAGGATTGGTTCCTAAAAGATCGGCTGAAGCCATTAGCTAGAGAAAAAAGTCGTCCTTAGCTTTACTTTTCTTTTAAAAATATATATTTTTCTGTACTTTAATAAGTGCAGAAAAAGCTAACTTTCTGCTATGTGTGATGTCATAGTTAAAATGCCGTCGTGTTTTACAGACATCACGAAACGTTTTCCCTTGTAAAACCAGCTATAAAACTAATTTTCGTCAGTATATGACAAGTAGAAATCTGCTTGATGTAATAGCTCGTTAACAGAGGGTATTGATGAGAGAAAATTCCAGCATTTATGATGAAATGAGCAATAAAATTTGAAGAAGCAGGATTTTATGGGAGAACAGTAATTGAATACAAATGTGATCTCAAATTAATCTAATTTCCCAGGTGTAACCAATCTACAACACAGCCATGAAACTAAATGTTCAACGCCTTTTAGAATTGGAACAGTTCTTTCAAATTAATGTTCTGCTTTGACAAAATAATTAGAGCAGGTAAATTAGATATGTTTGATGAATATACAATAAAAGTTTCACAGAGACCGTAACATATTCTACTCTTGACCTAATATTCTCCAATTTATTCGATGCTGTGAATTATTCCGTGGCAGCACTTGTATCATTGCCTTTAATTTAAATACCGTCTTTCATGTAATGGGGCATGTTTTTCGGGCTCTAGAACTTTATCCAGTTCAGGAATAGAAGAATAACAACTGTTTTACAATGCAAAGATAATTGTATATGCAGTCTATTTTAACTTAATGTCAAGTTAAAACCAAATAAACACTTCTCAGCTGCAGATTTGCTGCTAAACTTTAAACAAAGGGAATATAATAACGAGAAATTGGTAAAGTATCATACCCAAACAAAGACACAGGTCCCATCACCATCAGTAGAACAAGGGCTCATGTCAACATGAGTGTTACAGCATCGATCGGACCCCAGAGGTTCCTGGTGTCAGGCGACGCTTCCCATAGGATTAGTTGTTGAAATCCCTGAGCCATGTTCCCGGCCGCACTAACTTCGCTCACGTCTCGGATTATTCTCTCATTAAGGACACGAAATCCATTGGCACAGTCCTTGTGATAATGTCATGTTCAAGGTGAAGAAGTGACCTTTTTTGATGAAGTCAGATCTCAGTGGTTTCTTCAAGATATGAAAAAGTAAAAGAAGCGTTTAGCCCTCTAAAGACGAGTAGAAATGACAGTTTAATTGTAGGAATAGCTTTGCTTGGAACGTCATTTATGAAAACCACCGATGCACAAAGATTTTATTTTAATAACAAAATTATTTACATTGTTTCAAATGTTGACTGCCTGTGTAATATTTGTATAACAAAGGATTTTTTCGATAACTGAAACATGAGTTAAGCGCTACAAAATAAACCATGATTAAAATATCTGAGGATATTACAAAATTATTATCTTATCAAGCCAAAGGAATTCTTTCACGATTACCATTTTGCCACTAAGGTGAACTGCCCGAATAAAGTGAATGCGCGAAGTTGCATGGAAATTTTGCCTTTTAGCTGTAGACTTCGGTGGGCGTTTCGATCTTCTGCACAGCTCGTTTATGCAAGTGTTTGATCCTGAATTTCTGGGAATGCAAAGTGAGAGCGTAGACATGATGCCATTTCAAAAGGAAAAAAAAAAAGAAGCTGTGCAGTATTTCAGAGACACCGAATGTTTGAAAATGTACAATACTTTAATACTTCAAAGGACTCTTTGCAAATGTTCATCAGAGTTGCAGAACTATATATTTCTCACAGAAGAAGTATTCAATACAAGTTGTACAAACCGTGACTGTGAGAATACACCCTTTTCGTCACCAAAAGGCATGTAAAAAATAGGAATAAAACTGAGACGGTTACAATCAGAAATGATCGTGTAGTAGGTATGCTTTGATTATCAGGCCGTACTTGGCTTAATTCTTAATACTAATAATATCTCCCTTGGTGGAATATTGAGGCACATCATAAGCTTCTTTCTTTGCAGTTGTTGATCATTGCACTACGTATGTGATGTGTTGGACTACTGAAATTCCTGCAGAATAAAAGAATTTAATTCAGAAAGAAATTACTTTTGCAGTTTCTGACTACATATATTATATAAATATATATATATATTGTTTTCGGAACATAGGGAGAAAGAGAGAGACAGCGATTATGCCATAGATTAATATTATTTGATAGATGTGGATGGCTATAGCTACAGATCAATACTTCATACCAGACTGGTAAAGTCCTCTCATCGGACACGGACAGTAAGACGACGCTGTTGTTTTGGAGCCACAGTTAGAGAGCAGATAAGGAAAAAATATGAAAAGAATGAACCCAAATCTATCGGGAGGCAACCGCCCACAGAAGCAGCTATAATAGAGGTTAGGCTGGGCTAGGCTAGCTCAGGGTTAGCATATGATTTAGGTTCATGCATATAACAACAGATGGCATAGGCACCAGATACACACCTTCAGCTATATAGCCTCATTCTAAGCCCCATTAGAAAGTTATGCCAAAAAAATTTGTAACAAAAACATTGTTGTTCCCATCATAATCAGTTGTAAGATAGGCACCGTTGAAAAAACTTAAGATAGTCCATCAAAATAACATATCACACGAGAGAAAAAAAGTGAATTAAAGCACTCACCAAAAAGGTGAAAAAGAGATAGCCAAGATTAAATGCGGAAAGGAACTTGTTCCTTATATGGCATACAATATTGTACTTCAACTATGGAACGGTGCATGTAAAATCCATGCTCAGCTAATTAAGTGAACAAAGATCGGGATAAGATTTAAACGCAGTAGTAGCTGTGTTACTATAGTTTGCCATCGCGCTAAAGGCCTAATGCTGTCGTAAATTTCAAATCGGAGTCACAGCCTTATAACAATAAGGGCAAAGTTTTTTTTTAATGACTTAACGTACCAAAGAATATTCCTCTTTTGTAGGAATGCGCTCGTAAACATATGCGCTTGCTCTGCAACATGCTTTCCTGAGCGTTGATTTAGCATGTGTAGCGACCTCATAAATCTCACCAAAGATAATATGATGCAGATCACCATCTGCCCTCAGTATAAGCTAGCATTCGAATGTTGCATACATCAGTATCGTAGCATGTACTGTAGATGTGTGTACTTTCTTTATGGTTCGTTTACAAAATCCATTAGGAATTCGTTTCGAAAATTAGTTGCTAACAAATCATGTCTCAAAACTCGTTCTTTATAACATGCCTTTTTCATTTTCTGGATTCGCTTTTACACGATGAATAATTAGTTACTATTAATATTATTCCCGTTGCTGGTCGAGTAGCAACAGAGACGTAGGTAATTCAAGACCAGTTTACTACGATTCTTTCTCGTTCACCCACCTCGGAAAATAAACTGTTTTATTGATACTGTTAACAGTAACAGCATACGATCCGGGCCATACCATAAAGAAGCACGCACAACTTAATGCAAGGACGTACATATCTTGTAAGTCTTCCTAATCCATATAGCTATAAAATTCTGATAATTTGATTTTTCTTGCTTGCTTGCTTGCTTGCTTGCTTGTTTGTCACTGTGCTCACAATCTTCGCTTTCGTACATAAGGAATGAACTAAGAGGAGTTAGGTTGTTAGTGACCATATGGGTCACGGGCAGTCAAGTACGTTCAAAAACTCGTTTGCATAAATGTGATACTATGACCGATGTGAGATCCAAACGTCAGCTCAACAAGTACAATTTGATAGTGTGACCAAGAAAGACATTGGTTGCTCTTTTGGGACTAATAACCAGCCAGTGGGTGCTGTTCGGAAGTGCTGCTCAGTGAAGAATTATTGACATTTTCATGTTTATGGGCTCTTGCTGTTTGTTATGGTGTCAGCGCAGCTTTATTTAGGTACATAAATCAAACTTAGACCTCATTATAATAAACAACAATGCATGTTTGTATATTGATATATTTGTGTCATGCTCTGGCATAAACACAGGCGAATAATAGACCAGGTTGTAGATGGCAGCGAAAAGTAGGAGAGCCTCTGTAAATTTTAAAGTTCATGAAAACGTTTGAAAATCAATTAGCATTTTATGAATTATGAATCCTTTTTTCTCCCCACTTCAAAACTTTATTTCTACTGACATCGCGATGCGCACGTTGAGTAGGAGATCAACGATGAAGAGTTGGAACTCTTCAGGGTACAGTAGAACTACAACTATCACAAAAAAGAACGCGATTAGGTAGCAAAATTATTTTTTCCCTTGAATTTGTTCCTTTTATAAGGCAGATTTCTTTTTGAGCGCTAAAATTCGGATGACATTATATCATACTGTATCAATGATAAGCAGCAGATGCAGTTCATGATTTCACTGATGCTTGACTGCTAACTAATAGAAATCATTTTGTTGTGCAAGTCACTATAGGGAATGAAAGAATATGCTGCTCAGCAGAACTGAAACGAAGAACCCCCCCACCCCCTTCTATTAATCGTTGAAAGTAAAAGTTGCAAGACAACGTTTATAACCAAATTAGTAACGAATGTACGATCAGTGAAAAAGTATCATAACGATTTCTTCACCGCCAGTTTTGACAGCACGGTAAATTTAACCGTTTATCCTGCATTCTTTAAGAACTCATTCCTACCAAGTTTCACACAACGCAAGGAATAAGCCGTCTTAATTTTATCGACAACTAGTGAAAATACGCACTCATTAGCGCCATCTCTCGTGACTTATGAGCGACGGGGGCTGCACGGGAGTGGTCTACAATTGCCTTAATCTTACCAAGTGCTGACCATTACGCGGCTCATGCGAGCAGGCTGTTGCGGGGATGTGCTGACATTAGTGTGCTGCACAAGCCTGCGTGCTCTGTACAGGCCGCAGTAGCATGCTATGGTAGCTAAAGCCTATTATGCTATTCAATTAATTCCTAACTTTAACCATGTTTTGTGGACACGCTGACTGGACTCGCAAAGGAAAAATTAAGAGGTTATCGCTAGGTAGAATAATTGTATCCAAAGCATGCGCTCCTTGGTATATATATAGAAAAAAACTATAGGAACACAAGCATAGATGCCGCTCTAACGCTGTACACAACTGCAATGCTGTAGAACTATCCAAATCAAAAAACTTGCTCGAGACAATAATTTGGCGAAACACCATTTGCTTCTGTCCTGCTGAGTTCGCGGGTGCACCTGCCGCAGCGCCCGAAAATACGTAGATCCAATAGTCCCAATTTACACTACTTCCGCCATGACAGAAATCTGATTTTGGTGGCAGCTGCAATCTGAACGAGTAGCTACATTGTCATATTTAATTTCTAGTGTACATAGCAATTACTATCATCTACAGCTTTTTTTCTGGCTTAAACTGTACAAATTAAGCGACACATATAGCGTAACTTTAGCGCACCATGCTTCCAAGATCATGTAAACACAGATTGCTAATAACGTACGCGTTTATAGTGTAACCTATAGGCAATGATAAGTATAACGTACGTCCTTATAGTGCAACCTACAGGCAATGATATTTATCAGGTTAGTGCAAAAATAATGACTGATTTTCAGTATAATTTTTTTCAGACCGAATTTATTAAAGTTTTAACCTCTTCTTGTAGATATAAAGTAGCTCTGTGTTTAATTTGTACAATTTTCTTTTGAAATTATCCAATGTTTGCCCATTATTTTCAGGAACTTTGCCCCCATATTTGTCCCATCTAACGGTTTCGGAATAGAAGGCTTACTCGAAAAATTTTATGAAGGTGTTGACGCAAGTACGGCAACAAAATCTATTTAGAACACTTATGAGGTTGATGTAGCGAGAGAAAGAAGTTGCAGGAGATGGTTTTCTCGCTTCCTTTGCGGATAGAAACATGATATTCCCATAATAATGAACTACTACGAAATAACATTACAAGGAAAGATAAGAAAACTACAAGAAGAGTACCGGTATAACAATGACTCCTAATGGACTTAGAAAACGATAGCATTTAACTATATGTCAGCTAGAACACCTGAACATCCTAAATCACACCGTGTCAATAGAAATATTCGTAAATCGGCTGGACTGATCATCTACCAAAACTATTTCTCGTTTGTCACCTCATTAAGATTTACTTAATACAAAGAGATGCACAGAACCATCGCAAAATCGTTCGTTGATGAGTTAACCTATTACATTTTTTAACCATGACGCCACTTATGTTATGAGTCTCCCATTTTATTAATTAAGTTACAATCAATACGTTTTTAAACTTTAATGTAAAATGTTAGATTATGCAGGTAACCGTCAATGGTACTGATTGTTCAGTTGGCACAATATCCACATTTTTCTCACGATATTGTTCATTGATATTTGATTTTGCTCGTGAATTAAATGCCAGTGTGAAGAATTTGCCACACATTCCCATAAAGTTAACTACCTAGCCCAGTAACTCTGGTATGCGTTAGACTCTTTAAAAAAGAAAATTGCAAAAGAGGCTTCCGAGCTGTCTGGTAATATTGCATGTCTAGCGATAGAGATTCTTACCAGGGCATTTTTTTGCTATGTAAGAATGTACCTCAACATGCCTTATAAGTAATTACTATCTGTACGTTAGTGAAAGATATCTTTCTTAAAAGAATGTGTATAGCTATGAGAGGGAAGACAGACGCAATTTCTTCTGCACAGCCAGCAAATCTCGTACAAGTTTGAACTTTGGCAGTTTATGTTTAGCAAGCATTGAACGCAGCTAGTAGCTCCCAAGACATCAGTGCTGTAGGCCTTAATCTAAGGCCAAGCTGAAGCAAGAAGTGGTCACTATCAAGCCTATCGATCTGCAGTTGCTGGGGCATAGGCGATGCAGTCCAGCGTCAGCAGTCTTAGTGGTAATAAGAGCAGATTTAATTGCTAGTTTACTTGCTATCGGCGCATGTAAAAATAGTCAGTGGTGTTCCTCATATGATTAATTATTTGTTGTTGAAACACTTTTATAGATATTGTGGCCTATGGAAATTAAACTAACGCTCTAGTTCGTTAATCACCGTAGTTTCACACCTATTAGTA
The DNA here is from genome assembly GCA_001587735.2 of Parhyale hawaiensis. Lineage (NCBI taxonomy): Eukaryota > Metazoa > Arthropoda > Malacostraca > Amphipoda > Hyalidae > Parhyale > Parhyale hawaiensis. The sequence continues at coordinate 4,735,185 of LQNS02277220.1, read as the reverse complement.
CATGCCCTCGTCTTGCAAGTATACTGCCATGATTTCGCTTATGAGCTTTTTTAGCTTCAGAAAGTGAAATAACTGATATACCCAAGATAATAACCTCTTAACATCTTTATTTCTACTCTTATTATAGAGCTGTGCATCAAACTTGAGCTGTACTTTCAACTCGGTCGATATAAAATTCGTTTATGTACACTATGCATTAGATCTTAATAGACTCTTGTGGCTGCCTCAGACGGTGCTCTACGATATTAGTTGCTGGAGCGGCCAAGAATTATGTCAGGGATTGAACGAAAAGTAATCCTTTTGCAACTCTGTTATTAGGCTATTTTCATTAATTCCCAAGGTCCGTACGATCCAGAAACCGGGGAAGAGCATAAAATCTTGAGAAGTAATAATTTTTGTAATAGCGACTTAATAACATTTTATGTCTTTGCTTGTTATTGTTTGTGCGATTCCTGTTATTTTGGATAATTTTGTATCGTTCGTTTAAGCAATAATTTATTTCTAAACTGCTGTACGGTAAAGTTTTAAATGTAGTCATTTTCTCTGCATGACATTCCGCCTCAATTCATTGTCAGTCAAATGATCTATTCCCCCTAACTTTACTCAACTGCATGTCTAAAACACTACCTAACTCCCTCTAATCGTTTAGCCTGGCCTAACTTAACTACGCTGGTATAACCTGATGTCTTGATCTAGGCTAGCTCTAGCTAACCTGACGTAGTGGCGTCACTGATTTTTAGCATAATTCAGGCGGTTCGTATAGCCCAGAGATGGACTAGATAATAACACAAACTCTGCGGGGTTTCCAACCAGGGTTTAATTAACTCTGCGAGCTATTGGTAAAATTACCCAAGTACATCTTAACAAAGTAAAAGGCCGCAGCCAACTCTACGATGAGATTTAAAATAACATCATGTATCTTGCACGATGTCCCAAATTTAGAGAGAAATTAACATATATTTATATAAATAAATACCCCTTCTTAGGTACACTTTGGGATATAGTTCAGGTGCACGAGACGTAGCTTATCACTCGAGTTACATTAGGTACAAAAATCGACTAATTATATCATTACCAACTACACTGCTTTACCGCCCAATGTTTGACCTCTGTTTGGTAACAGCATGCGCTGCCAGCGGTTGTATATGATAGTTTGCAGTCATGACCATCTGGCTAAGTATTATAAGTCAACCACACAATTCGCTTTAGACATTTCACTTGAAGACAGGCTAGGTTTTCGTATTCTCTTCACTACGCGCGGAAATCAGTACAATTGACAGAAAATTTATATATTCTTTACGTATAGGGTCAAACGATATTTAAAAAAATACTTGCAGTATTTATAAAACAAACAAATGACCAGTATTGCAGCACCTCTTTCATATTTTCTGTTATCAATTGATTTCGGAACTTACTTGTAAGTTAAAAACAAATAGATACAGGAAAATTATAAAACTATTGCTTCTCTCTAAATTTCTTTAACATACATTCAAATGAAATTAGTAGGAAGAGTTTACGGCAGTATGTACTCCAGTTATAATGATGCTAAGAAAACATATTTTTCTTTTCCTAAGTAAGAACTATTGCCTATAAAAATCCCTAATTAATAATTTCTATTAAAGTAAACATGCATATAACTCTAATTATTAGCCGTGTTAGCAACACAAATGGCTGTAAATGCCTCAAACTTGCTGTATTTTGTATTACAGTCTAAGTTCAGTTGCGTGTCTCTAAAGAGTTCTAAATCACGTGTCCGCTCTTCACTGGCTTAGCTTCCATAGGCCAAGACTTTTACCGCTCATACACGAAGACTGTGGGTGGATGAGAAAGAGCTCTAAGAAGAGCTGAGTTCGTGGGCAGAATAATTGGATGGCACAGGCTGCTCCATCACGCAAGAGAATGATTCCCCCACTAGTGGTGATGGTGGTGCTGGCGTGCCAGACCCTTCCTTCTATTTCACTATGGATTAAAAATACAGCAAGACATGCTGCTCCGGGCTTCTACGGTTAGATCGACATTCTTGCATAATGATGAGGAGCAAGGTAGAATAAAAACACGGTACAACTTGAGTTTGAGGGCGAGTAAATTCAAACGGTGGACTTTGAGGAATTCGTCCTGAATGCTAACTTCCTCGCAACAAGCTTTTGAGTTATTACAAAATCTGCAGCGGCATGAATATTAATGCAAGAAAGAGAAATGAGACCTTAACACCAGAGTATTAATTGTGTACAACAATACACAGACGAGACTTGAGACGGATTGGAGATAGAGCCATCCATAAACACGCAGTTATAGACTTCCCCAACGATACCATGCTCTGGCCGCAATAAGATGGAAATCTACTGCTGAAAAAGGCTTTGCGTGATTGATGGAGATCGGTTTCTGTTCTACAGTACACTACTGTGTACTAAACATCACCTTTAGAGAAAAAATAAGAGGACATTTACATCGGAAACTTGACTTTTATGGACGTCTTTCATATAAACACCATCCGATATCTGCAAGGCCTGGTCAATCTGCCCGACATTAAATATGCGTTTAGAGTTTAATCTGAATATTAAAGGAGCTGAGCTTTAGAAAATGTGATATTATTCATTAAACTGGCTCGAATGTCAGTCTAGCATGCAACCTAGCTGCTAACACTGTAGTATGAAACTTGTGAAAATATTTAATAGGAGAATGAATACGTATTTTTGTTACTCAGTAAGCGTTACTACGTAAAGAAATATGAGTTTTTTTACTCACCCAGATACATATAAAATGAATTCCTCATAACAGCATGCACACCACTCGATACTAATGGTCACTCTGTCCACCGTAACTATTTTTTTTTACAATATGCGATGCAATAAGGAACAGCTGGTCTTCGAGTAACGGAAGCATAGGGTATTTATTCATCACTTCAGCTTGCGCATCTGGTTGATTTTCAGCCATCACGTAATAATTACTATACAATGACGAATACGCAAACAAAAGTTTTGCAGGTACAAAAGTAACTTGGAATTTGGAAATTGCCTGGTAGTTTTCGTGACCCTTCTCGCCCAAATACGTTCAACCTATTGGATTTTTTTTTTTTGCGGACCAACATTTGCGCTCTGAACGCATATCTCATAAGTTCATGCAGTACGTTCGGAATATTGGGTATGAATCCAGACCTGCATTTTATTCCACTTCTTGTCTCCAGATGTCATTTTGTAAGTAACTTGCGCTTGAGCAGCATGATCTTTGCATCTCCTGATGAAAAATGCGTATACTGTTTTACACTCCCATTTATTACACTGTTTTACACTCCCATTTAATATCGCTGATCTTATTGCTTGCTGCTATACCGGCGAGCTCATGCTTAACGTTGACGCTCAAGTGCAAAGGAATATTCTTGAAAAGAAGTTTAGCAGTTCGTAGTCTTAAATTTAGGCTGACAGTGTGCTGCCCAAGTGCGATGGGCTTCTCTACTGCAAACGATCTGTACACAGAGCTATTCTGTGATCTCGGATCTTCTTCTTTTTTCATTATTTTGTTTTCTCCACCCGCTGGGCTGGTTGCGTGGGGGTTTGTTAACCTCATGGAGTTTCTCCGTTCCTACGTCAGCAGTCTGGTGTGATTTAATAATAATAATAATACTAGGGTTTTCTTGAAACCAATATACCAAACTGTCGAAGGCTTCTATCGTTTGTACTTATTCAATATTTATCAGCTCCAAAAACCTTTGGTGGTCTTACTGTTGTCTCGAAAAGTATACATGTGGATAAGAAATTTTTTACACACTATATATAATATTGCTTATAAATTATAATATTAAGTTTATAATACAGGCTGCTAATGTGTAACAATGCTGTGCGCTACTTATCTGACTAAAGGGAAATCTATAAGTCAAAGCGTATCTCTAAATATAAACCCATTGACAACTATTTACCTTTTTTTAAATGCGATATATAATCGGTTGTAGCTTCGCTCTATTGCTCAATGTTGAATTATAATAATAGTGATCAATGCTGTGATGTTCGTTACTTCGCATGCCTACCTTCACAATACAATAGAAAACTGTCCGGAGTCCATCACTAGCTCATGTCGGATATCACATTGTACGGCACTCAACAGTCTGATGTTCGCCTCTTGCGCATTCCGATCATCACATTACTAGAGTTAACTCTGGCGTTCGTCACAGACTATGACAATCATTACACAGCTGTCACATGCAATCTCTTTCTCGTCGTTCACATACATACCACAGGAAGCACTACCGCTTCAGTGGGCCGTACCAGTTCTTACTCGTACGTTTTGTTACTCTTTGTGAGGACCTGAGCTATTCTTCAGGACGAAGAAAGATGGCTGTCAATTCCATTATTGGTTCATATGACTGAACCATCGATCTGAGCTACCGTGATTTATTCCCTGTAAACGAGACAGACGCAGCACAAAAGTAGAGACTGATGTCAGTTGGGTCCATGGCAGCCATAATGACATTGCTCTGAGGGCCACTGAGAGCGTCTGCTTAATCCATTAAAATGCAGTGCCAGTGAATGTGATCGACTGGTGCCCTGAGTGAAGGGTGCGAGTGCCGCTGCGTTTTGATTTGTGACGACCTGAGGGTCAATTAGGTGGGATTCTTTCACCCGCAGGATGCATTTTATTCATTTCCCTTGAGAGTTCTTTTTCATTATTTGGGTAATTCAGTGCCGTTAGCACAGTAGATAAGGGGAAGGCCTCTTACATTAGATGTTAGCAATATAGATTGACTTCACTATTCTGTGCCAACTCTGTGGATGAATAAATGGCCTCATAGATATCCGTGGCAAATAATCACTTCACTGATTTAATGCTAACACAATGGAGAAGTGAAAGTCCTCTTAGATCTTAGTAGCTAAGATTTACCTCATAATCTCTACATTATTTGATTGAAACAAAGTGGGCTTTGAATCAACGTGAACTGCAATGGATTGATCTTTTTATGACTACAGTGCACTGCCCCTTAGCTCTCAACAGCACGCGGCACACGCTTTAAATTTCATAATGCGGCATGTGACTCAAAGCAAGCTGTAAGTTGAAGGAACAGATATCATAAAAAATTAAAATAAATGAACGAGCACAGTTGATACGCACGAATAGGTGGAACGAAAAAAAGTGTTATTTCTCTTTGAAGAAGCAAATACAGCTAGTAATTTAGAAATTCTATGGGGTATGCAGGTTTGATTTACAACAATATTACATAGTAAGTCCGGAGGATTGAAACTGATACAGTATTAACTGAAGTACTAGGCCTGTCAAAAGTGATAAAGTAGATTTTTTTTTTAAAAACCCGTTTTCATTCAAGGTGCTTTTGTTATTAATATGCCTCAGATGAATATTCTACAAGGGCCAACTCAAATTGTTTTAACAGTTTCACAAGAGAAGATTAATTTTGCCCACTTTTGACGACATGCAAGCAAAATTAGCTTGCATTAGCAGAGAGTGTAGCATTACTGAAAATATTTAATTTTCCAGCTGTAAATCCTACCTACCGTATGAAACACCTTCAGTACAGCGGAAGTTTTGGGTTGAAGCGAAAACTACGCCGTCGGAGGAGGAGACCAGGCTGTAAAACATAATTTTGTTCACTGTCCCGTAAATGGCTTTGTTGATTATGCACTGAATCTCTACGTCGTAAACTGAGAGTAAATATAGTTTCGATGTATGGAGAAGCTCTAAAAATCAGACTCCATTATAGTGCTAAGTGATGCTGTAAATATCATCTTTGTTTGGACAACGAAGTTATTTGAGCAAGAAGTGCATTCAGAGAAAGATAAGAATTGCAACTTTGCCATATTTTGCAGCCTGGTCTAATTATTGCTGATTGACCTGCATGAAAGCAGAATATAGAGCAGGAACTAGAGCACTCTGAGAGCACATACCTTTGCCAAGTAAGGCAACGGTAATGATAAATTCAAATTGGCTCTGATACCATGATTTCTTTTCAATCAACTCCGAAATCTGATCATTTGTTCCTTTGAATAGTATTAACAGTTTCTGCAATTTTTGAAGATCCTTTTATAACTATTTGATTTATGCTGCTAACAAACATTAAGACAAACATAAGTCAGACATACAAACGAACCAAACGATCTGCACCAAAATTTAATCATTTATATCTTTTAACATTACTAATAACTCTTGTAAATTTCATAAAGATAGATTCAAAAGTTTTTGTGTTATTGTGTAGTATTCATTCTGACACACATAACTCAAACATAGAAACAAAAAAGCCGATCTGCACCAAAATTTCATCACCTATGTCTTTCATCATTACTAACAATTGCTACAAGTTTCATAAAGATTCACTTTAAACTTTTTGAGTTATTTCGCTAACGAACATAAGACCAAACACAGCAACAAACATACGAACGAACACACAGATCATCAGAAAAATCTGATCATTTACTCTCCATGATTTACCTAAGAACTCATGTAAATTTTATAAAAATCCATCCATAACTTTTTGAGTCGTGGCATTGTAGAAAATGAGGCAGACAAACAAACAAACGGATGAACGGATTTTCACTAAAAGTTAATTATCTGTTCCTCCTAGCATACCAAACAATCCCTGTAAATTTCATAAATGTCTGTCTATAACTTTTTGAGTTAGCTTGTTGACCGACAGACAAACAAATAGAGAGGCAGACAAACCCGACGAAAGCAGAACCTCCTTGGCGAAAATAATTACAATAACTGCAACCTGCACCATTTCTCCCTATCTATTTCGGTAAGAGCTTGACACGGAACCAACAAATTTAGAAACAAATAAACATACAGCGCTGTCTTTTATATTGTTTTGATTTAATCTTGTCGGGGCTTAGGTTATGTTCACTAATTAAAGGAAAAGTTTGGAAACGTCTGAGAAAATTATTAATTGTGTAGTGCACGAATTCAGGGAATAAATATTAATTTTAAAGTACAAAAAATGGGTCAGTTACCATTAAACGTAAAGTTCTGTATTCGACAGAATTATTATTAAATTTAGGCGCAAGAACGTATAAAATGTTTTATTAATTGGATAGTGCTGGGCCTCTTGCATTCATCATTAATCTGAAATCGAATAATGATTAACTTCATCCAATATGAATACGTAAATATAACTGCTCTTCTCATTAGAGTGACGCCCGTAATTAACATTCGTGTAAGCGATTCTGTGATAATGAGCCTATTAACCATTCTATTGTAGCATTATACTGTATTATTCATAATAAGTATGCCCCTACTGCTTGTTATCATGAAAGGCCTTCAACTTGATATCATTGAGTGTTACATCTTCTTGACTCTCAGGATAATGTTATTCTTATGAGAACCAAGTTTTGCTACTGCACTTTGGCGTTAAGATAATGTTAGGAATACTGTGTTTTTGTTAACTTTAGTTTGGAAAAACTGTCGAAGCCACTTTCTAAGGCAACATTTTTTTTTTGTTTATGGATTATCGTTATCGGCATACCCGTTTCAGTTAAAGTATTGCTATAATATTTTTACCAACTTTTCGAATTTATGGATTACCGTTTTCGCAGTCATACACTCAAAGTCACTGCGTTAGCGGAATTATTAGGATTACTTTGCTTATAGGTTTACAGTAACTCTTTTTCTTGTGACTAATCATTGTACGTTTCTACACGCTCTTCCAGCAACGGGAATAGTATCACTGTTACGAAGCTTCAAGTGCAGCAAGCTTGCAGTACAATAAAAGTATAATGATGAGTTCTATATAGCTACGAGGCACAATACAATAACTTATCAGTTTGCTTTAAGCGAACAAATAAGAACGACCCTTCAGTCTTAGGTCAGAATAAATTTGCTTGAGCAAATACACTATGCGCTGCTCTATATGAGGCCAAAGAATAGTCATTACAAAACGGTGACGTATCGAGATACCTAAATAAGTTAGTAAGAGCAGCTTATTCATGTTATGCTAGAACTTAGCAGGACACCAGCTTAAACATTAAAAATATCAAAATCGGTAATACGTGGAGTAGTTATCTTGGATTTCTTGATTTTCAATGGGATCCCTTCGTTTCCCAGCTTGGATCCGGTTAGAAATGGATTCAGCATACTTCAAAACCTCTCTACAGGAATTGTCATGCTCCCGGAAGTGAACATTTTTTTGACATATCTACTGGACTAAAATATTTCATCTCAGAGAACAAACTAAGTGCTTCACTGCTGTTTCAGGTTAAGCTGGGTCTTTGCAAACTGTTAATCAATCTCGCTTACTTGAGTAAACTACTCGTACTTACCTAAGTAATATGAAGTGCGCACCTACCTTGCTCTAATGTCCGGTCATTGCAAAAACAACGACTTATCTCGTTTGCTGCTGCAAGCAAGCTGAAAGGTTTGCTTTCATCGTTAAAAAAAGGGGGGAAGCGCCATAAAAGCCCTCACTGTATAAACGAAAATCATTTTGGATCCGCGTACCCGGGAATTCGGAGAGTCGAGTGTTTGGGCAGAGCTGCCCGAGTCAGGGTCAATTTTTTTTTTTTTTGTGTTGGTGGTGCTCCCTAGAGCAAGAAATATCTGATAATCCCGAAAAGGCACCGCAGATCTCTCGATGTTAACAGATTTCTCGGGAAGCTCTGCGGGAAGCTCGCCCCTATGATCTCTCATATCTAGAAAATGGCGGTTTACTGGCTTTATGATTTCGCTATGTGTAGCAGAAATACAAATAACACGCAACTTTATGCCCTAGAGCAGAGAAGTATATTCAGTAAAATGTCGGGTGCAAGTGACTAAGGGAAAATTCGATTAGTGGGTAAATTAAGCTTTTGAGCTTTGACTCGTCCGGATCTTCGGAAGGGAGCTTTGGCTTTGTAAATTTGAATCCTTTTGTAGGTGTTTGATTGAACCCAATTGCTCTGCCAGGCTGGCATTTCCAGTTTACGGAAATAGAGGGACGCTATATTGAGTTTCTCAATATATGTTTCAAGTATAATCAATGAAGGGTCAAGGCCTTAAACTCATTCAAGGAGTCGAAGCCAGCCCACCTGTGTGAAATTTCAGACAAGTCAACCCTTGAAAACCTAATTTCACGGCCAATCCACCGCACCCTACATGCTTGCGGTTTGTTGTAACTATAAGTTACCTTGTCCCAGTAAAGCAACACTTTTGGTACAGAAGTAACCCTAGGATAAGGCGTATTAAGGAAGCTGAGCATAACCGTCCGAATGGGTAATTATATAAAGGAGAATGCATATCATTTTATATGGAGTTATTAACAGCGACTGAGTCTTAGCTGTAAATGACGGCTTAGGTATGTACCTTGCGACTGCCCTTTAGACAGCATGCATAAACTGGACTGTATTATCTAGCTCAATGTAATAATAAGGATACTGTAAACAAACAACTGTATTGCAATAACATCTTTGGTGCATGTCTTTCACCGATTCACTAATGTCCTATCATATTTCCGGCTTACAGAGAAGATCTCAATCATCCCGCCTTACTATGCAACAGGCGAATTGTTTCGTTTCCATTCAACAGAGACGGCGTTCGGTTCACTTCGCGTTCAGCCGATGCCGGTGACTGAATGACCAATNGGTGCTCCCTAGAGCAAGAAATATCTGATAATCCCGAAAAGGCACCGCAGATCTCTCGATGTTAACAGATTTCTCGGGAAGCTCGCCCCTATGATCTCTCCTCTCTAGAAAATGGCGGTCTCCTGGCTTTATGATTTCGTTATGTGTAGCAGAAATACAAATAACACGCAACTTTATACCCTAGTGTAGAGAAGTTTACTCAGCAAAATGTCGGGGGCAAGTGACTAAGGGAAAATTCGATTAGTGGGTAAATTAAGCTTTTAAGCTTTGACTCGTCAGGATCTTCGGAAGGGAGCTTTGGCTTTGTGAATTTGAATCCTATTGTAGGTTTTCGAAAGAACCCAATCACTCTAACAGGCTGGCATTTCCAGTTTACGGAAATAGAGGGACGTAATATTGAGTTTCACAATATATGTTTCAAGTATAAGCAATGAAGGGTCAAGGCCTTAATCTCATTCAAGGAGTCGAAGCCAGCCCACCTGTGTGAAATTTCAGACAAGTCAACCTTTGAAAACCTAATTTCACGGCCAATCCACCGCACCCTAAATGCTTGCGGTTTGTTACAACTATAAGTTACCTTGTCCCAGTAAAGCAACACTTTCGGTACAGAAGTAACTATAAGATTAGGTGTATTAACGAAGCTGAGCATAACCATCCGAATGGGTAATTATATAAAGGAGAATGCATATCAATCTATATAGAGTTATTAACAGCGACTGAGTCTTAGCTGTAAATGACGGCTTAGGTATGTACTCTAGCTGCAACTCCCCTTTAGACAGCATGCATAAAATGGACTGTTTTATCTAGTTCAGCGTACTATTATTATTATTATTATTAAATCACACCAGGCTGGCGACGTAGGACTGAAAAAACTCCATGAGGTTAACAACCCCCCACGCAACCAGCCCAGCGGGTGGAGAAAACAAAAGAATGAAAAAAAGAAGATCCGAGATCACAGAAGAGGTCTGTGTACAGATCGTTTAAAGATGCCAATACCAGCACCAGCAAAGACAGAGTCGTCAAGACCATTCCAAACATCCACACACGATGGAAAAAAAACGAACGGGAATACTGGCCCGTACGGCATCGTAACGGTTCCAAGGCAAACTCACGAAGAGCACCAGTCCGCCGAGTATATCTCACTCGAACAAATGGATCTGGAAGAAACTCAGACAGTGGATGACTGGGGCAGTTATAGATTTTATACAAAAAAACAAACACAGGGCACTACACCACCCAGCATGAACGCACATCGACGACCTACTTTGTCAAGCAAACACAGATGGCAATCGGCAGCAGAACCCCAGACTACAGAGCAGTACTCCAGAAGAGGGAGGACAAAGCAATTATAGCAGAGACGTGTCAATTCTACCGAGCCAAACACTGTACTGACCGAGCCAAACACTGCACTGTACTGTAATCAAACAACTGTATTGCAATAACATCTTTGGTGCATGTCTTTCACCGATTCACCAATGCCCTAAGATATTTCCGGCTTACAGGGATCTAGAGTTAGTAGGGCGGAATGATACGTTGTCCGCTTAACAAAGCAAAGGTAAGTTGTCTCTGCCGCAAGCCAAGTGAAGCGCAAGTCGGCTACGGCCACTGACTTACTGGTTACAGACAGTTGAACGTTATTTGGAAAACTGTGGTTTCAATGCGTCGTGTGGCTTGAGTAAATGTCTACTTCCTCAGTCTGCCCCTATCTAAGTAAATACCTAGCCTTATTTCATCAGGAGAAAGATGGTAAATATATATTTTTACCCTCTATCAGTGATTAAAGCCAGTGCTCAGCTTTATAGAGCGCTTGAGTTCATTGTACAAAGCAGAACAGCGCAGAGCTATTGAGTTCTTATGCACGAAAAATTTATACATTCCATACGAAATATTACAGCACTCTGAAAGCTCATACCTCCGCCAAGCAAGGCAACGGTTCTGAAAAATTCATATTGATTGTAAAACTGGAATTACCTCCGCCGAGGAGGTAATTTTTATAGTGTTTGTCTGTCTTCTTGTTGGTTTGTCGGTCTGTGTGTCTATTTGTCTGTCAGCAAGTTTACTAAAAATTTAATGAACGGATCTCTGTGAAATTTACAGGGATGGTAGGCATGTTAACAGTAACAGTTGATTAACTTTTGGCAACCTCCGTTCATCTGTTTGTTTGTTCGTTTGTCTGACAATTTTTTTCTCATTGCCATAACTCACAACGTCATGGACGGATTTTCATTAAATTTACATGAGTTGTTAGGTAGCTGTAATACGAAGAGTAAATGACCAAATTTTTGTGACGATCTGTTTTTTCGTTCGTGTGTTTGTCGCTGTATTTGATTTTAGGCTTGTTAGCAAAATAACTCAAAAAGTTATAGATGGATCTTTATGAAATTTATAGGACTTGTAAGTAATGCTAAAAGAGACAAATTATTAAATTTGGGGGATGATCGGTTGGTCCGTTTGAGTGTTTGAATTGTGTTTGTCATAATGTTTGCTAGCATTATAACTCAAAAAGTTATGAACGGATCTTCAACAAAATTACAGAAATGGTAATACTATAGAAATTCATATGTGATTAGATTTTGATGTTTAAACAAAGAAAATTATGATTTCGGAACCAATTAAAATTTTTCGTTGCCGTTGCCTTACTTGGCGGAGACATGCGCTCCCAGAGTGCTCTCTAGTTTCCTGTTTATCAACATCAAAAGATAATCATTTATGTCTTTTGACAGTTAAAACAGCTTCTGTAATTTTCTTGAAGCTGCGTTCATAACTTTTCGAGTTATGCTACTAACAAATTTCTGCCAAACATTTTGACCACACAAACAGATCAACCTATCATAACCAAAATTTAATCATTCATGGCTTTTAACATCACTAGCACTTCCTGTAAATCCGTTCAGAGTCATTATGCTAACAACCATAATATTAAACACAGAGAAAACTTAACAGACGTTTACACAAATCGTCAAAAATAATTGGCCCTTTACTTTTCATAAAATACCTAACAACTCACACAACTGTTATAAACTCCGTCGATAACTTTTTGAGTGATGGCATTAAGAAAAATGATGCAGACAAACAAACAAACAAGCAAACGGTTGAACGGATCTGCACCAAATGTTATTAATCTTTTCCTCATAACATACAATCCCTGTAAACTTTGTAGAGATACGTGCATAATTTTTTGATGTGTCGTGGTGACAGATGTACAAACAGACAAACAGACTGATAGAGAAACAAACAGCAAACTCGATGAAAACATAACCTCCTTGACAGAGGTAATTACTAGTGACACTTGCTCTATTATCTGATTTCACGGCTGACTAGCCATCTAGTAATTTTCCTCTTTTTAAACGCTGCTACGTTTATGAGGACACAGTAAGATAATTCTATATACAGAGTGTATTATTATTACACTGCATACGGGGAGTAACCACCCTAGTGCGAACTCGACTTTACAAAGTTATTTAGCCAGCCAATAGGATTTTTCTTTTGTTTTCTGTGATGTGTCTTAAACATTGAAAACGATGGGCGTTCTTAGCCGGATAAGATCTTAGCAATGTACGTGGGCAAACCATAAGGTGTCTGGTAAGCCGGATTTCACTGCATTAGCGTCGCCACCCAGTCGGAAATTATGGTTGTTGTTATTATAGTAGAATATAGTGGTGTATGAGAGATTAAAGTCGATTATGGGTGATGAAACAATATGGTAGATATGTCGACCATAACATAACGCTGATTTTAGTATATTTAGGTCGATATTGGTGGAGGCAATATTGGTTGTTTAAGGTTGGTCAGGAAACGATGGTCTATGGTAGTACATGGATGTTTGATGACTATGTATGGTAGATTCTTCCCATTATATGGGGCAGAATATGTATGGATTGCCATGGATTTTAATAATACGGCTAGAATTCCCAACATTATCGACCAAAATAATGTTGTATGACATGACTATAAGTTTGAATGCGAAACATCTAAATATTCATATCATAGTGCAAAAATTGTGCATATTTTCAGTCTTTTCTTTCCTGTCGATGAAATCTAAAAATTGCAGGGTATATATATGGACACTAACGGCCTTAACGTTTTCTTTATCTACTGTTTACCGATTTTTTTTACGCTTTGCCACTTTAGCGTAGTTACCCATGATTTTTATTTATATTTGTTGTATCCCGTGCTAAATAGTATTGCAATCCTTGATCAAATATTGACATCCATTTTTGTGTTCATCCAGTTTATATCTATGAAGATTTATCAAGAAATTATTCCCGTTAGCTTTATGTGGAAGATATCAAGCTTTATGAGATATTTAACCTTTCGTATTCGTGCCCTGAAAACGAGTAAGCCCGGAAATTTTTACCCGTGTAGTAACTTCCTATAAACTGGGTAGAATAGCTCTGTACCGACTTAGAGTTACAGAAGTTACATATAAACGTGCGTTAACTGCACCGACTGGTTCAAGCTCCTGCTCTAGCATCGTTCTGAAGCTTAGAGCCTTAGACCATTCTGAGCTGCAGGCCTAACACGTACGTAATAATTAAACTATTATTNCATATTTCCGGCTTACAGAGAAGATCTCAATCATCCCGCCTTACTATGCAACAGGCGAATTGTTTCGTTTCCATTCAACAGAGACGGCGTTCGGTTCACTTCGCGTTCAGCCGATGCCGGTGACTGAATGACCAATGTCTGTTTACTTGCAATAAATCTCTACTGTAGTTTCAATGTCAACTTGTGTGGCTTGAGTAAATGTCTACTTCCTGTTGCCTCAGTCTGCCCCTATCTAAGTAAATACTTGGCCTTATTTCATCAGGAGAAGATGGTAAATATATATTTTTTCCCTCTATCAGTAATTAAAGCCAGTGTTCAGCTTCATAGAGCGCTTGAATACGTTCTTGCTTCATCGTACAAAGCAGAACAGCGCAGAGCTATTGAGTTCTTGTGTACTAAAAATGATACATTGCATACGATATATTACAGCACTTTGAAAGCTTCTTGTTGGTTTGTCGGTCTGTGTGTCTCTTTATCTGTCAGCAAGATTACTAAAAATTTAATGAACGGATCTTTATGAAATTTACAGGGATTGTTAGGCATGTTAACAGTAACATATGATTAACATTTGGCAAAGTCCGTTCATCTGTTCGTTTGTCTGACAATTTTTTTTCTCATTGCCATAACTCACAAAGTTATGGACGGATTTTCATTAAATTTGCATGAGTTGTTATGTAGCTGTAATACAAAGAGTAAATGACCAATTTTTTGTGACGATCTGTTTGTTCGTTCGTGTGTTTGTCGCTGTATTTGATTTTAGGCTTGTTAGCAAAATAACTCAAAAATTTATAGATGGATCTTTATGAAATTTATAGGACTTGTTAGTAATGCTAAAAGAGACAAATGATTAAATTTGGGGGATGATCGATTGGTCCGTTTGTGTGTTTGACTTGTGTTTGTCATAAATGTTTGCTAGCATTATAACTCAAAAAGTTACGAACGGATCTTCAACAAAGCTACAGAAATGGAAGTACTATCGAAATTCATAAATGATTATATTTTGGTGTTGAAACAAAGAAAATTATGGTTTCGGAACCAATTAAAATTTTTCGTTGCCGTTGCCTTACTTGGCGGAGGTATGCGCTCCCAGAGTACTCTCTAGTTTCCTGTTTATCAACATCAAAAGATAATCGTTTGTGTCTTTTGACAGTTAAAACAGCTTCTGTAATTTTCTTGAAGCTGCGTTCATAACTTTTCGAGTTATGCTACTAACAAATATTCTGATAAACATTAGTTGACCACACAAACAGATCAACCGATCATGACCAAAATTTAATCATTCATGCCTTTTAATATCACTAGCACTTCCTGTGAATCCGTTCATAGTTATTATGCTAACAACCATAGTATCAAACACAGAGAAAAATAAACAGACGTTTAGACAGATCGTCAAGAATATTTGGTCATATACTCTTCGTAAAATACCTAACAACTCACACAACTGTCATAAACTCCGTCGATAACTTTTTGAGTGATGGCATTAAGAAAAATGAGGCAGACAAACAAACAAACAAGCAAACGGTTCAACGGATCTTCACCAAAAGTTAATCATCTTTTCCTCATAACATACAATCCCTGTAAACTTTCTAAAGATACGTGCATAATTTTTGATGTATCATGGTGACAGATGTACAGACAGACAAATAGACTGACAGAGAAACAAACAGCAAACTCGATGAAAACATAACCTCTTTCACGGAGGTAATTACTAGTGACACTTGCTCTATTATCTGATTTCATGGTTAACTAGCTATTTAGTAATTTTCCTCTTTTTACACTCTGCTATGTTTATGAGGACACAGTAAGATGTTCCTATATACAGTGTGCATTATTATTATTACAATGCGCACGGGGAGTAACCACTCTAGTGCGAACCCGACTTTACAAAGTTATTTAGCGAATAGGATTTTTCTTTTGTTTTCTGTGATGTGTCTTAAACATTGAAAACGATGGGCGTTCTTAGCCGGATAAGACCTTATCAATTTAGGTAGGCAAAGCATGAGGTGTCTAGTTAGCCGGATTTCACTGCATTAGCGTCGCCAGGAGGAACATTGTGTGCTTATCAAAATTACAACAGTGTTACCAGTCGAATTTGTATCAAAGTGAAAACATACTACGCTGTTATAGAGGAATAACACAAGAGCTATTGTAAACCTGTTGAATTCACAGAAGAAAATAGAAGCTCTAAACACGGTCACCGCACCAGTGCAGTTGTCAGAACAGGCATAACCTAAAATGATGTCAGAGGAGCTATCACTGTTCTCATTAGGCCAGTGCCACACCAGTGCAGCAAGCGACGTATGAATTTGTTGCAGGAAATATGTAATGTCGAGTGCAGGACACTATTGCCTCCACCGATGCAACCCTTATTGCGTGACACACCGTTTATTGATGTATGTAGGTGAGCGGCAACACGTCTCCCATCAAATATCGTATTGCACTGCCTGTTGCGCTAGTCTAGTTCTGACTGTAGCAACTTGGTCTTGAAAAAGAAGCATTTCCAATACGATATTCTCATTGGATACTATACTGTAGAAGATATCTGAGGCATGTTGCAATCACAGCTCTGTTTTGGCTACAGTAATGTCAAAAATGGCCTTTATCCAAACTGGAAAAATGCACTTCATTTATATGCGTGTGGTTACTGGATGTGACCTGATTTTAAGTGCTGGGAGACACTGGTGTAGCCAAGGCTATCCAGGGGCTATTGTTGTAGGACACTTCAGCTGCTCTCGGCGAGTTACCGCGATTAATAATATACTGACCCATGATAAATGATCCCAGCCAAGAGCAAACCCTCTCTTGTCAAAAAGTTTGGTGTATCTAACCGCGTAAATAGCAAACAAGAGATAAACGTGCAGTTAAATTAAATTGAAATTAGAGTTCAAGGCAAAGTTTATTTGTTCATAAGTCAGAACCTGTCCCAATCTCAAATTATTTGTTACGGAAGCTCTTATATTGTACGAATACGCAGAGTAGAAGCTATGTCTTGATACAGTAAAACAAGTAATGTACTATTAGAGTAAATAATGAATCATTTTTTGTTAAATTCATTTGCATACGAATTACTTTATAATTCTATGACATGTTACTACGCGTGTTCTCCTCAATATTCTACTAAGGTTTTGAGATATTTCGAAAGAGAGGCATGCAGGCGTACGATGCGCTTCATCTTAGTTTATTTCATCTCAAGAGCAGATAAGAGTTTCGTCTAAAGCAAGTATATTTATGCGCGATTTCGCACAGACCTTCGCCCAAGGACAGACAATATAAAAAAATTCAATGGGCTTTCATCAGGGGATTATGTAACTGAAGAAGGACAATTTTTTTCTGTACCAGATTTGCACCCATTTGGTATGTGTCAAGAAGCTTCGTCTTCTTAAATGCTCCAATGTTGGTTCTCGAAGTGTTGTTTGGTCTTCAGTAATGTGGTAGTCAGTGTTTTCTAAATTTTTAAAATGTTAAAAAAATAAAAATAAACAAAGTTGCGTCTCATAGTCCTTACCATGCGCCTACTTCTTTTATACCGATTGAAAATTTACTCACTGGCCATAATAATTCTTCTTCAATTACACGTCGGAAGGTAATCACTAAGTATTTTACACCAGTTTTTAGGCTAGTACTAGAAGTTTCTCAGAGAGTGAAACAACTCGCTGGAATTAAACAAATAAAACCTGGAGATGGTGTCCTACGTAGCAAAGAGGTGGAAACAGTGAGCTCCTGTCAGCCAAAGCATTACCACTGACATATCGACCGACGTACCTGTCATTGCATGCATGCACTAGAAAGGCTCTAATATTATATTCAAAACCAAACAATCACCACTTTCAGTGTAACCCATACTCTCACTCGCCAATATGATTTATTCCCGACTGCTTGCGTCATCCAATGGATAGCGTTTCCTTCCCATGTGGGCATAGCAATATCTCTCGATTTCTGCAAATTTTTCTTGTTTGAAGTAATGCTTAAAATACAACTGCACGCTTTAAACAAGACTGTTACGTGCTTACAGTCATGCGTTGGTGTTACTGTAGTAAATCTTCCTCTGTGTTATAAATAGTAGTAAAAAATTATTGAAAATATTGCCATTCCATTTATTGTATATCCGCAAATGGCAGTAGCCTTGCACAAGATGCTAACTTCGTTTTGTTGTTCTTTTTACTGCCGTGGATACTTTAACTGCGTTTTAATTTCTAGAATAACTTCATTCAATAATGTGAAGTTAATCGTTTCTTCTAATTTCACGACCTCAGTTACACACGATTATCAACATCTTGGCCTACGTGTAATTTTCTTGCAGTACAGTCTTGTGGTACACTCCTGTTCAAGACATTATTATTATTGTATTAATTACCTCCGCCAGGAAGGTTATGTTTTGATCATGTTTGTCTGTCTGCCTATTTGTTTGTCTGTTTGTCTCTCTGTCTGTCACCAAGATAACTCAACAAGTTATGAACGGATATGGATGAAATTTACAGGGAATGTTAGGTATGTCAGGAGAAACAGATGATTAAATTTTGGTGAAGATATGTCCATCCGTTTGTACGTTTGTTTGCCTGCCTCATTTTTCTCAATGCCATAACTCAAAAAGTATTGACGGATTTTTATGAAATCAACATGAGTTGTTAGGTATATAACAAAAAGTAAATAACCAAATTTTGGTAATGATCCGTTTGTTCGGTCGTTCGTTTGTGACTGTTTTTAATTTTATGCTTGTTAGTACAATAACTCAAAAAATAATTAATGGATCTTTATGAAATTCATAGGGGTTTGTTAGTAATGTTAAAAGACATGAATGATCAAATTTTGGTGCAGATCGGTTTGTTCGTTTGCATGTTTGACTTATTTTTGTCATAACGTTTGTTAACAGTATAACTCAAAAAGTTATGAACGGATCTTCAAGAAAACTGAACAAGCTGTTATTAATATAAAAAGGCACAAATGATAAGATTTTGGAGTTTATCCAAAGAAAATTATTGTTTCAGAACCAGTTTGAATTTTTTGCTACCGTTGCCTCGCTTGGGGGAGGTATGCGCTCTCAGAGTGCTCTAGTTATTACTTTTATTATAGTGTTTATTATGTTATTTTAATATGAGATCGCTACCTATTTCTTGGTACAAGCATACCTTCGTTATGATTTAGTGATCACATTTCAGCTTGTTATAATCTTCCAGTTGCACCACTCACGTGTATTGCACGAGTTCGCTACCCTCTTCTTCTTTATACAACTGTGCTTTTGTTAAGTGCATTCTCGTTTCTAACAACACTTTCCATTTTGGTTAATCACATTCCTTCCTTCCATCAAAGCCAACAAAATTCCCTATAGAACCCGAGGCCCCCTGCCTCCGTCAGGGCTACGCGGCGTCATCATGTAACATTTCTAGGTGCATTTTTTAGTGAAGTCAAAGGGCAGCAAAAAAAGGTCAGGTATCCAATCGGGTAAAGTGAGGTCTGTCATTTTTGGCTACTTACCCGAGGCTTCGTAGCTGAAGGAAGAAGCTCGGCCCTGGGCTCTGAAGCTGAGCAGAAGCGGCAGCAGGAGCAGCAGCGCCGCCGGAGACCGTCTCCGTTGCCACAACATCTCTCACGAGAATAGCTGCCCGGATTCGATGGAAAGAAAAGGCTGGCAGAAACCGCCTCGTGCAAGGGGGATAGTCTGTCGGTTTCCTTTAAATGGGGCTAAAGATGAGGGATCTGGGGTTCCCGCCAGTGCAAGAAATGCACAATGGAAACATGAGCCGCATCTGGTTGTGACGTCGCGTAAAATGTTCTCAGAACTTTACCACTGGCTTCTGACTTCAACAATGAAGAGTTTTGAAATTATAATACTCAGGTAAACGGTCTAATGTCTTGGTGAAGCGTGCGGCAAATTTAATACCTGCAGTGGCGAATGATGTTAAAGTGTAAGACGGCAATTGAAGTGAAAACAGAAGAATCAGTTGAGTTTTCTAACTCGACTATACACATGTACAAAAATGCTACTCTGTAGCCTGCACATTATTAAACAAATATAATCACTGTGTATTGATATCACTCGCTGAAAGATTTTTCTGCGTAGTAAAAGATTATCCGTAAATGAGAAGATCAAGTTTGCATCTCGGTTTATTTTCTTATACGAAATGAACTATAAATTGTTTGTTAGTATCCAGTGGCTTCTGGCTTTTATTATAGTTTGTTTTCTAAAACTTTGTAACAATTATCATGATTATTATATTTTATGTTCTATCACCACTCTGTAACAATTATCAATTACATTTATGTAAGCACATCATGAGTTACATTACTAATTATGCAGTCTTTATCAAGCTTCCTATGATTTTCCACTTAAATTAGACATAGACCTCTGTTAACGAGTTTGAGAAGCTGTGAAGCTATCACACCTAATCATCTCTATAAGTTCTCTAAGAAGGCCTCATTCACTGTACTATCAAGTTATTAAAATAACAAGTTGATAGATTTCTTTTCTTGAACTAAACGAACTAATACCAAGTCCGTGCGACTATGAAGCTTGACAGATGCAAGAAATTCACCTTGACGTTCACACTACACTTGCGCGATCAATGCCTCATTGCTGCGTACCTAAATGGAACGACACGCGAATTCAGCTTTTTTTTCTGCTTCATTTTTTCTCTTCAAAATCTATCACTGTCAGTTTTCTTTATCTCTCCAATAGCCAGAGTGTCATCACGGCAGTAGAGTAAATGCTAGCAATCTATAACTTTTTCTTTTTTATTGTGTAGTAGAAAGTAATGCGTGCAGATATTGCAGACATCTAGCATGCAATGTGGCTGTCATGATGATAGAAGTGGCAATGTGACTGCAAACGCTGACAAAGAAAGTTGTATATTCTATTCTTTTCTAACATACTATAATTGCAAGCGAAAGATGAAGCACCTCAGATTGTTTTAAGAAAAAGTTAAAAAGCAAGTAGATCTCCTATTATTATACTGAAACCAGTTTCCCAGCATTGAACGAATTGTTATTAAAGGACAAATATAGGGCTAATTTATACTTTTCATTGTTTGATAGCAGCCTTTTTAATTTTCTTCATCCGAATCCACCTTGGGCAGCATAACTTTGCCAGTTTAAGCTTCTTAGTAAGTTGTCATTGAGTCTTGCAGCTACCTTTCTGTTAGCTCTGCAGGCTCACTAGCAGTTCCTGCAATAGCGCTAGTTCTCGTGTTCCTCAATTTTCAAAAATCGATCCATTCGTTAACGTATCCTGTGCGTTACTGTACTTGGGTCAATATTGACACAGATCACAATTACTTAAAAATGTGTAAGAACTTGACCAGCTTCTGAAATAAAATCATTGAAGACAAAAAGAGGTTTAAATAGTGGATTAATTAGTTCAAGATATATTTTTCTTTGTCACACCTGTTCAGATTTCATGATTAATTTGGAAATAGTTATGATATTGAGCAAACAGTTAGCTTCTTCTTCAGATGACTTGCCCGTAGCACAAAGCGCCCCCGACTAAACAATGTAGCCTTGTAATGCATACTACCAAGTACAGAATTACCCGGATGTAACTATACAGTTGCATATTATTTTATTATAGGCATTGCAAATGACAGTGCGAGAGCTCAATCAATAATAATGATCTGTGGGATATAAATAGTGATTCTTGATGATAAACTTAATTTCAAAGCCCACATTGAAGAGTTAAGCCGTAAGCTCAGTAGAGTTCATGGTATAATTTATGCAGTGTCTAATTATGTCAATCATGGTTCGTTGAAACAAATTTACTATTAATTAGCTTATTCCTTGTTAATTCAAAATATTATCATCTGGGGTGCAGCCCCTCATTGTTACATTCGTAAACTAGTAGTTCAGCAAAATAATATACTAAGGCGAATGCTTCGCGTTAAACGAGATCGAAATAATATACTATTGCTGAATCGTAGTGGTATGTACCGCGATTTACTAATGTTGCAATTTCAAGATGTGTATAACTATTCGCTTCTTAAGAGTTTCCGCTCACTCATGCATAACAATCCTCATGTCTTTCAACAATACTACGGATCACTCATACCTCATCAAAACTACGAGATGAGACTCTCCTTTCTCAATCTTCCAAATGTGCATGTTGATGTAGAAAAAAGTTCAACTATTTTCCAAACAGTATCACTTGTTAATCGAATTCCAAAACACCTTTTAGATCCTATATCTGATGACGCCTTTAAAAAGCGGTATAGAAATTATGTTATACAATTGTATTAGTCTAATTACTACTTGTTACCCCAAAAAGTTCCACAACTTTTCTATGGGTTATGTAGATATATTACTGTACGTATATCGAACTCAGAAAGTTTTCATCATTGTAATGTTTATCTGTGTGTAATAACCCTGTTAAAAACTATCAAATAAACCTATCAATTATAATGAGAAAAGATGATGCATGAGAGTAATCAGAGATGAGCCAGATTTGAGATCACTATGCATCGACAAACACGAACTGGAGGCACGGTAGAGGAATTTGGGGATTTACTTAATGGGTAATAGAAGATCGATAGGTTGTTGCACAGTTTTCAACTCTTTTGAAATTGGCGCGTGTCCATATCAACAAGTAACTACCCAGCAGAAATAGGGTCGATGTTTCTCCAAATATCAAGCATGGCAAGCAAACGAAATTTGCTGATTGACTATCCATTAAATTTTAATAGAGATATTCTGCTCTGACTCTCTAACCGAGACTTACGGCACATTGCTGAACTTCAGAGAAGAAATGCTAGTAATTTATTAAAGTGTTCTCCCTTCAGCAATCTCACAGGGGTCAGCTTGATACATTTCACGCAAAAGATAATGGGGTGCCCAACTGCCAAATAATAATGGTTCCGTGACCCTTTTCTGCAGTGTGAGGATGCTGAAATATTAGGGGTATATATATATATATATATATATATATATTCTGGTTCTAGATGGCGTACATATTGAAGAATTAGATCAGAAGCAAATAATATAGTTGAAATTTTATTACCCACGACGCGTTTCGCTGTAACC
>LQNS02277220.1:4678062-4704574 GCA_001587735.2 Parhyale hawaiensis | reverse complement strand
GCACGTGACACTTTCCTCCACCCAGCTGTACTGTTGCACCGTGGTCCTTTCCTGAACCCAGCTATGCTGTTGCACGTGACACTTTCCTCCACCGAGCTGTACTGTTGCACCGTGGCACTTTCCTCCATCCAGCTGTCCAGCTGTACTGTTGCACCGTGGCACTTTCCTCCACTCAGCTGTACTGTTGCACCTTGGCACTTTCCTCCACCCAGCTGTACTGTTGCACCGTGGCACTTTCCTGAACCCAACTATGCTGTTGCAGGTGACACTTTCCTCCACCCAGCTGTACTGTTGCACCGTGGCACTTTCCTTGACCCAGCTGTACTGTTGCACCGTGGCACTTTCCTCCACCCAGCTGTACTGTTGCACCGTGGCACTTTCCTCCACCCAGTTGTACTGTTGTACCGTGACACTTTCCTCCACCCAGCTGCACTGTTGCACCGTGGCACTTTCCTCCACCCAGCTGTACTGTTGCACCGTGGCACTTTCCTCCACCCAGCTGTACTGTTGCACCGTGGCACTTTCCTCCACCCAGCTGTACTGTTGCACCGTGGCACTTTCCTCCACCCAGCGGTACTGTTGCACCGTGACACTTTCCTCCACTCAGCTATACTTCTTCTGCAGATTGATACTTTCCGTCACTGAGCTATATTTTTGCTGCACCGTGACACTTTCCATTGCCGAGCAGTACTTTTCCTACACCGAAACACTTTCGTTATCGAGCTGCTCTACATCTGTAACATAACATTTTTTTTCTTACATCCAGCTCCATTTCTTCACCACGATGACACTTTCCGTCACTGAGCTGTACTTCTGCTGAACCCTGACATGTTCCTCTACCCATTCGTACTTCTTTTGCACCGTAACATATATCTCCACCCAGCTATACTTCAGTGTTCCGTAATACTTATCTCCGCTCAGCTTTTTTTTATTCTGTACCGTGATATTTTCCTCCTCCCTGCCGTACTTCTTCTGCACTGTTGCACTTTCCTCCACCCAGCTGTTCTTCTCCATTGTAGCACTTTTCTCCAGCCAGCAATATTTCTGCTGGGAAGTCACACTTTCCTCAACCTTGCTGCTTTTTTTTTTTGCACCGTGACACTTTCCATAAACCAATTGTACTTATTATGCAAATTCAATTGTACTTCTCTACCGTGACACTTTCCTCCAACAGGCTGTACTCCACAACCTTGACACATTCCTCCAAGACGCTGCTCTTCTGCTGTACAGTTACACTTTCCTCGGCTTAGCTGCATATCTTATACCCCGCGACACTTTCTTCCGCCCAGATGTATCTCTTCTGCACAGTGACCCATTGCTCTACTCAGTTGTTGTTATGCTGCACTGTCCCACTTTCCTGACCCTTGGTGTTTTTTTTTTTTTTTGCACCGTAAGCACTTTCCGTCACCGAGCTGCTCTTCTTCTGCACCGTGACACTTTCTTCCAGCCAGTTTTACTTCTTCTGTACCGATACAGTTTTTTTCACCCAGCTGTGCTTCTTCTGCCCAGTCACACATTCCTCCCCCCAGCTGTACTTCTGCACCGTGACACTTTCCTCTCCCTAGATGTACCTCTTCTGCCCCGTTTTCTTTGTTCGAACAAGCCGTGCTTTTGCTGTACTGCTATACTTTCCTCAATGTTGCCACATGTCTTCCGCCCCATGCCGTTTTCTTCAAGCCAATTTTACTTCTTCTCCAATGTGACACTTTCGTCCGGAAAATTTTCCACAAGACACTCTCCATTATCCAGCTGTACAATTTTTCCAACATGACACTTTTCACAATCCAGTGATCCGACAGCTTCACCCTTGACAATTTCGCTCGCAATAATTACGTGTAGGGGTAATACTATAGAATGTGTCGAGTTGTACCATAATACTGAATATTATATTGCAAGACAATGCTATATAATACATTGTATTCCGTCACAACACTGGATATTGCATTGCCTCACAGGTCATTATAGGTATAATACACCCGATTTTCATTATATGCGAGGTTACTGTCCCGAAAGCTCGTATAAGCTGAATTTGCACCAATGGAATATATCTCAATTATATAGAGTTACGTTCCTTATCCCATTTTTTAGCCCCTTAACGGTAAATCTGGCACTATTTCCCAACAATACTAGGCTAAAGGACAGCTGAAACACAAAAAGAATTTTATGTTACAATAATCTGCTTGAAAAAACTTGTAAACTAAAGAAGCACTTACCCAGAGCAAACATCCAATTAATTCATCTACTTCACTCGACACAAAACCAGCCTAGTTATGCTATTGCAAACAAAGATGTAAAAAGAGAAACGAAGAGACAAGCGAACCAACAGATCCTCACAGAAATTTGGTCGTTTGTTCCTCGTTATTTTTTTAGCATTTCCAGCAAATTTCGTCAAGACGCGTCTATAAATTAAATTTCCCAGTTATGTTGCTGGCAAACAAAAAGACAAACAGACAGGTATATATACAAGCAAATCATCAATTAAAATTGGTCATTTATTTCCCGTGTTATTTCTAACAGTTCTTGTAAATATAGAGAGTTATGTAACCAAGAAACAAAACAGATAAACAAACAAACGAGAAAACTTCATGATCTGTTCCTCCTAACACACCTAACAATCCCAATGAATTTCAGGATGATCCATTTATAACTTTTGAGTTTTTTAGTAAGAGCGAGACAGGCCAGCAAACAGACCAACACCGACCAAACCATCACCTACTTTGTTCGTGTAATAAGAGAAACTATGATACTGTATTGCAACATTGCACAAGCCGGAAATCGTACAAGAGCGAAGTTACTTGCATAAAGAGAATCAAATTTCACAATAAATTATTGTCCATTGGCATAAGAGCGAATTTCCGATACAACAAAAAGCATGCGTACATTGCAGTGCATTTAATGCAATCCAGTACGAAATAAAATACCATACTATACAGTGCAAGAAATGCAACGCCATAAATATATATAATAAATGCATTACAATACAATAAAGTGCCCCTAAGTACTCGGTAGTACTACAGCACAATTCAATTGGATTCCGAAGTACAGCACTCTGAGAGCGCATACCTCCTCCAAGCAAGGCGACGGTTACGAAAATTAAAATTAGTTCTGAGACTATGATTTTCTTCTATCAAGGCCAAAATTTTACCATTTGTGCCCTTCAATAGTGTTAACAGCTTCAGCAAAATTTGAAGATCCATTCATAACTTTTTGAGCTATGCTACTAATAAGTATTATGACAAACATGAATCAAACACGCAAACGAACAAATCGATCTGTACCACAATTTGATCATTTCTGCCTTTTAGCATTACTAACAGCTCCTATAAATTTTATAAAGATCCATTCAATATTTTTTAGTTATTGTGCCGACTAGCATAAAATTAAAAATAGTAACAAACAAATGAACACACCAACGGATCGTTAAAAAAATTTGGTCATTTACTTTTCATAATATACCTAACAAGTCATGTAAATATCATAAAAATCCGCCCATAACTTTTTGAGTTATAACATTGAGAAAAATGAGGTAGACAAACAAACAAATGGTCGGATCTTCACTTAAAGTCAATCATCCGTGCTTAACATACCTAAGAGCCTTAGTAAGTTTCGTCAAAATCGGTTCATAATTTTCTGAGTTATCTTGATGACAGACAGATAGACAGAAAGACAGACAGCAAACCCGACGAAAACATAACCTCCTTGGCGGAGGTAATAACTATGACAGCTCTGTAATTACTAGACAAGTTTTACTTACTTGTAATAATGAGCCTCATAATATAGTTATTATATTATCCATCATAAATATCGAATAAGGAGTAATACAAGGCATATACCGTGCGTGTACTCAAATTATTAGTAGTAACTTCTGTGGATTTTCTGTAGAGAATTATGAAGTGTCATCATTGCTTACTTATGTAGCTTTAGTATTAAGCTGTTTCTTGTGTACCATGCCCCTATGTGTACTTAATAAAGCATATTATTGTACTTGTCTCGTTATCAGAGTAAATGTTCAATAATCGGGGCTCTTATTTTGGTCTTTTTATGCCAAAAGCTCTGCATTGTCGCTACTCCATTAATCTCCTGCGCTGGGCTGATGAGTAGCTGTTACTCTCCAATATACTGTACTATTTTTTCCAGTTACCACTCATGGGGGAATCAGTCACCTGCTTCTCGACACTAAAAAAATTAAAGTGCTAACTATGCTCGGTGCTGGTTCGTTCTCCTGCAAATTGCGCAGACTCTCCGAAGTAAATTTATTCCAGGCAGTTAGTTTATCCCGCATATAGTCTACTCGAACTGATGTGTTTGCTTATAGTGCACTCATCTGGAGGTTCAGTAATATACTAATACCCTAGAGTGTCGTATCTGATGTGGTTCTGGCACACAGCCGACTAACCGATCCGACATGTCGTTCGGGCAGATCAAGCTAACTGACAGGCAGCAGATGCCCGGACAGGGCAACAATACTCCATCAGAGGGAGTATAAAAGCAAAGAAGCATCGACGAACTCCTTCGCTGTCACCAAACCAAACATAGACCATAGGCAGTGATAAGCCTTGGCCTCAATGCCAATTCTGCAATTCGGTACCTACCACGAAAGAGTAGGACAGACACGCTCATGGCATCCCCATGCTTAAAAATAACTGAAAGACTCTGCACATTTCTATACCAGAATATTTGTTTCTATTACAGCGGAGAATTGCTGACGTTAAGCCTATGCATCTACAAAAGAATATAATAAAACTCAGGTTGTTGGTTTGTAGTGGGCTTGCTTGGTTTGTTGGGTGGTTTGTGGTCTGTCTCTCCGTCATCATGTTTCGAATTTAAATAAAAAATCATGTACTTTGTGACAAGATGGGCTAGCATGAAATTTAAGTTCCAAATTACTACAGTAAATATAATTTCTGGAATAAGCTTGAGCTACCTTCATTTTTTGAAGCCCGCTTAGCTTAAGATGATAATTTTTTTCGGCCTTGGTAGATGAGAATCTCAATCTTGGTAGGTGTTTTCGTAATTAATCCATCTCGCCTACGTTTTCCTGAGCTGAATTCTTTCGAGGCAGTTCAAACTTCACACTGACCAGTTCTTATTGCCGCTAGACATCGATCGTGATAGTTCTATTGTTTGTATCTAGGACGGAGAATGAACTGAGCATCTCCGGTGATTTTTTACTTTTTTTGCTTAAACAATATTTCCTTAGTGCTAGTTGACATTCAAGCATTTTAAAATTAATATTCGCGCATTTATCTGCGGTAGGGAAATTATTTTGCTCTCCCATGCTCATGACGGCACAACTTTGGATAATTTAAAGGAGCTCATGCCTACATGTATGAAGAAAATTTTGCAGCAAAACCCGTAACACGACTTAGAGTAACAAACAAAAAACAACTTTAATGCAAGATAGTTACAAAATAATAAATTACGGAGGTAAGGATAAGGATGCTGATAAAAGTTTTAATTGATCTGAGTAGAATAATTATTAGTAGGGACGAGTCACTACTGGACTCATTAACGTAAATTTATGTGTTTTGCAGCTATAAAGTATTAAAAGAGTCAGAACGCTGTTGTCTGGAAAGCACACTCATTACAGTAGTACGTATTGTGAAGTTTCTGTATCCTTCCTCCATCTAAACAAATCAAATTATAGCAAGGAATTAAATACCAATGTTTTAGATTATCGGAGTGTTGCAATGAATCTACGAAAATAGCCGTAAGCTCAAATATTAATTTCTGAATGCACAAGCGCAGTGCGTACACATTATGCAGTTACTGGGTTGTCATTTCACCGATGTAAGAATCAAAGTAACCGCAGATCCAGTATCAATTTTTCAACTTATCTTGTTACAGTAAGATTCTACAAAAAAAAAACACATAAGAGGGAAAGAATTAATTGGGCAAAAAAATCTGTAGATAGAAGTAGTTCTGTAGTTGCTTTGAAAAAAAAATGGGACTCTATATGCGTTTTTTATTCTTTTTCTCCTGTCATGTTTCAGCTTCAGAAATTGAAGCTGTTTCCCATATATGCCATCCTTCACTCCATCCTTCATTATAGGTGAGATGGTATTCCTGGAAATAAGAAAAAATCGACGTACCCTTGTCAACCATCGAACCAACAGCAGACGACTCGACAAAGTCTTCACAGGTCGATGATCATATTCTCTTCCTAGAATCTTTATTATTTTAAATACCACTCTTCTTTTTTCCCCGCTCTGAGACAGTGGTTTTCCATTCATATAATGTTGCATCCCTTTTTACTTTTGAAGCAAAGTATACAAAAGTATTTTTGTACGTCGATTTTATATTTCGTGTGACTCGCAATGAGCATCATCAACTCCAGATTTTGTTATCAGCATGCAAGGCAAAACTGGACGAGTTATAAATGCTTAGCAGGCATTGTTATTCTCGTGGATCTAAGCAGGAACAACAAACCTCGACGGCAAACTTTTTCTTCCGTACGACAAATAAAACCTGAACAACTAGCATCAAATGCAGATTTTGAGTTCTGTCTGCATATTGAAGATGATCGAGTAGTTTTCATCGTTATGTTTTTGCCTTCTGGGTGAATATTGACGTTGTCTGCGTATTTTCGACTAAAGAATTTTGTGTTTTTTGTGCATATTGAAGAACGAGTCTTTGCAACCACGAACGATTGTTTTCCTTGCGGGTGCGGAGGCTGAACGGGCAGCTTTGACTTCACATTCCGTTTCCAAACTCCCTGCCGCTTTAGGCTAGCAAGCGCAGTTTTGGTGTGGACGCGCCAGTCACGCTCCCGCCGCCCTGCTCTGGTCGCTTCTTATAAATCGCACCCGGTGCGTAACTCAGCACCGCCTCCTGTCGTCCCAATTAAACGCCGCGACCTCCGCTCAATTATTGTAGCCTCTTCCAAATGATGTTGCAGCAACGATGTGAGCACTGCACGCTGCTGTGTCTATTACTGCTGCAGTTACAGTAGTGGCAGTTACGGTCTCTTTGATTCGCCCATTTTTTACTAGATGGTCTAGCTCGGTTAACTTTAACTTGTACGAATGCAAAATCTCACTGCTGACTGCTCATTTCACTACATTTGATTGAAAGTCATCATTTGCCCACCTATTTCTAATGATCAATTCGCTGTTTACAGCTAAAATTTGATCGAAAATGATGCATCGATCACTTAGGACTATGCTTGGAACAAGTTAAAGTTATTGGATTAGATTACAGGGCCCAAAGAGGCCAATTTCGCACACCATTGCTTGTGATAAACCATTTTCATACAGTCTCCATCTCGTTTGACTCTTAATTTCTTTATGAACAGGCTTTACAAGGACTTCTCACTGGTGCCTACTTGCTTGAAAGTGCAAGCGACAACAAGTGCATTTCGAAATATCTTTCCTAGCACTGCTATCTGTACCTGGTTATGCTAGCTCACTACAAAGGCATATATTCCCAACGGAGCAAACTAGGACAAAAATTTAATGTTCCCTGAAGCAAAATAATACACTTTGGTGTGAATATTGAATGTGTTTTAGCACTTCTTCCCTAGTCAAACCCCCGTTCTTCACTCCATCCTTCATTATAGGTGATATGATATTCCTGGAAATAAGAAAAAAATCGACGTACCCTTGTCAACCCTCAAACCAACAGCAGACGACTCGACAAAGTCTTCACAGGTCGATGATCATATTCTCTTCCTAGAATCTTTATTATTTTAAATACCACTCTTCTTTTTTCCCCGCTCTAAGACAGTGGTTTTCCATTCATATAATGTTGCATCCCTTTTTTCTTCAATAATAACACTTTCATGCAGATCTTGTCGAATAAATTAGGAAAGTAAAGTTGTTGTTGTTGCTTCACGAGAACGGTAGCCGTTTGTTTACATCTACGTAGATTTAATTTATTTTACAGCAGCGTGCACAAGCAGATGCGGCCATTGGATGCCAGTAAGTTCATCTAACTCATTTCATCTAAACGAATTCTTCGAACTCGATTCGTCTAAAACAAGTTTATCTAATGTCAAATTCGTCCAAGGAACAATTCATCTAATCGCAATTCGTCTAACGTGATGTTCGTCTAAGGAACAAGTCAACGAATTTATGTATATTAGAGGTTGAATAAAGAAAGTATTTCCTTTGTATACCATTATTAATCTTGTAATAAATTACCTCCCCAAACCTACTTTAAATGACCAAAATAGGTCATTTAAATAGGGCGGTATAATGTTGTACCGCCTTGGAGCAGTTGGGGTTAAGACTGAGTACAAAAGCAAACCCTGACTTCTCGTAATATTCACCAAAAGTAGCTAGATAAGCTTGGAGGTATCCAATAATACACGGCTAATACACAGTGTCAACAAAGAGTCGACTAAAAGATTGTAAAAAGCTAGTCTTTATAAATGTATATTATAGTATAGACATCAGGGTTGGCAAAATTAGGTTTTTTGTGTAAACCAAAAGCCATGGTTATTTGGTTGGAACAAAAAAAATGATGTTATCGTTTATTTGTTTTTAACCCTATCTGCAAAAAGGCGGTACAAAATTGTACCGCCCTGCCGTTTTTCGTTCACAGTTCTTCTCCAAGTGATATTCAGCGCCCAAAATTCCGTGACTTTTCTCAATTGAACATGACTATCAATAAATTTCTAATACACCCGCACATTACAGCCAAAATATAGATAAATATAAATATTTCAGGAAATTAGATAATAAAATTTCCCTATAGATTTTCTTTTTATGCAAAAAGAACTTTCAAAATTATCACTAAAAGACAGCAACAAGGCTAGAAATTAAAAATAGAAGGGATTATACGTTCTGCTTGTGAAAGTATGAAAATTGCGGCAGATGCGCCGCCGTAGTATTCACCCTGTACTGTTTTCTTATATTCGAATTTAATTGACATTAAGACTACTCTGAGGCATTGTTTTTTTAATTAAATAGGCGAAAGAATAGTTGCATAAATGACTTTTGAGACTTTGAAGAAAAAACTCTGATATTGATAAAGTTATAGGCAGTTTTAGTGGGTTGTACAAATTTGTACCGCCTTGGCACAAGCAGCTAAAAAATAATGGTTACGGATACGGTTTATATGGTGTTGTTTTTTCTAGTTTTAAGAATTTTATCCAACATTTAAGGGGTTTTGTACTTTGTAAACATGTAGTTAGCTAATCATCATAAATCTTAGTCGCTTCATTTCAACTTCCTGTTGTAGAAGAATGACTTTAAGAAAAGGGGTTAAGACAAGGCAGTTAGCAAAGTACCTGTATTTGCTATGGCCACATTTAACATCCAAACTGCAGATAAGCTACGATTTATAATTATTATTTTATAATTATTATAATTATTGAAGAACTTGAAAACACTTCAAATTACAAATGCAACTTGATAGATTTAGCTAGCTACTAGCTAATGAAAAACACAGTAACGAACTGAAGAAAGTGAAATAGCTATAAAATCCTGTAAAATAACTTAGAAACCCTTCGATATACAAAGAAAACTCCATAGAAATGGCTAGCTACAAGCAGAGTATTGAACTAAAGAAAATGAAATGGCTATATACCCACATCCTTCTCACGAGCTATCTAGCTATCTATTACCCACTTTACGTACTACTGCTAATTTTCAGTAGCAGCTAGCATACCAGAATATAATAAGAAATGCATCTCTGATATGAAATAACACAAAATTTAATAGGTTATAGGTTTTAATAAACATAGCCAATAGTTGACCCTAACAGTCAAACGGGTTCCTAAATGGAAACACATTAACTCATCCTTTCAGCAGTGTAAATACAATTTACTAATCTCTAGAAGTAAAACTCTTTATTTTGCGATAGTTATGAAGAAAAACCAAACAAATTGAATAAAAACCAAATAAACAAAAAAAAAACTGTTTTTTTTGTTGGCTTAAACCATGGTTTTTTATTTGGTTTAAATCAGAGAACCCTGATATACACGAAAAACAATGTAATATATGTACCTAGGTCAGATTAGATGACGTTAGGTTAATATAGTACAGGTTAGGTTAGTTTAGGTTAGCTTAGATTAGGTTAGTTAAGTTCGCTTATGTTAGGATAGGTTAGGATAGCCAATTTACTTTAGATGAAGTAGTTTTAGACGAATTGAGATTAGATGCATTGTTTCTTAGGCCAATTTGATATAAGATAAACTTGTTTTAGATGAATTGAGCTTGATGAATTTCTTTAGACGAAATGAGTCAGACGAATTATCCAAGATCCGTTGCCATTAGTTAATAGGTAAATACATCATTCAAGCGGATTGCCGCTCTTTTATTACAGAAACAGAGCTGCCTGATTGTCTCACCAGTAGCTTTTTATGCAAGTTATTCGGAAGCAGTTGTTCGGAAAAGGTTCCTCAGAAAATATTTGTTGGATGGGAAAATCGCTCCAATGAAAATTATTCCAAATGACAATCAAGCTCCCTTCATTTGACTTAAACGAAAAAGTTAAAATTCAAAATTAGATTTACTAAAATTTTCTGATACGTTGTACAAGTTCCCTTTCCTACTGTAAAGTTCCGAGAAAAGGAAATGAAACAGTATAGGATTGCATAGCGAGAAACACGTTGAATCCATGAACGGCAATGTATGCATGAGACCAACAGGTCAAAGCGTAAATATTTTTCTTACTGAACGGAACACAAGTGGCAGGAGTATGAAAATCGAAGGATGGCTGCTATAACCTAACCTTCCCGAAGTCTCAACGTGCTGAACTCGATAATGCTTCAAACCTTACACAGCTTAACCTAACACAAGCAGCTATTACCTGCCCTGACCTAACTCAAGCAACTCTTACCTAACTTATCCTAACTTAATCTGACTAAGCTTAAACGTAACCTGACCTAACTTAACATGACCATGGACCATAATTCCAACTAGAGCTGACGGCAAACAGATAAAGCTTAGATAAAATCTTTTCCAGTGATAATAGCGACCTCAAACAGAGGGTAAATAGCCTGTGTTGATGCTATTGAAATGTGTTCATTAGGACCTAACCTAACACGTTTTGATAAATATAAAACAAGCAAAATAATGATATTACAGAAACATTCATCCCGGTAATTATCATTTAAGTAGAATAATTCTATTCGAGTAAACGTTTTTAAATAATTGTTTTCAACTGTTTCCGAACTGTATTCGCTATACTGACAAGCAGTGTAAAGCACAGTTTATCTACAAAAGATAATTATGTTAGATCTGAGTGTTTGCGCATAAGGCCATACAAACCTTCAGAATTGTGACGTCATGCTAATAGTGTCACGCCATTATGGAATTACCGAAGATTCCTCTCTGCTAAAGGAATGACACTATTGGCTCAATTCGCAGAAATACGTATCAAAGCATCTACGAACTTTTGTAGCTTTATGTCAGTTTTTAGAAAGATAAAATTTTGAAAGAGCGTTGGTTTAAGGTTTGTAAAAGAGCAAATGAATTCAACCCGGCAAATGCCCGCATGTGTCAGAAGCACTTTTGGAGTCAAGTTTTTGGTTTTTAAAATGTAATAAATCAAGTGAGTTTTATCCAGAGTAATATGACATTCTAAAAATGGAATCATTTGAGTGAATACCTCAGTGTTTTGGATTTATTGATCTTTAAATGCTCATAACATTTTCATTCTTCGAAAAAAAATATATATATTAGGAAAGAGCATAAAATACTGCATTATAAACGTGTATTCTGGTTTCATAACTTTGAGGGCAGTGAAACCGATAAGATCCCACACTTCCCTAGAGACGGCGCTGTATGGTGGCTACGCTTCTAAATTTTCTCTCCACCTGGAAGTCGCCGGTTCAGGAGCATTCTTCGTTACGGGGAGTTGGCGAGCGCTACTAAATTAGATATCTACGCTTGGTAGGGGAAACTTTCACATTTTGGAGTTATTGCCAAACTCGTTTAGTCAATGTTTTGTTTTATAATGCTGTTCATATGCGCTTTTTCAAATGGTGTTCGTACTACAAGCAAGGCAATGTTTACTTACGAAATAAGGGACTAATATATAATTATACAGTATTTCTGCACGCGCGGCTCATGTACTATTGAAAACTCCGGGTGGACCCGCGAGGGTCTTTCATGTTTCCTCAAATTATTCTTGTGCTTTCGTAGTTTCAATACGTTTTGATTGCATTCTTTGGAGTCATGATCAACAGCGAAATATTTGTGGATCTAGACCAGCCCGTAAATAACTCATTCGCTTGCATTGTTAGAGACAATATGTCTGACATTGCCCTGCAATTTTCATCACGCTCAACCTCCGTGACTTTTTATCATTTATTAAGATATAAGTTTCGCGTCATCTCCCGCCATGATAACTCGATGATGCTCGGCCCAAATGTTTCAAACAATACAGATTGCCTCACTGTGCAAGGTAATTTAGTTTAATTTATTTCGAATGGAGGTGAAAATATCATCTACCGCGGAAGTAAAGGCCGACGGCAATCGCAAATAAAGTTGAAAGTGACTGCTAGTACGATCATTACATTATAAGATA
Organism: Parhyale hawaiensis; assembly: GCA_001587735.2. Classification (NCBI taxonomy): domain Eukaryota; kingdom Metazoa; phylum Arthropoda; class Malacostraca; order Amphipoda; family Hyalidae; genus Parhyale; species Parhyale hawaiensis. The sequence goes on along the minus strand of LQNS02277220.1, from coordinate 4,692,097 downwards.
ATGGTATTTCGTTGTAATTGGATCGGGGTCACAAATAGAAAAAATGGTATTACAGTAGAGTTCCCTAATTCTGGACCATCTGAATAGTTCAAAAATTTCTATTCCATAGCTATCAGAGTGCGTCACATCAGCGAAATTCTGCTAAAACTAAGGGCTCGTATTTTTTGTGCAATTCAGTATTTAAGAAGCAAAAATACTTTCAGTTTCAATATTTTTCAATGTTTGCCAAGTTAAACTTTCACCGAAATCTTCAAAAATAAAAAAACAGCTATTTTACAAACATTGGTCATTGCTTTCTGTTAAGTGATGCCCTCGTCTTGGGAGAAGCACACTTGCCGTTGAGGACAGCTTTGATGAGCAACCGTTCTAGCTGTCTGACATCATTACTTCCAAGTGCTCAGTGGTTTTCAGTCCCGAGTACAGAAGGGATCGGTACTGGTAATCGAAGGCCAACATCAGTAATTGTAAGCGTGGACTGATTATTCCTCTGACCGAACTAGCATTTGCCAAAGCCCAGGATGTAAAAAGGAACATTCATGACACATAGCCTAGATATTCCGAATCTTGAACAGAGATTGCTGCCACACAGAATGACAGAAGAGAAAAAAAGTCGCGAGGAAAAGAGAACTGAAAAGGTCGATACTGAGAGAAAGTAAGCCAAATCTTGGAGTCAAGCTGATTCAGATTTTAAAAACTTCCCATGGTTGATACCAGTACTCATTAGCAAAAAGATTATTTTTTCCCAAAGCATGAAAATAATGTTTCTAAATTTATCATAACTAAACTTAAAAATTTGAAGGATATCTCGAACAAAGCTCTGACTAGTATGCGAAACCACTCTGGTTTCAGAGATGCTACGGGGATGAAAATTGCTACTTGGATTGGACACTGTAACGCCGGATGATGTTCACCTCGTGACAGATCATAGCAAAGTTAAAAGCGCTCAGGAGAAACTATTCGGTAATTTAGAATAAACGTTTGAGAAAGACTTGAAAGAATTTGACAAAAATTGCTTATTTGTTCTTGGGAGAACAGATGACACTTAAGGGTTCATGAAAGAGATTCTGAGAAAATGCTCTCTGCAATGGTGAAGGACGAACACAACTGCTGCAGGGAGCCAGAAGAAAATTAATGGAGGCATTTCAACCCAGAGAAATGTGACACCAGGAAACCACTTGGATATTGGCAGATGACGTTGTGTTCTAACTCACACAGAGAACCTGCAAGCCATGGGAGGGAACACCACAAACGCGAACTTAACGGGTGTCACTGATGGATCGTGCAATGGATAAAACGAAACATTTGGAGGAAGCTAGTCTGTATTATTTTGACCAGTACATGACCTTGTGGCCACNTGTTCTAGCTCACACAGAGAACCTGCAAGCCATGGGAGGGAACACCACAAACGCGAACTTAACGGGTGTCACTGATGGATCGTGCAATGGATAAAACGAAACATTTGGAGGAAGCTAGTCTGTATTATTTTGACCACCACATGACCGCGTGGCCACGTTGCATCTATTCCAGAGGATGAATGGCAAACTCATTCAACCAACAGATGATAGGGTCTTCATGGCCTGATGCTACCCTGCTACCGAGTTAGATATAGGGCATGTTCGATTGGCCACCAAAATTAAGCCTTCGAGGCTTGACTTAATCGAAACTTCAGGCAGGTGCGTTGGCTTCGATCTACTGAATTGAGTTTCAGGGACTGACTCTCAATCGGTTACCCTTGAGATTTGAAGAAATTCAATTTTATTCCGTAAAATAGAGTTTTATGTAGGCTCAAAGTATTTGTGCTGCTGCTAACACATACAACGTTTTTCAAAGTGACAAATCTGAAGCTTCTGTCTGAAGTTTCAGATAAGTTAAGCCTCAAAATTTTAATGTTGTTGTTCTAGCGAACATGCCTATGGATCAAACTTTGAAAGAATTAAAGTTGGGGTAGCATCGTTGAGCTTGTATACAGACTTTGAATGACGGCCTGACTTGTGATTATCACTATAATTACAAGATTGGTAATGACCATACGACTGAAGTCATGCCTCATGGAGCTTGCTTACCTAAAAATTGGTCCAGCTTCACATTCTAGGTAGCTGACAACAGCTCTAACGCTCCATGAGTCTCATCTCATACTATTTGGTAACTTACATCAGAACGTGAGATGTGTTTATAAACCAACTTGGTTCAACATCAAGGTTAAACCATCTTTCTCTGAAGGTCCGATACATGTTCTCTTCCAACAGAAACTCCTGAGGAGACAACCAGCGGAAGTTGTTGAGATTCCAGAGCAGGCCGTAAGAAGATCTTCCTGGCATGCGCATCTTGAGGCAGTTTAGCAGATTATGCTCTACAGTAATTATGAGGAGAGACGAGGGGCAGTGTCACTATGATCTTAGCTATGAGACTTCAGGGAGGATGTAGGCATGATGCATCCGTTAGTATCGATTACTTCAGTGTCAGAAAATTTCCTTGGATAGCTCTTAGTGCCAAGACCTTCACTGCATGATATCATTATAATTGGCAATATCCAGTTTAGCAATGGGCCTCCGTTTGCTTAAAGAATCACCAATATGCAAGTCAGAGCTACCCTGGACAGCTCCAAGTGTGTTCCCGCCAGGCTCTTACTCACCCAAAGTATGAAGCATCGAGTAAAACAAGGGAGCAAGGCCGGCAGTCACGTGTGTAGCCATGAGAGTAGAGAATGTTAAAATAATTCGAGCTCAGATGATCAGCAGGAAGATGATAAGTAGTTATTGCTGTTATAAAGATATGTTATGTGTTAAGTCAAGCTGCTAGCACTTCATTGTTTGCTGAAGTTAGTTTCCCCTGAGGAATTCTTAAAGTAATTACGTTTCAGTATATAACTGAATCTCGCAGTTAGTGTAAGCGAATTCCGCGATCACGGAATTTATTTAAATTAGTAAAAATTCTACGATGTAGTTTAGTGGTCACTGATCATGGAGTCGCGGACTATCCACGTTGAGTAGTGAACTCACTACGCATTGAAATTTTTTTGTTTCCTTAATTTTACTACTTCCAGCGTCCTGCAGTACGTTTCTGGCAGTGCTACTCCTTAAAAGAAACTGAAGGTAAAAGTTACAAGTTAAGGTATAAGCATTAACAATGTACATTCACTTTTAAAATGTCGATACTCACCCGAAACGTCACGTTTTGCTCATTTGCCCTATACTCTCAAAACCCCGATTTCTTGACCTTAACTTTTTCTCCCCTCTCTATTTGGACAATATCCTTTCTAAAGACATTTTTATCACCGACATTGAGAGCGCTATAGAGGACTCTTAAAGAGACCTAACCACAAACGGTCATCTAGTGACCATTTAAATTCCCCCATTCCATTTGGCGCGTATCTTGTCGGCAGTTTACGGAACTCGTTAAAAGAGCAGAGGACGCGGTCCGCCGCACATCACATGGCTCTTGCACTGCCATTGAAGTTACGCTAACGAGGGACTCTAGGGGGCTGATGTCATCCCGCTCTCTACGACAAGCAATCACTTGCCCACGAGAGTCTACCCGTTACGGGTGTTATGTTACTGAGCTTTGCATGTTTATAGGTGATATTACGTTCGGTCTGGAGGACTTCTTCTCCCTGCTTGCCAGCTGCGGCAAGCAAGATACTCGCTTTTAAAATAGTAAGACAGTTTCATCCTACTTCCTACAACAAGCAATCACTTGCCCGTGAAATTCTACAATGTAACAATGTCATGTTGCTGATATGTGCATTTTTGCACGCAACATCAAGTTCAGATAATAGGACCTTTTCATCGTGCTTTTTACCTACAAGAGTTAGGTTTCTCACTTTTTACGATATCAGGACCTTCTTGTCTTACTTCTGAAGACAAGCTATCACTTATCCAAGAGATGCCGCCAGTGGTGGGTGTTCCACAACGAACTTTGCATCATATAAATAAAAGAGTCATGGTTACGGAAGCGAACATAGTTAGGTTTAAAATCTACTAAAACTTTATAAACGTTTCGGGATCTACAAGTCCCATCATCAGTATTTGAAATGATAAGTAAAGAATATAAGAAAAATGGACACTACTATGAGTTCTCTAAAATTCAAATGGAAAGACTACCAAGTATCTAAACGTAAAAAATAAAGTACTATGAACAATGATGCACAGCTAAGAAATCTATCTGTTAGTAATATATAAAAAGATGGGCACTGTTTAGGTCGTTTAAAACTGGCTTGAATTGCGAAATATACATTGATTTTAAATTTCGAAGCTCAAAATGGTCAGTTGCAAATGCTAAAACAGTAAAGTTATTAAGAGACGCCGGCAGCCCGCACTGCCCTGCATGAGCTCTAACGGAAGAGTGAGCTGGGCTGGCAAGAATGTTGCCCGTTCTACAACTCCTCCCCGCATCCTCACTGGCCCTCGTGTGCAGCGTACGATAGGTTGACCTTATGTAAAAAGATGCACACTGTGCACAACAAAATTTATACAAGAGGGAGCTTTCCATGTTGAGATGAAGTCGATCTTTAAAACGGAAAAATGAACCTATTGTGTAATTGTTAGTCATAATGATTTCAAAATCTATATCAGTAGAATATTTCAATAACAATGTTAAAAGCTCTGTTTTCAATTTGTACAACTGAGGTCCAAAATACTCCACTGAAAAGAAGAATTTCCTTCTTGGGGCCGTCATGGGTAGGCCGTCGTATAACTTGTTCAAAAATTTATTGATTTACGACTGTATTAAATTTTGAGGATAGCCATTGTTCTTAAAAATTGGAATAGAAAATTGAAATTCGTAATGCATTGGAAAATAAGATGAACAAATATGGTACGCCCGATGCATGGTCAAGCTTGAGGAGTTAATCATAGTACTCTCTAGTTTCAACAATAACACTTAAAAATATTAGAACTATTGTATCCTGCGTTCAACGCGAAGCAACTACTTGTCTACGAAATTCTTCGAGTGATGGGTGTTATATTACTGAACTTTCCGTGATCATAGCCGATTTACTGATCTTAACATTTGGACTTTTTGATCCTCTTCTCAACGGCAAACAGGTACCTTAGAGCATGTTCGATTGGGCGCTAAAATAAAGCTTTCGAGCCTTAACTTGTTCAAGACTACAGACAGGTGCTCTGGCTTCGACCTTGTGGATTGATTTTCAAGCACTTTTTCTCACTTCGTTTTCCTTGAGATTTAAAGAACTTAATATTGTTCCATACAATAGAGTTTTGAGATGGCTCAACGTCATCGCGTTGCATTCAACATTTCCAACCAGTTTCAAAGTGGCAAATCCTACAGTTTTGTCCGAAATTACTGGTAACTCAAGCCTTGAAGGCATAATTTCAGCGGCCAATTGAATGATCCCTGAAGTCTTCAGATATTAGAATTCTACTACACTCGTGATAATGAAAAGCAGGCAAATGACTGTTTGGAACTTGGAGTCATTTCCATCCTGCTCTCTACGATAAGCACGCAATCAACATTTTCCAAATATTGTGACTGCGACATATCCTTTTTGGCTCTACTTCCAGCAGGCAATTGACGTTTGAAATAGCAGAACATTTCCATCTTATCTTTTACCAAAACAAGAAATTTAGTTTTGAGATCTTCAGCACTTTATACTCGTACCGCTTCTTCTACGACAAGCAACCACTTACAAAAAATACCAACACTTCTAGACAATATTTAAGACGGCCAAGGAGGTTATATTTTCGTCGGCTTTGTCTGTCTGTCTGTCTCTTATTCTGTCTGTCACCAAGACATTTGAGAACGTTTTGGACGGATTTGGACGAAATTTACAGGGTTTGTTAGGTTTGTTGGGAGGAACAGATGATTAACTTTTGGTGAAGATCCGTCCATCCGTTTGTTTATTTTTCTGCCTCATTTTCCTGAATGCCATAACTCAAAAAAGTTATGGAAGAATTGTTGTAAAATTTACATGATTTTTTAGGTTTTTCACGAAGAGTAAATGACAAAATTTTTGTAACGATCTCTTTGTTCGTTCGGTTGTCACATTTTATTTTATACTTGTTAGCACAATAACTCAAAAAATAATGAATGGATCTTTATGAAATTTATAGGAGTTGTTAGTAAAGCTAAAAGACATAATTATTAAATTCTAGTGCAGATCGGTTGGTTCGTTTGTATGTTTGACTCATATTTGCATAATGTTTGTTAGCAGTATAACTCAATAAGTTATGAACGGATCTCTGAAGAAAAAAATGACCGAATCTGCTAACACTGTTGTAGGGAACAAATGATTAGATTGTGGTGTTGATACAAAGAAAATCATGGTCTCTGAACCAATTTTATTTTTTCATAACCGTTGCCTTGCTTGGCGGAGGTATGCGCTCTCTGAGTGCTCTAGTTTAGTATATTTTGCATGCTTTCTGGCTCATTATTATTTTTTTTTTTAGAACTTCGGTCAATTAGAGACTTTCGTGCGTTGCTTATGACTGCGTATACATTTTCAATATTAGCACATACCTTTGAGTGTTGTACATAGGTGCGTAATGTGCGACATGTGAGCTTCATTCCCTTAGAAAAACTTTTTTTTTTCTGCAGCACTCGACACAGACGCAGGAACTAAGCCCCATATGCACTGATGACAGTATAATCAGTGCACTGGTTGCCACTGAAGTGTACGAGTGATCTTTTCCTATAGTTTTCGAGCATCTGTTGCACAGCTGTAGTATTTGCCAAATGTCGGCACTTGGGGCCAATTACGCCCACCTGTAGCTAGTACGCTCACTTGCTGCCCAAAAACGACTTAAAAACAAGGCGGGGGAAAGAATTTGGACTCTTCCGCCTGCAAGTTTACTGGTTAGTGACTTTAAGAATGCGCTTAACTGTGAACTTAATCCATCTACACCAAAGAGTTCCACTGTTCGTAGCTTACAGTAATACTAATATTGCACTCAGCCGAGGGTAGCGGGTGTTAATGGTTAAGATATTACTCCAACTGACCCAGTTACTCTATACCAGAAATAATATGGTTCTCCAGCTGCATATAAGACAAGTTGGGGTCTTGAAGTTCGCTGTAGTTAAGCAGACTATTCAAAACTGACGACACAGTGCAGTGCCAATTTTTTCATGGTTTGGTAAATTTTGGTCTGGAAGTTGTTGCATTATGACTCCAATTTTCATTATTCGTGTGTTTTCCACACTGCAAACATAATAGAAAAACATCAATAGCGGATGAATTATCTATATTATAACTTTCCTTATCCCTCCGTTAGTTTCTTAGTTCTATACCGTCGCGCTTTCATCGGTATCGGACATTGGGAATACTAGGACAGGTTTGACGTATCCTTGTATGACCTAGGAACGGATCGACAGGAGAAGGAATCAAAATCAAATTTCAACTGCAACTGCTCGCAGCTCGTAGGTAGGAGATTCACTGCCTGACTTGTAACATTTGCAGGATATGGGTCCGAGGGCATCATAATTGACGGACAATTTGAATGTCCTGTAGCTTATCCACAGATTCTTTAAGTATTACATAGGGGGAAATTAAGATGGTACGGGTCTGAGATATCGCTGAAGGACATTGCTTTTGTTCTGTGGAATTCCCCCATTTTCCAGCTAGTTTTCATTATTCATGTATTTGTAAAATCCTAATTATAATAGAAAAAACATCAATAGCAAATGCATTACCGAAATTAAACTCTGATTGTCTCTCCGTTAGTTAGCTACTTAGTTATTAAGTTAGTACGATCGTGACGCTCTCATCAGTATTAGATAGAGGACAGTTTGGGTTACCTTTAAGTATCCTGGGTACGACCTGGACAGAGATCAATAGGAGAATAAGTCAAGTTCAAATTTAAGCTGCTACTGCTATCAGGTCTTAGGGCCAGTTCACACCTCCCTCATTTCAACACGTTCATTTAAACTGATGGATGCGGTGCGTTGATTTGATGGAAGCGACAGCAGCAAATGCGGGAGACGGAAGGATGAAACACGACGCATTATTGAAGGTATGGCGTAATTAAAGTTCAGTAAACAAAACCTATAGATGCAAAATTAAACCTCTGTAGCATTTTTAAATGTAGAAAAGTCGACATAAATGATACTTTACCGTCACTTTTACGATGAGAATCACTGTATTCCCACAAAATACAAGGAAACTATTTATGCCGAAAATGTTTTACTACGAACACAGACGCGGCAAGATGCCATCTTTGATTTCACAACGAAGCGAATTGCTACGTGTTGTTTTCACTTTTATCGGTGTATCAGGCAATAAATATTTCAGAAATAGGCTGTTCCTATCAAATTCAGGCTATAAAATTATGGGATACGAATGGGACTTTGAACTGACGCTAAAAAAAAATATAAGCAAAATTATGAAGAAACGAGATCATAAGTGAACGTGCGGCGTTATTCATTTGACTGAAGGACATTTACTACGTGTGGACAGCGACAGCAAAAGTTGACTCACGGCTCGTGTTCATTTTCGGGAGTAAACGCGTTGATTTGACGGACGTGTAGAAGAGTCACCGCCTGATTTGGAATATTTTTCGCCCTTCGTATACATGACACTGGCGGGTTAAAGGGCATCATAATTGAGAAACAATGCTGTTGTTCTGTAAAAATTCCACATTTTACTTCCGTAGAAGGTATGAGAAATTACGATGGTAGGGGTCTGAGATATCAATAACGACATTGCTGCTGTTCTGCACAAATGTCACAGGTACAAACAAGTTTCTCTTATTACCCCGAAAAAATACAAAGTTAACACCAATGTGGAGGAAGTCTGGCGTAAGTTTACGTCGCCATTCCTATGTCAACGACATCATAAAATAAAAGGACAGATGCTTTTACAATTGATAATATTTTTGAACAAAAATTTAAACTGGAGAAATTCGTCTTACGTAAGATTAAACTCACCTAGTGCAGCTGTACCTCACGTTCCCCTTTTCCTCTCATTTTGCGAAAAGACAACGCCTTGTTCTGCCACTCGGGGCAGGAGCTCTCTTCCATGCGCACATTTCTAGATTTCCCTTCCCTACAATGATTCTGCGCTCCTTCTAGAATTTATTGCCCCACTCTCGCGCCTAACCCGCGAAAAAGAAATTGTCTCATTTTGAGGGCACTTTTTTCCGCCGCTGCAGGTTGCAGATCAGTGGGCTTGGCGCTGCTCTTTATCAAAGCGACGTGCAGGTTTGCGGCGCTGGGTAGGTAATCGTGGAGAATCTTGCTGTCTTCTCTGCTGAGAAACGTTCCGTAGATGTAGACTTTGAACATCTTATGGTACCGACGTCCCATGGACTTTTGCGGATGATGGGCAGGAATCTTACATAATCTTGCTGCCTTCTCTGCTGAGAAATGCGCCGTAGATGTAGACTTTGAACATCTTTTGACACCGACGTCCCATGGACTTTTGTGAATGATGAACAAAAACTTACATAATCCTGACCTTTTTTTTGTGAAACGCGCCATAGACGAGGCTTCTGTTCGGTACCGATATCCTACAACGAAAGCCTTCGACACTCTTACTCATTTCTTCAGAGACACATGTTATAGGTGTACAATCCGAATATTTCTTGATACAAATGTCTCATCGTTGTCTCCTACTGATGAGCTGCAATCTTATGTGATTTTACTCAACTCTATGCTGAAAATGCTCACCAGTTGTAGAATTTGAACAATGGCACAGAAGGCCCACAATTTTTGCCAGTAGGCTACTGAATAGTATTTAAAAAAAAAAAAAAAATACAGTGCCTGTTCAGGTACAAAACTTGACGTTAACCTGAATTCTGAACATTCTGCAGCACTAACATCCTTTAAATACTTTACCGATGATGAATGCTGTTAAGAGACCGTTTATTGTTTTCTCACGTTAAAAAAGTGTCTTACAAGTGGACTTTGTGCACCCGTTGACATAAACAATCTTTGTACTTACTACTGATAAACAATAATTAAATCTGCTTGTTCCTTGCTTCGTTCACTAGCTAGTATGATCTTTACGCTTTCACTATAAGGAAAAAAAAGAAAATACATTTATTTCACCCCGTAGGGAGGTATTCATACCGGGCTTTGCAAAAGTCCTGACCTATTTTGTATTTTCAAAGTGTAAAACTCATTCTAAAGGCTTTATGAAAATTATTGACAATTACTCATTCCTAAACTATATCAGATAATATAAAAACTGGTAATAGAGCACATTTTTATACCTTGTTGGCAGTGGAAACAAAAATGATAAAGATAGCAGCTCTCTTTCGCGCGGGTCATCAGAAGGCGGACATTGTTAGATAGCAAAATGTTAGTTTATCAACGGTGAAACAGGTCGAAAACCGCCTTAAGAATAATGGAAGCCTCAAAGATCGACCACGTTCAGGCAGACCACAAGTTATTCAACGGAAGAATGTTCAAAGAGCCTTTGAAAATAATCCGAACTCGAAAAGACTGAATTCGCGAAGTAGAAGATTTCTGTGTAAACCGGGTCACCAGCTGTAAAGAGTGAAGTTGGAAAGAGCTTGAAGCATCAGAAAAGACCGCTACTAACAGATGACATGGTTAAAAAGCGCCATGAGCGATGTTCCCGCCTTCTTAACGACTTGAAAAGTCATGAAAATTGAGTCATCTTTTCTCAAACGAGAAGACCTTCACCGTGGATCTTGTCTTCGACCAACAGACCGATTGAGTTGTGAGCTTTGCCCAAGACATCTCTGATGTTCGTTATGTCTCCACAACAAAGCATCCGGCCTCTGTGATGATGCCTGGCGTTGTAGCCTCCAATGCAAAGCAGATGCCTCCAGTGTGGTTCAAGGGCGGCTACAGGTTGACAGGGGCAGAATATAGGGATATGATGGCCGTAAAAGTTCTTCCTTGGATCAGAAAAAGTGTCAAAGATGGAGATTACGTGTTTCAGCAAGATGGTGCACCAGCGCACACGTCGAAAACCGTCCAAAACTGGGTGATCCAAAACATGACTCTGGCCCAAAGACTTCGGGCCCCCACAGTCGCCTGATCTCATTCCTGTGTACTACAGCGCGTGGCCGTATATTGAGAGTACAGCATGCAAAGATCGCCACAACAACATTGGGGAGCTGAAAGCCTCTGTGAACCCCACTTGGGCCCAAATGAGGAAGGATTACGTCCGTAATGTGTGCAAGGACTTCCAACCACGATTAAGGCGTGTCATTGCTGCCGATGGAGGTCCTATTGAATAGCAATGTTGTTTAGATCATAATAAACTAATACATTACAGATCTTGTTTTATTTCATTATAAACATAGCTTTTACGAACTTCGGAAGGCAAATTATTAACGCAGATCAGGACTTTTGCAAAGCCCGGTACAATAATACTATTACAATATTTGCTCAGAAAACTAGTGTAAAACATAGCAATGAGCCTTGCAAATTAGGGTAGAAACTAGCAGAACTATCGTTTTTGAAAGGAGCTAATTAGAGCATCCCTCATATATATACAAGGTCTCGGGTGAGGACAACAGGAAGCAATTTGAATTTAAGTTGCTGCCTCTACCAAACCACAGGTAGAATGCCTTTTTTGTCAGACATACTTTAGGGACTGATTAGTTGGCGATAAATTTTGAAGAATGAATACCGAATAACAGACTAAATACAGTAGTCGCGGAAATTGTTTTCAGCGGAAGACAAAATGTCGCAGTTTATGTTGTTACACTTGATCTTGGTAAATTCAATATTCTACTTACAATTATTTTAAAACCAGTATTTGTTATGGAAATTAGTTATGATCATGTTATCCATGAGATCCTTGTTTTATTTTTGTTTCTTATTATTTAGTTTAAGTATTCTTTTAAAACCATTGTCAGTATCTTTTCACTTTCTTTTCATTTTGATCAGATAATCAATACCTGTAGCCTATAGAGCATATACTTTAGCGTAGCTACTCGCCGGAATTCTAATTTAAGCACCAATGCTTGTTCATCTGAGGTACCTTTGAACTCGACACGTAGACCGTCACAGCTGCACCACGCTTCAGTGTTACAGTTTACACGCTAGCTGCTATTGAAGTAGTGGTTCTATGCACAAATATATCACCCACGAAACAGCTCGCGACCTTCTGCCATTTTTAGTTCGATAAAGTATACGACTATGTATGGTGGTTAATGAAAAATGTTTTTCAATAATTGTGGAAAACTTTAGAATTTGCCATCCTGTGATGGGGTAAAAAAGAGATAATATATATATATATATATTCTGTTAGCTCTGAACACTTTATGTCACTAATTCGCCCCTTTAAAACTTTGTTCATAAGTGTCTCTGTAAAATGAAATACTCTGCTGTAAAATGGGTAGAAAATTGTCATTTCCACAATATTTAGGTGCTATCGACGGGGTGAGTTTTAACGAGATAAGGTAAGATCGTTAGCTTTAACTTCTCTGGAATTTCATTGATGAGCGTGGTTTCGCAAACTTAGGTCAAGTATTTAACTTTAATGTCAGACCGAACACCATTAAAACGACCTCAAACTGAACGGTAGTCAACTTTCAATTAACGCACTAACACTATTCTAAAACCCAGCTCGAAGAAGTGAAAAAATTTCGGCGTATAATCCTATACCTGGAAGTTAAGAACTGATTTCGTAGGGTTAGAATTTTAGATATAACCTAATATGATCACTAGCTCTGTAAAGGAATAAGTAGTAAAGGCAGGTTCACTCGATAGATTGAATGTAACATGCTGCCCGGCCTCCAAATGTGTTACAGCGTCACTTTAATTATGTAGAAAAGTGTAGAGCTTTTCGAATTTTAATTAACTCGAAATTTTCAAACTTTGCTATAGAGTGAGTCTTATTATGCCGGTTATGTTCGTAAATCGTATAGTAGACACTAAGATGTGCTCACGAGGGTACAGCAAAAAACAACAAGGCTAGGTAGTAGGCATGGGAAAAGCAGCAAACTGGCTTCATGCTTAGAATGATCCTCTACAACGAAAGACTAAGAGTGGTATCATTGGGCTAGACTGATTTTAGATGTTCACGTTTCTCTCACGTATGGGGTTACCGCAAAGAAACTTCGGTTCGGGCAATTTACTAACACAACATTCACGGAACAAGTGAAAAACAAAATGCCAATGAAAAGATGGACATATTAGAATAAGTAACTGCACAGTGGATTGTAATTCTTTACACAAGTAATTCTGTCCTTCTTTTACGTTTCTGATGAATGCACTCACCTGATGAAAAACATAAAAAGAAACATGTAGGCGCATTCACCACACGTCAACGAGAAACCCTTGCACTTAATTAGCAGTGATCTAGATATCTCTGTCATCATTCATTATTCAAGCAAATTGTGCACAAGCTTGTCCACGGGGGTGGATATAATATTTTTTTCCAGTAATTTCGGATTATTCGCACCATCGGATCATTCTTGGCTGAGCTGAATGACACTGGAGTCTCTAAGTTCTTTTCTTCTTGTTCTTCTTCTTCCACTAAGCTCTTCAGTGGCTGTGCAATCAGCAGTAAGCGAGTCTTAACAGCTTAAAAGTTAAATACCTTGAGAATTTCAGTGTCAATTAAATGCTGGTGTGCTGTATTTGAAGCTGCAGTCGAGTTGTAAAATGTCTGGAAGGCAGGTATCTTTATTTCTTACAAGGGGATGCATAGTTATCGCTTTCAGTGGGTAGGTAGCACTGACATTTGTTTTAGCATGTAACTGCTATCACTTGTTTTCAAATATAAGTACGACATGTGCTCAAATCGACAATCTTTCTTTGGAAGTTTTTTTTTTTTTGTGCATTCACTGTAACTAGCGATCTTATTTGATCTTTCTCTAAGATGGAATTATTCTGGCAATTTTTAAAATAGCGAGTTTTACGGCACTAACGGACCACTCGTTTCAAAGGTTTCAAGTGAATGTTAGTGGCGATGATGCTCCTTGAACACGTTTATATATAGCATTGACGCGTTTGTTGCATTTGTGGAACTCCACCAATTTGCAGAGTACATCAGAACAGATAATTCTCATTCTATCCAACTTTTTTTTCTCCAACCTTTGCATATCAACAGGAAATATATATGTATGTTGTGCGCGATCGATGGATTTGCGCGATCGAT
>LQNS02277220.1:4586575-4606039 GCA_001587735.2 Parhyale hawaiensis | reverse complement strand
TTTGGGTCAAAATTGACACCCAAGATTACCAAGTCATCAACCACAGGAAGTGATACGCCATTCAGCATGAGTGCAGGAAAAGGAGGTCCCACTGTACGCGACCTGGACACGAGTATGGCCTTAGTCTTGCCCGCATTTAGTTTCATGCCCCACCTAGAACACCAAGAATCAATCATTTCCAAATCATGTTGAATAGATTCTGAAACGGTAAATGCTAGTATGTTAAAACTGCTTGTACATTAAACCTAGGAGAAGTAACCTACGTACCCATCGATAAAGTCACTCGTCTTAATGGTGTCGATTTCACTTATTGATAAACTTGTAAATGACTTTCGCGATAGCAGGATGTTGAGAAAGGCACATAAAAGCTCCACGCAGTAGGCAAAATGCTAACCAGAAAGCTTGGTCACTGCTCGGAAGAGGTCGCATGTGAACTGTTTCGGAGCTGCTGCTATACCTGCACTGTAACTCGGTTTGGTCTAGGTACTGTAACTCGCTTTGGTCGAACTTTAAGCAGAAGTCTAGTGGATGCCTACATGTAGCCTACAGTGTTATGTTTCGCCGATTGAAGAATGTAGTGAATTTATCTGGTGCTAGTATGATATTTGCTCAAAAGCATACTGATTGCTCAAAAATTAAAACATGAAAATGCACTCTCAGTCTCCAGATAAGGATAGGGATATCTGATAACTTCTTACTTAAGGTGATGTGATCCCAAATGGTCCTGGCTAGAAGCTGCCTAACATGTACAGCCGATGGCAATGCATACTATTACCAGACAAGGGCTAAACAATGAGCCGCAAGGCAGTGCAGTTTACAATGATGGTATTGTCTGTTCTTTGTGTCTAATGTGAATAAGTAATAAGCCGTGCCTTGTGCATGTACTGTACACCATGTCCCAATGTGCACCTAATAAAAGTGCATTGATTTATTTTATTCCTAAAATCATGAGATGGATATAAACATCAAACCTTAAAATTTAATAATTATTCTGGTTTCATATATCAGTCATTGGGAAATATGAGTAGACCATCAAATATATATAATGTAGTCTATGGGTCAGGTTAAATTAAACAAGGAAGCTCCCTCCAAAGTTTTCTTATTCCATGTCATGAGGCACATAAAAACAGTTTGGCACACGTAGATGAAAACTTGGGTATCTTAAAGATAATTTATGGTACATTATACACAGAAAATAGAAGACAGTTTTCTAACATTAGGGAGAGAGAAATGTGCATGCAAACATATCATCAAAACCACATCAGACATCAACCAGACATTTTGTTAAACATTTAGCTTTAACTTTAAGTATATAAGATACGTGAACCCCACTTTTCTTGATATGTTGTAGTAAATGTTACTATTAGTAACATATTTTTTTTGTGAAAAAGCACTGTAGTGCAGTTTGAAAAGCTTATTTGAAATAACCAGGGAAATTCACATATTTCGTAATGATGCACATCTTACAAGACTGCGAATTACAACACAACACTCTGCAGTCAGCGTTGGATGCACTGCTCTAAGTTACTTATTGTATACAATTGTTGTCCAGAAGATCAGGCTCTTAAATACCATTGTTCACATTCGATAGCAATGAATTTATATGGAATAGCTATTCACGACGTCTACAATGGCTACTGGCAGCATCAACTTTCATCTAAAAATGAGAAATGCATCAGAAAGCATAAATCTGTCTATCATGGATATGCCCGTGCAGTGAGTGCGTCTAAACTGTGACAAACGGAAGTCGAGATCCAGAAATACTGCGAGTGTGCAAATTGCGTCAATTTGGGAACTTAAGCTCACAAACCGAGACAAAGATTTTATTACTTGATTGCTGCAGAATCAATTTAAAAATTCATAATCCAATAGTCCACCTATATTAGAAAAAAACTCTATTTAGAATGCTGCATTCGTGATATACCATGAGAGCAAGGGTTTATGTTCCTTGCCCAATTGGTGCTGACAACCACGATTAATAACGGCACCATGGAGCCACTGTCGAGACTGTTACAAGGATAAGTTTTTTCTCTTAAGTACTTGCGCTTGAAAACGGGAACAGCAGCAGCTGCTCATTCGTGTCATTTCTGCGATATTCTCCTGTCATTTTTCGGTAAAGTATTAAATAAATAAATAAATAAATAAAAACTCTCAGTACTGTACCGTTGATTAATTAACGCGCTAGCATACCCGTATGCACTTCATCATTCCTATAACATGACCAGTACTATTTTATTTATTTATTTTTATGCAGCAGAAACTTTTCGACGTATATTCCAGATTGCTCAATCCATTAACTTGTTAATATGCTCTCGGCTACTCTAGCACCGCTGTTTCTGCAAAAAGTTAGATTCAGTGGAACAATTTGTCTAGTATTTCAAACACTTCTGAAATCTATAACGTCGAAAATCTTTTCTTCTTTAATGAGCTGTACTAATTTCAATTTCCCTTGTAAAAAAATAGCCGTTCCTGCACGTAAATGACTTGGAGGAGATGGAAATACCCTAGTTTTAAGTCCCACTAATGCTAATTTTCTTCTGTAGTTCATAGTATATCATTATGCTTTCACAAAAAATTTTTAGCTGATAAGGCAAATTTGCAGGAAGTATCTTTCCTAGCCATAGTTAACTGTATTATTTCAGAGATACATTGTCATTCAACATGGTCTCGAAGCAGTCAAGCAGTATTTGATTCAAATCCTTGAACATCCCCAGTTACTCCCTCACCAATATAAATGCTGATAAAATTGGAGCTATTTCCAAGTACACAGAGTATTCATACAATAATAAATCCCATTAAGAAAAATAAAGGGAAATTTTTACGCTTGATACGAACAAATTTATCCTTATTTAGTTCCCTGTTAAGACCCAGCTATTCCCATATATATAAGAGTTCTATGCAGATTGAAACTAATTCCAACAACATAGTTGCAGTATTAAGGTAATTTTTTTAAGAATCACAACAGATAACAATTTAGGGGCCTGCTCATCCAAAGCCAGCTTAAATTTAACTCCTCTAAAGCTCCTAACTCCTCCCATAGAAATGTAAGTTCCTTCAAAAATAAATTGTGTAATACAAGAAAAAACATATTATACATACAGTTTATGGGATTGAGTGGACGTGCAAAGCCGTCTTTTAATTAATTTATTTCAACTACCCAGTTACTCTCACGGAAATGGAAGATACTAGCGAAATGAAGCTGATTCCAACGACAGATTTAAAATACCATTCCCTAAAAAATAATAATTGAGAAAAGTTTTTTTCTCTGTGCCACGTTTTGCAGCAGCTAAGCTCGGCCTGAACACGACAAATTAAACTTGGACAAGGGGACCGGCGAGCTGAGATTGCTAACTACTGCAGTAATTTATCTTGGGCGTCTTAGGACCATTTTGCTGCCGAGTTTAGATATGTGCGCCATGTTACGAACTATAATTCTCCAAATCGTCCACTGCTCCACTTTGCCAGACCTTATTCTTCTAAATTATGTTAGCATTTTTTAAACCGCGCGCAATGTTGCTGGAAAATCATTATTTGAAGGGTTTACTCATGGATTTTTTTTTATTTTGCTACGGAATTATATCTTTCGAAGTAACTCGGCTATATTTTGCCCTGAGCTTATTAAGTTCTTACCGCATTGCTGTGTTCTCTTCTCAAAATTACCTTGTATAATTTCCAGAATTATTACTGTGAGATTTTTCAGACATTGCACTACTACAATGACCCAAATTATGAGAGTATCTTTAACATAGATACCGTACTGATATTATCTTGAATTGTGCACGGTTTTGGGGGAAGTTCCACTGTTGCACTATTTTGAAAAATGCTAGGTAGTTGCCGACATTACACTGCAATAATATCCCGACTTATGCAGGGATTTTACAGAAGATGCTCCTTTCTTCCGGAGTTTGCGTTTGCACATGCATAATATTAACGATATTACTTTCTTGACATCGTGTTGCTTTGTTATCATAATTCTCGTACTACTCGAATGTGTTCAGTTATGTTGCACTACACGTTGCTTAGCTCTTCCGCGATACCATGCAAGTGTACACTGCAGTAGTATCTAGTATTCTGCAGTGTATAGTAAAAGTCTCAGCTATTGCTTAGCATTGGTTGCATGTGTTGCGCTGCATTGATAACCTTACGTGTTATACTGTCCACTGTATGTTGACACAGTGTATTCGGTTGTGCACTGCATGTTGACACAGACTGCTATGTTGTGCACTGCGTGTTGACAAAGTCAGCTATGTTTTGCTCTGGATGTTGACACAGCGTGCTACGTATGTTGTGCAATGCTCCTTATCACCAGCTCGAATTTCACCATAATGAGTTGACTACGCCGAGGATCCTGAAACACCGTCCAGCTACCTTGTAGTACTACTTTATGAAAGTTTTGCGTAGCTTGGTAAGTACACTGATAGATATACTACTGCACGCCATATGTAGCTACTTCCACGTTCTACGCTGTGCCCCTCGCTGTATGACTGCCCCGGGATTGATAGGAACCCTAACAGCATTTTTATTCGTCCCAAAAGCTGTTTTTATATTCTAGTTTCTGACCTGGTCAAGAATTCTACTAAAGAATTGCTTTGAAACGTAGTTTTACTTACCTCATACAATCCCCAAAGCTCAGTTTTATTTTTGTATCAAATAAAAGGATAGTTTTGGCAGACCACTGAAACTAATGCACTAAGATGGGTGCTGGCGGACGGCTTAGTCATATAAGTCCTTTTCCTTTTCCTACTCATCTGACTGGACCGCAAGTACCCAACTATGTTAATGCGACAAGTGAGGTAACCTTCTAAAAATACCAAGGCAATATAAACTCATCATTTGGGGAATTAGATATATGTATGTCGAGCCAGTAGCCCGCAAAACTAAAGTAATCATCATTTTGCAGCCACAGTTTCTTTATCGCTGCATTACAACATGAAACAGCTAGACTTCCGAGGGTCAAAGGTTTTTTTGCACGGTATTTGTAACTACACAGTTTTCGTTCAATAAACCCAATCCTGAAATTATTTCTGACCTCCTAATATAAACTGCCACAACAGCAGAACAATAATCACTGCGTTTTGAAACGGAAAAAAAAACTACGACCGCACCAGTTGGATAAGGGCAGAAAGGACTGGCGCCGACGATGGTATCCCTCACGAAGCGAACGCGTCCGAACTTTTAAAGGCCGCCGCCACACCGGCGAGACGAGCGACTTGCAACGCAACAAATTTGTTGCATGACAAAATGTAACCGAGGGTACAGCAGTCTGCTATCCCCACCGCCGCAACTGTGATGCCTCGCGACACCCGTGCATTGCGGCGACACGAATCTCGTAAAATTCGCATTGCATCGCTTGTTGTTCCGGTCTGTTCCCGGCCTCTGGTATGTTTGCGGCATTGGAGGCTGTAATATAAGGCAAACACTAATTTTAGGAACCATTCTAATAGAAAATAAAAATCTTCAGTTTTTACGGTGTTAACTCCCTGTTGCGCTTTACATTTTTCAAAACAGCATTTCCAATTACTGAACATGTGACATTGTCAATAAGTTGGGACTTCCCAGCCCACTGGCCACCAAGTCTCTCTTCAGCAGACTAAACGTGGAATTCAAATGACAAGTACGTCTACAGCGCGCGGACACAATGTGCGATGCATTCTGACCCACGATTTACCTGAGTAATAACATATTGATAAGAAATAAGAGGGGAGCGAGAAGAGGCGTGGAAAAACAGATACGCACACAGACACACTGGAAACAAGACTTCGCGAACACTCCACAAGTTGCAAATATATCACACGTTATTCATCCTTGTTTATAAGATAACTTCGTGGGCGTATGGATCATGATATAGGCCTTTTATTCGTCCCACAACACAGCAGTCAAACAATAGCAAACTGTGAAATGCAACACACTGCACAGCTAGTATTTTGCTCCCAATTTGTATTGCCATCTACGCTACAATTCATTACCTTCGTTGTATTGTATGTTACTTTCCTAAGCGATGCATATAGGAAGCGCACTTTATAAAACGCAGCCACTTGACACTTCATTCCAACGAATTAAAAAAAAATTGTTACTATGGCTCCTTGTATAATTATGGCCAACTACTAAAGTAATGGGAAACAAGTAGTAATTCCAACGCAGTGATGTCAGTTATGCAAGACCTATATTAAGGATCGTAATGATGATGATGATGATTATAATAAAGCACATAAAAGAGAGAACAAAAGAACGAGAGATAAGAGCAAATTAGTAGATACAAAGCAATCAAAGCAATTCACTACGCTAATGGAAATTGATCTGAAGTAATAAAGACATCAAAATCAATATGAATAAAATATTCAGCAAGGTGATCGAATTCGTATTGGATATCTTTAAGATACAGTTTTACTATATTCACAGGATGAAATTTCATCATTTCACTTGCTATGCTACCTTCATTGAAAACACTCTTTTTTTCAGCGATAACTCTATAGCCGTTTTTTCATGCAAGAAATTCCACACATGTTCTCTGATTTAATGGAACTTTCCAAAGAGATTGCAGACGTAAGGATTGAGTCTCTGCAGAGAATTCGAACAATAGTCACATTCCTAGTGCCATGATAGCGCTAGCTTTCATGCCCATTAGAGTATCCGAGTGCCTTTATAAATGTATCGTAGGTTAATTCATTCCCTATAAGCTCATAGCTCAAGACCTTAGAAATTCATCTCCTAATAAATTTACGTCCTGATAGATTCAACAACTGCTAAATTTATTGCTTAGTATATGTCTCCTGGTAAATACATCACCTACTAGTAAATTCATCGCATGTGAACACATCACTCATTTGCGTTCACCAAGCGATGTATTCAGTAGGTAATAGATTTATTAGGCAACGAAATTTGTAGGTAATGTAATTATAATCATCAATACGTCAACGTGCAATTAATTTGTCGAGACACCTCTACCGTGCGAAAAATTTTATCGGCTGGTGAATTTACAGGTAATGAATTTGCCAGTCATGAATGCACTAGGTATAAACCGACTGCCCAAAATCCAAACGGAACGAATTTGTAAGGGGCATAGACAAAAACTTCATTTGTTCGCTCATGTTCCATCAGCAGTATTCCCAATATCGATAAAATTCTCAATATTTAGCGAACATGGTTACATTTTACTCTAGTTAACGTCTTATTCATATCAATTGGTAATCATGTAGCATGAAAATCAGCTAGAATATAATTATCTCAACATTAATGCAACATATTGTACAACTAACATGGCGAAACAAATTTTTTGGATTTAAGATCTTTATCAATATCGAGCAAAGAACAACAAATAACGGTTTTATCTTAGGGTACATTTATTTTAAGACGATAAAGGCATAACATTCTATCTTATTCATCTCTTAATTACATCTTAACAATTCGTAAAACTTTGGACTCCAACGCTGCTCCGTTGTCAATTTTAGCTTATCAAATAATAAAATTCTTTGAAACTTCACCAGCATCAAGACAACAATATTTAGCCATGCATTTTTATACAAGTAGTCTGGCTGTAGTATTCTCAAACAATGGAGCCCTGCTAGAACGCAAGACGGGAGCCACAGTCAAAATAGTTCAACACCGCTTGCTCCGCACAGTTTCAGTAGTCCATTGTACCCTAAATTACAACACTAACGAGAACAAAGTCATTACACAGTAGCTATGCCGAAAGCCGACGTTTGACAGCAAAAAATGCAGTCATACCAAATCTGCAATGACCACCTTATAGTTCCTCAATTACAATTTACAGGAAACCGAGCAGACAACATTATAAGATAGACAATATCCTCCGAAAAGCCGGTGATATTTTTTTAGACTGATTTAGACGTTTTTTTCTTGCTAACGTTTTACAAAGAATGATAGACGGCGAAAAGTGTGGCTATTAAAACAAAAAAAAAACCTTACTGCTAGCTAGCAGGCTAAATGCATGGTCAGCAGTTTCAGTAGTCTGTCGACAGTAATTTTGAGGATAATGGTGGTATTTCACCTGAAAAGGGAGGGACCCCAGTTGTTGCTCGGGTGACATTTCAACCACTTTACCACTGAACACAATTTCGAGAAAATTCTTTGTGTCTTGATCGGCAGTATCGAGGAGCAGTCCATACCATAAGCGTTATGGAGCAGGGGTTTGGCGAAAAGAGCGTCCAGACCGTCGGACCGGCCCACGTGCAGTCCTGAATTGAATCCAGGTACACAATGCTTGGATGTCTTAGAAAATCAGCTTTGCTATAGAGTATAGGCCAATCTAAATGATATCTACACTCTACTTACTCGTTTCACTCTTCGCTGGAGAAGGCTGTAAGTGATACTCTTCAAGCTATTATCGACCGAAGCAAGTTTGGCAAACTAAAAGTTCTTTTTGGTTCTTAGTAGCACTATTTGAAGCAGTAACTGAGTTGCCAAATTCGTTAGCATCATGCAGTAAACAATATTAAATTGACGCTGTAGTTTAACTGAGACTCAACTTCCTGAAGCCAGTGGCGTTCATATGGAAGGTGTTATTAGTTACACTGCCAAATTTTTTTTAACTACAGCAGTTCACCATTCACCCGGCGCCCACTGATTTTCTAGCCCCCAGCTTTTGCCATGCGGTCGTTGCACTGGGGTCCCGTTCAGGCAAGCAGAACCGAGCATCGTGAAACACGAGCCGAAAAACTAATTCTTGCCTCGTGAAACTCTGCTCTACTGTTGCATATGATCTGCACAAATAAAAATCCTGCTATTGGAAGCCAAAATAACGTAAGTACTAAAGCGAAATGCAAAGAGGCGTCTCGTTTGGGGGGAGAAATAGGAACATTCTTAAGATATGAAAATATTCCGAACGCTGTGGATTTTGTTTAGAATACTTGCTCCATATTCTAAAGAAAAACCGATATTAACTTTTTCGAAGACAATAATGCCCACTGTTGGTAATTTTACGTCAGGAGGTAGTTGCAGTTTATTACACGATTGTTGTTGCTTAAAAAGTTGTATCATACCACACACTGGACTGACTACTTTCAAACATATAACAATCATAACAAGAAAGAGCAAATATTTATAAATAGTTTAGGTTACAAGACGACAGCGTTGTAACTCTCTTAGCTCCTTGCTTAGACTACTTTACTTCAAACTAAAACGCACAAACTTTTTACTTTTGCACTACCATGTAAATTAAGATTGCAAGTTATATATATATATATTGAAACAGTGACAGTGGACCATTCGATAGTTTGGTTAATGGGATACGACCTTAGCGGCACTGTCAGCCAGCTTAACAAAAAAAAAAAAAAAATACAGCACCTTTCACGCCGTAATATTGAAGTAAGCTCAGCGGAACATGACACACTAATGAAGTAAGCTCATCCAAACACGGCGCAATATCAATGAAAACTGATCCAACCGTGATGCAATATCAAAGTTAATTCACCCAGCCATGGTGCAGTATAAGAGTCATCTCGCACAACAGAGCCACTAGATCACAGTAAGTTCACCCAATCAAGATGCCAAATCAAACCAATCTCACCCAACCATGATACAAGATAAAAGCAAGGTACTCAACCTTGATGCGATACCAAAAGAATCTCGCCCAATCATGATGTAAGATCAAACCAATCCTACATAACCATGATGCACGATTAAATTTATCTCATCCAACCCATGAGGTCAAGCAACCATCATGGAAGCTCAGAGGAGGCTCATCCTGTCATGATACAAGATCCAAATAAGATCACACAACCATAATAAAGCATCAAATCCAACACCTAACGATGATACAATATCAAAATATGCCCTCCCTATCGGAATGGGACTTTTGGTGCCTATTTTTTGGCTCCAATTTTTGGTGCCTTGTTTTTTGACGCCGAATATTTTCTCGCCCGATATTAAGGTTAGATTAGGCAAGGTTAGGTTAGGTTAGATGTAATTAGGTTCAGTTAGCTTAGGTTCTGGTTTAGCCCAGAATCACGAGTTGTATTAAATTAATAACTTGTACGTGAAAGTTGACGAGCGTAGTTTAAATTTTTTACAGATATTTCAGTCATTATTATTATTAAAACTTCATGCTCGGGCCACCACAGACAGGTAGTACAACCGAAACGAAGCACTTTGCAATACCGGGAAGTCCGAAACTCTGATAAAGAAAATCCAACAAAAAGCTATTAATGGCTGACTTTAACGCCTACCGGCCAACACGACCGAAAGCCGATGCCGGCAATAAATTCCAAACCTTCACAGACCAGGGCACGAAGCACTTACTGAGGTGACTAGTTCGGCATTTAACATTTTCCAACGTGAAAGGAAAGTGCGCGTCAACCGCAGCACGTGTAAACCTCCTAAAGACTTTTAGGGCAGGTTATACCTTATAAAACATATAGAACCCGGCAAACCCCCCCCCCCATGGGACATCAATGTTATTTTTTAGATGTTATTCTAAAACAAAAAGTTAGATAGTAATTTCATCTAGTCCATATATACTGTTTCAATACCAATCAGTGCCGAAATATTCGGCGCCAAAAAAAAAAAACAAGCCGCCCAATAATCGGAGCCCAAAAATCTGCGCCAAACAGTCGACGCCAAAAGATCGGCGCCAAAGAGTACCGGACCCCTCCCTATGATGATGCAAGATCAAAATAAGTTCTCCCAACCACAAAACAATATCATAGCAAGCTCATCTATTATCCCTGACGCAGTATCAAAGCCAGTTCACCCAACCATGATGGACGATCAGAGTGAGCTCAACTTATCATGATGCAATAGCAAAGTGAGCTCAGCTTATCATGATGCAATAGCAAAGTGAGCTCAGCTTATCATGATGCAATAGCGAAGTGAGCTCAGCTTATCATGATGCAATAGCAAAGTGAGCTCAGCTTATCATGATGCAATAGCGAAGTGAGCTCACCTTGTCATGATGCAAGATTAGAGAAAGCTCACCCAACACAACTGTGCAGCAAGTGACATAAGCAACCGATGAGAAGCAAGCCTCAAATCATCTATATCTGGAAGGACGGAAGCGTTGAAGATGCTAGGGACTGCAATATGAAACATAAAGTAAATATACTTTGTTATCAACAAGCTCTAACAGAGTTAAAATATAATTCAGTAGCGCTCCTCAGCACTAATAATGAGTATATAACCATTCACTCATCTTCTAATAACATATGGATTATTTGATCTAGCTATACATCAGACAGTCACTCCTCCACTACAAGCATCATTGATATGATGTTCATGAAGAATCATATCACAGCCATTTTGGTAACAATTATATATATATATAGATATATGTACGTATTAACATCGACATGTATTAACGTCGATTCCGATGGACATCTACATATGCCACTTAAAACTGTACATCAACAGTTGTATTACGTTAGAATACGAATAATGAAAAGCGGATAGCGTTAATGGACTACTCGCAGTTCTCGTTCGCGATAGAA
The DNA here is from genome assembly GCA_001587735.2 of Parhyale hawaiensis. NCBI lineage: Eukaryota > Metazoa > Arthropoda > Malacostraca > Amphipoda > Hyalidae > Parhyale > Parhyale hawaiensis. The sequence continues at coordinate 4,594,598 of LQNS02277220.1, read as the reverse complement.
GTGGACAAAGTGCTGTAGCAGTCACTCGACAAAGACACGTCTGCAAGTCAACCCTGGCTAATACCATCTTCCAGCGCGGCCAAATTAGGACTTCATCTGGAGCTTCGGTAGTCTTCAAGTAGCCAACAACGGAACTTAAGATGATTGGTGCATTTGAGCATCATACCCAGCAGGGTAGCCTACATCGGTTTAAATCGCATCCAACTATGACATTTTTTTGTAGTCCACTAGCGCTCCCTTCCGTTCTTATCTGCACTGCGCAAATCGTGGCCAAGTTTACAGTGCGTGCCATCAAAATGTTGTATTTCGCTTGGTGGTCCACTAAGGCTCTTGAAAAATTCTCCATTCACCACTCTCAGCCAAACTGATGTAAGAGCTTGACAATGGTGCGGTATCTGGGGCAGGTTGCACACACACACAGGGTAAACACCTAACTGGAAGCCATGAAAGGAAACATTGTGACAAGTTTTATTTTAGAGGTAACTTTGCCCTTCTTTGTGACGTTCTCATCATCGATTGGATGATCCGAAGCAATACAAAAGAAAGAGCCTAGGCAATCATCACTACATAAAACACACTCCTATATTAACTAATTATTTCAACCGAGAACCAATGGCAAAAGTGCATCAACCCTAAAAATTGGAATTTTTCCGGTATTTTTTTTTAGAACTAGTGTCAGAGCAGGTCAATAATTTGACTAGTGACACAAATTTGGAAGATTCCACCACTTCGTTGAAAAAAATTGCTTTCTGCTAACTACCACATATGTACCCGTACAGCCAAGAGAACGGAGTTTCAAATTATGCAGCGGCTAGCGCTATAAACGTAACAAAAAAAAAAAAACAAAAAATATTCGAGCCTAACCGGTATTTTAAACTTAGTTGAATAATAATTATTTTTACTTGCGTAGAATAGATAAAGTGTTCGATTTAATATTACTATGGGTAAACGTTGTGGGAGAAATTTCATTTACAGCTTATCATTACGAAAATATTAGCTAAAAACTAAAAAAAAGTAACATCCGTTTATGACACCCTAAACTTAAAACTAAACTTTGTAACTTATCTAAAGCTTGCAAGATGCCCTAACTATATCGTAAGGACTTCAGTGCAATGATCCTCCGTTTATCTTGAGAGAGACTCCCTATGTTAAATAAAATCCGCAATTTCGAAAGACCATGTCAAGCGTCCTTATCAGTTTTCACTTAAGCCTTTAACGCACGATTCAGTTTATCTTTAGCGGGTGAAGTACATTGTAGGGTATGTGCAAGAAGTCTCACGTTATGAATCGCAGAGTTAAAATATTTTTCTTTCAGTTTTGAGCAGAATTAAACCCGTGAAAACATATTATGTGCTCAATTATCTGCCGACAGGAAATACGCTGCACAAAATCAGTTAGTGCCCACTTTTACAAACAGGTTGTAAGCTCGGCTTCAAAACAATAGTAATAGTTATGTGCTCATAATACATAAATTTAGTTCAGCGTTCAGTAAATCCTGTTTAAAATGACTCCCAGAATTTAGCATGGACCCTAGATTAATTTCAACAGTACATAAACAATTTTGTTGTTGTTGTTGTGAAATGGGAAGTTCACTTAATTGCTTATATATCAAAACACTATAATAAACACCCATCTGTGCCTGTATATTATATTTTCAAATAATAAATATTATGTCAACTACTTATCGAATAAAATCTAACGTTTTGGGGTTCCATCCCATCTTCGGAGAACTAAAATGCAGAATATGCGAAAACCTATTAATAAAAAATAATTTTATTTCTCAAACAACAGCGGAGGGGATGTTCCAGGGCAAGGTTTAAAAATTCATATTGATGTAGCAGCTTAGAGGGGCTGGATATCGATGCTTGTACACAGTGTACAGTCAGAAGATTGGGGGTTAGGTATGACTTCTGTGTAGAGGTACACAGCCTTATAATGTTAAGGCTAGGTTTTGTTTTATAGATGTAGAGGGATTCAAACGTAGTGAGCTCGAGTGTGGTGGGAAAATCAATGATGGAGAAGTCTTTCTTGCTAATAGGAGGGTTATTTTTCTTTGCGTGGAGGCGGGGAGCAGAATGAGTAGGTTTTATGAGTGGCAAACCGGCTATACTCTATACGCCTAAATGCTGTTCGATCCTTGCATTGTTATGTTACTCAGTGCTACACATATATAAAGCATTGCAGTTTCAGTATTGATACCTGTTGACAGCACTGGAAAGTAAAGGTGTGGAGGGTTGTCTTTGAATTTAAAGTAGAACCATATGGTAAATGAGTTTATATCTGGAAATTTAAATTTTATAAGTGGATAAGCTTCAGAGAAGAACGTCTTTAGAGTGTTTACCGAGTCAAAAGTCAACAGAGTCTCTGTTGTAATATGTAAGCAAGTGAAAGAAGCCTAATTTACGGACAAAATGATTACTAATTCCAGGATTGAAGAGCTAGTCGATGAATCTTGAACATTAGTGGTCGAGAAAATGGTGCGCATAACCGTTATTTTCGAAAATGTTCGGAGGAAGTCTATTTGCAACATGGGAGGAAGGTTAATGGTATGCCTGAAACTGTACAGTTATTAACCATTGATTTCAAGTAGATCGTAGCAGTGATTAAAGAAACTTGTTCCGAGGCCTGCGAATGTAGACTTTAGTGGTCAGTGTTGAGTCTTAATTGGTTATTTAAATATCCAGACTGTACAGGCATCGACATCCGGCAGCTCTAAGCTGCTACATTAATTTGTATTTTAGACCTTGCCCCAGCAACATCCCCCTCAGCTGTCGTTTGAGAAATAAAAGAATTTTTTATTGATAGGTTTTCGTATATTCAGCATTTTGGTTGTCTGAAGATCGGATGCAATCCCGAAAGCTTATATTTTATTTGATGATTAGCCGACACAATACTAAGTATTCGTATATTATATGTGTCGTGACCTCTCTCACCTGTACGGGACAAAATAACCAGCAATACAGCTTTCGGGTCAACAAACTTAGATGTTGATAAAATTAGCACCAAGTATAATTGAAGTTCCTGACGATGCAAATGAGCTATCGACTTCAAAGTGCGCTGGCGAGCAGCTTCACTTATGCTTAAAGTGATGGAAGTAGACGAAATTTTGTTCCGCACACTTAAGCCTTAGTTCAATCTGATATTGGTAGGCTCCTGTACCAAGTCGTCACAAATGACGACAAATAATATGCCTTTATACCTCTTCAGCATTCATGCTTGCAGTCTTGATTTTACTACGGACCTGTTAGGAGGATACATTGCACGCACAAGGTCTGCAGCTTGATCTTTCTATCAAGTTAACAACGATAGTGCTATCGAAATCACTTGAAAGAGCACAATCATTCATTCTTTCTTTTCAAACGAATTATAACTGGAGCGGCTCTCAGCCATCTTCGCTGCACGTTGCTGCCTTGGGTAATGGCTGTACTCCTGAACTCCAGCACCCTCAAATTCGGGGCCCACCCGTCTTAGCGCCTCTCTGACAGCCAATTTTCAGTTACAATTAAATGTCCTGCACCATATGAGCCACTTACTGAAGTACAGGCTGATGCGGGGAACCAGCTAGCAAGAAATAAACGTTCAAGACGGTACGGAAAGTTACGGCGGTTGCTAAATTTGATATTGAGTACTCTATTCGTAGAGTCACTAAAGAATTTAAAATCTCGGAGTAAGCATCGGGCGAGTACGACATAAACACCAGCCAGAGAGACTAAAAACTTAGCGGTGGCGTTTCGAAGTGACATTCCGAAGGACGAGTTCAGTTCACGCTGGTCGCCATAGGTATAAAGGACACAATTAAGTGATCTGTATAGCATTAGCTAGCTAGTAGCATCTGCTGGCGAACATTTATCTACTGAATGACAAGATAAGGCAACTGGAAATCCTAGTCTCAAAATAATAGAGCTCATCTAGGTTTCTGGAATACGCTCTAGTTATTGCTTTCAGTTTAAAAAAAAATTGCTTGGTACTTTTCGATGTCCTTTTCTTGAGAATGAGAAATGAGACGCACGATCTTTAGAAGAACTTCGTTCTCCTTGCGCATAATCGATTTCACTTATTTTTATATTAATTGAATTCTTTTGCCTCAATTCAACCACACGCTGAGTAGATACCAAACATTCTCAATTTATGCTAAATTTTGCACCTTACGGGGTCACCGCTGGTATCAAGAAATACCCGGCCTACTGCGCTTCTGTTCAACTATAACACGTATTAATGGTGCTATTTGACTGCGAAAAATGCGACAAACAATTAATATTCGCGATTTTGCTTCGAGCAGGGTAAAGTTACTTCTTCATCATGATGACATGGACCTCAACTTTTGTTCATTGAATAGTAAGTAGATCGAACCTATAAGTACCAGGCATCCTTTATAGCATATATCGCACCACAATTCAGAGTAATAAAAAAGTTCATCATAAATTCATTTCCATGATATTTGGCGGTTGCATGGGTTCTCTAGTACTACACAAGTTGGTCGTTATTATAGTGTTTCAATGAATATAGCTTAAGAATGTTTAGTAGATTTAAATCACTATTAATATGTTGTTATGCATGACTGTGCGAGTATTATTATTGTCCAGAACAATCGATATACAGTCTACCGATTTCCACAAACCAAAACTTTATATTTTTTTGTTAAAAAAAAAAGAACTGTGAAGTAACGAGAGATCCCTACATATAAATCATTGATAAGATTGGTAAAGATAAAAAAGCCCAACTTTGCAAAGAGTTGCACTCACCACTGCCCAAAATTTGCGCAACAAAATGGCTTTCTAAAATAAAGAATAAATTGAGCTCAGCTAGATAGATTCTTTTATATTGAATGAGGCTTCTATCATTCAGTGGGGTGCGGCAAACATCAAAAACTAAACATTTATTGGACTTTCTTCCGCTCATTTGATTTGTTTTGAAATGGCTTGGATTCGTTCCTAACTGTCGTTGAGATTAGGTATAATTTCTGTAGCACAGCATTACAAAATTTGCATGATTTTTCATTCAATCCATTTTTGTTATTTCAACGCGGAACTGTACATAAACCAATCTTACAGTCATATGGTATTAGCTACAAAACCTATTTTCTTAGTTGTTTCATAATTTGCTTTGATCCCACACAGAATTTTTTTCGTTCTTCTATTTGTATTGTACCTTACTCATTGTTTTAGAAGTCGTTTTCTCGCTCAATCAATCAGACGTCACAGCCTGAATTTGCTGCGGCCTTTGCTTTCGGGACAAACTTTGCTAAACTCGGAGGGCGGAAGTTCCGTAGCACTGCACTAAACTTGGGCGCCCCTGGTCTGCCTCTGTCACCGTCACTGTCGCCCGACTCTCTATTGTTACCCTCGACTTCTCGCGGCTCCTCGGGATCCGTGAGATCTGTGACAGTTCGATCCTCAGCCGCAAACATCGCTTTATCTGGCTCCCTTTTTGCGCTTGGCTCGTCCCTTTCCTTCAAAGAAGCTTGCCTGGTTTCCTTGAAGCTCAGTTTCTTGCCGTTGACAAGCAGAGGATCAGAGGGCGAGGTGGAGTTCGGGGCCGCCTCGCTCACAGTCTCGGGAGTCTGCCGAAAAATGTCACATGTTAAATTCGGAAAAAGTCAAACTTGTGAGTCCCTGTTTGAGAATTCTCGCTACCGGCGCCTACAGTTCGGCAAAACAATATTGTATACTCGGAGAGTGGGTGATGGATGTATTTATTGATCAGTCATCAATGTGGATATTTTCGTTATAAACGGCGGCAGAGCTGCAGAAAATACAGAATGAATGTCATGCATGTTCGATTTAGAAATAATATAAGTGTAGGGTCTGCGTCACTGCCTAGAATACTTTCCGGACAAGCACGTATTGATTTAACTTACGGTATTTCCCCCTAACATGAAGCATTTGTCGTGCTATATACTCGTTCATGAACATTTTTGCCGTGTTTAGATCGTGAAGTAACGCATTTAATGTTGATACTAAAGCATTGGTGTACTGTAATGTTAAGATCTTCAGCATCGAAAAGTGCCCCCTGCTTGTTAGGAAGATCTGTTTTGTGAATATTCAAAACGTAAATTAAGTCAAACATGCTTTTTCAAACAATTCAGCCATTAAAAAATCAGACTCAGTGCGTTCGCTCATCCACTTCTCAAAATGTGTGACTGTACTCTAGAAATAGCAGAAAAATGATTTTTTTTTTTTTAATTTTATTTCATTCGAAATTTGAAGCGATATTCTTAACTTGTTCAGTGACACTTGCAGAAGAAACTGATTTGACGGTTAACATTTTAATGGTTTTTGTGGCGCACACAAAGTTGTACTGACAAAAGCCCTGTAAAACATTCGAGCGAGTGGATGAGTGAACGCGTTGAGATGACTGACGTGTGAGCTCAACTCTATCTAGGAAATTGACTAACAATCCTAGAGCAACACTGTGCTACAGGAAAGAAAAGGTAATAGGTAAAAGCTAAGTTGACATGACGGCAGACCCCGAATAGTGAAATGTACACACACTAATTGTTCGTGCTGCAGATAAATTTTCTCTGGCCTAAGAAAAAATGCACGGCTGCAGTTGACCAAAAGTTTTCAGGACCATACTGCCAAATACGGAAGGCGTTTGGGATAAGTTTTCTTCCCCCCTCCTCCTCCGACCATCCACATTTCAGATTAGGAGCGCTACTGCACAGTGACGTCTCAGTGCCGGAAATGTCGACTCAGCAAGCCACCTGTCCGACGCAGAGGCTCAACCTCTCGTGCTAACGTGGTTGAAGCTGAGACTCTAACATTCTGCCACTGAAGAAGAAAGCTGAACTGTAAGAACTTCAGCTTTTCATGCCAGTAAATGATGTGGTGCGGGATGTATACAGAGATAGATGCACTATTGACAACAACAAATCTGGGTAGATAAATAATCATCAATATGAATGATAGTTCAGGACACTTTTGCGCTGCTAACATCAACATAATAAAAATAGGCATTACTACTAATTATATTCTAATCAAACTGCATATTCACTGAAATGTACTAACATTTGTGCATCTGAGCATTGTCGTGAGCCCGTTGTTTTTCGGGTAAACGGCGAACAACTTACCCAAAGTTTATTTCATCAAAAAACTATACGGTTGGATTTAATTTAAGCTTTGAATGTTGATTATACTTTTCAGAATTACAGGACACATTTTTAAAGAAACAGAAGCCATGGCAACAAAACAGCGGTAAAGTAAAATTACACAACCGCCGGAGAGCAGCAGTATATGCTGCGCGCGTCTCCTTAGACTGAATATATAATTAGGATATTGTAGAAATTCAGGACGACTCAGCTCCACTCTGATGTGGGCCTAGCCAGTCAAAACTCTGTCCTTCAGAGGACTCCTTTTAGGAGGTTCTGCCCTCTCACGATGCTAGCTGAACCTGATATTTTACTATGGTAATGGAAGATATGCTTTTTTGGAGACAACTGTTATTCCCTTTAGATTTTATACCCGTGGGAAAGCTATTTAGCTCTTGTTCGCGCACTGCAGCTGCAATGCCACTCGATAGCTGGCCTAGCCACAAGTACATATTTAAGGAAACTAGGAGCTCTCTGTAGAGCGTAACGGCTAAGTAATAAACTACTGCAATACTCACGCTTACCAACAAGAGACCCCTCAAGTCGAAAAGATGGAATTTTCTTCACCTTAACTTTTCTTCGGGAACGACAGCAGAGAATTATTTCACATAGAGTTAATTCTCTTTTCAATGTTTGTATTTTGTGGCGACTCATGGCAGTATTGCTCATAAAACATGTTCACCGATATTAATCGCCAAGACACAAACGCATCGTCAGCGTCTTCACAGCTCGATGCTATTGCACATCAATATTAACCTCCGAATACCGTTGCTCAAGCCGAATTACGGAGAGCTTTCATAGTCCATGCAACAATCTATCTACTATATAATAATTCACGTCGTGTTTTTATTTATTTATTTATATATTTATATCTTTCCTGTCACGCTCTATGGGAATAAGATAGGAGAAAATTCAGATTTCAAAATGAAAAAAAAA
>LQNS02277220.1:4564893-4584832 GCA_001587735.2 Parhyale hawaiensis | reverse complement strand
CCTACCTAACTTTACAAAACTAACCTCGTCAGCAGGAACTGCGGCCAGATGCTACATCCCCTGCGGAGAAGGCACTCGGGACCCTTGGGTGCGTGATGCCCAAACATATTGTGGCAGGGAAATTTCTCACATTTAAACGAAGTTCAAGTACATCTCACACCTTAATTGATGCCTAATAATTATTAAAATAAATTTCACGGCACGTAAATTGTGAATTTACATAGTATTTTCGAGGCACGCATCTGATTGCAACACCATCACAAACCATCACCCTTCGCCCCTCCCACTGTGGCCCATAACCTGCCACGCCATTGGCTGCCGTGAGACTGTACTTGCTGAAAGGTTCAGGAAAAAAAATCGCTGCAAGGGCCCACGAAGGCCGTGCATGATGGTAACACGCTTCGTTAATGCTCCCTAGCTATAGCGTCGTGTCTCATGGAAGGAAAGGGAAATGGACATCATTACTGAAGCCAAGGATGTTATGTTCTCCTGGGCTATTGTCTGTTATTCTGTCTGTTGCCAAGGCATCTCAAAAAGTTTTGGACGGATCTTCACAAAATTATCAAGGATTGTTTGGCATGTTAGGAGGAACTGATGAATAACTTTTGGTGACAATCCGTTCCACCGTTAGTTTGTCTCGAAAAGTTATTGAAGCAACTCCACGAAATTGGCAAAAATTGCTAGGAATGTTTCAAGGGCCTAATGACTAAATTTTGGTGATAACGAGTTTCTCATTTTTTCTGTCTCTAAGTTTAATGTTATGTTTATCAGCAACGTAACCCAAAATGTTATGAACAAAACTTCATCAGCATCATCTTCAGCGCAGACGTTTTATTGTCGAAGAAAGAGGGCTGAGGATAATAGATGATAAAATGTAAATGATATTATCAAAGAAAGTTATGCATCTGGTGCTGGTTTGTGAAGCTTTACTTAATACAGACTGAGGAAAATTCAGTATCTGAAGCATATTCCGGAAATCTATATTTTGCGACATTAATTTGAACGTTCGAATTTTCTCCTGTCCCAGCGTTCAGCAGCTGAATTTTTTCTATCATTTTTAATAAGGGGACGGAAAAATCAAACAAGCGATCCACAAACCTATCACTTAATTCTCGTAAAGGCCAGCACATCTTATTTCATAGGAGTTTGCCACTGGACAGCAATCGGATAAAGCGTACGAACAAAGTGGCATATTAGCGTACCAGTGGAACTACTAACACGAACACTTGTCTCATTTTCCGAAGAGGTCTCAGTTTTGAGTTGAGATGTAGTTCGGTATGCGAAGAAAAGTGGGGGCGCTGCACCGTCACATGGGTGACCGCGCAGGGGAACGGCAAGTCAGGTAGGAAGAGCGAAAAAAATTTTAAGCAGCAGGAAGAAAGAATTAAGGAAATAAATAAAGCACAATGAAAACGGTACCGAAGGCCTACCTAACGCTATGGCAACATATGGGGTCCAGATGATGGTCTATTTCGACGATGGCTTCTCATAAGTTTAGACTAATTTTTATCTATTGATTTTTTAAGGCTGCATACCGCTGCATACCATACCTCCTTTCGGCATGCGAGAGAAACCATAGGAATAGTTATTAGTTAAATTCTCTGTATTTGTCAACAACCATTTTAGCGTATTTTGTGCATGGGTGCAGCTCAAGTAGCTGGCCAGTTATGAGCGGGAGATTGAATTGATTAGATCGAAATAATACGGTGATATATAGAAATATGTTTTATGAAGATCACTGTGAACTGAATATGAATTGTAAACAAAGCCTCACTTCTAAGAAGAAGAAGTTAAATCCGGGCCTTTGGTGCTGTAAAAGTTTGCACCAGCCTTCACTGCAGTTTTCTATTGACAATTGTTTATTGTTCAATTAGTATAAGTTCGCTTTATTGATTCATATGCTTTATGGATAAAATTTGCAATGACAACGATTTTTCGTGTAAAATAAATTAAAAACTCATGGGCTGCTAAGTAGTACCGTTCGTCCATGTTGACGTCATTAATGACGTCACTTTCGATGCTAATACCTACGAGGGTGATGCGCCGCATCTTAACAAAGTAGCGTTACGCTTCTTACTAGAGCCTATATGTAGACTATTCTTATGAGCTCGAGGGAACATAACTGAGTCATTTTTTGCTACAATAGTAGGTAAAACTACCGATTATTGATATATACATTCTAATCGGCCTTTAACCATTGAGGCACTCTTACAACTTGACTCTTATCAGTAAATGGTTTCATTTTTGAATTATCTCAAATCTCGGACGATATCATATTGTGGCAGTGGCATCTAGATCAATGTAATAAGTTAATTGTTACTTTTGCTCTTCGCCACGTTCCAAGATTCCACACATTTACCAATAAGTGCGGATGGTCCTTCATTCAGGACCAGATGCATGCATCAATTTTGGCAAGAAATTGGAATAACAGCATGTATACCTGCCTTCGATAGTTGACTCAGCTGCCGGGCATATGAAGAAATAAGCTAGTCACCCATCAACAAAGTATTTTCTACAAGCGATATTGATTTCTTCTATAGAAAACGTCTGCTAGGGAACACTGGAATAATCATGGAACGCAAAATTGAGTTAGCGCGGTTAAGAGCGGAAATTTGTGTCTAGAATTACAATTAGAATCTCGCAGCCCGAGCTCTCGAGTGCGCCAATAAGCTGATAAACTAGAGCATTCTGAGAGCGCATACCTCATCCAAGCAAGGCAATATTAACAAAAACTTCAAGTTGATCCTGCAATTAGGATTTCTTCTCTATCACGGAACATCACCAAAATGTGGTCATTTGTTAGTCTTGACAGTAAATAGAGCTTCTGCAATTTTCGTAAAGATCCATCCTTAGCTTTTTGAGTTATACCCAGAGAAACATTTTCACAAACATAAGTCAAGCACACAAACGGAGGAACCGATCGTCACTAAAATTTGGTAGTTGGTGCCTTTTAACAGTTCTAACAATTCCTGCAGATTGCATGAATATCCACAGATAACTTTTAATTTATACTTTTAAAATTCATTTTACCAAGCATTAGTCAAACACACGGCGGCAACGTTTCACTTACCCTCCACTCGAACCCAGATTTTGTAGACCATCTTTCTAATATTGATGTGCTGATCACGAATTTGTAGGTAACAAACGTAAGAAATGCTTAGTATTGGCGATACTAATGTCCTAATTTTATCAATAAATCAATATTAGTACTAGTAACTCTACGATGAACTGCCAGCCAATTGCCCGTAAAATGTGTGCCTAAGCTGCGATGTCGTTTGCAGAACCAAGCCTGCACTCCTAACCTTAACTAAAGAGCGCAGCAATCTTCAAACACCTTCAAAAGTAAAGCATCATTGAATGTAAAACTCATTGATTTATCGTTCGCAATCGTCAATGTTGTCGTTCGCCAAGATAGATAAAAAGAGTGGAGCCGGTTCTGGTACTTTATGCAAGTTTCTTACGATCACGACGCTAGGGACATGACCCTGGATAGAGTGACGCAGTGGATGATAGGATATGTTTATTTCATTAGGACGAGCAATAATATCATTTTTGTGGACTACATTATATGAAGAAAAAATTTCTAGATTTAGTGTCTCTATGCAAATTTTATTGACAAATTATTTCATATAATATAGACGTATAATTAAATTAATCCTAACCAGTTGCACCCTATAGAGTACTGATAAAAAACAAGGATTAATAAATTTGTATCTGAAAAACTACTTATTTCCGACGGCTACAACCTTTTTATTCGTGTTCAGCGTATCATTATCTACCAGATGCACCTGTCTGAAATTTACGGGTTTGAGTGGTGGTGGTAGTAAAAAAAATACTAAGCACCCAAACGGACAATGCGATCACCACCAAAATTTGGTTATCTGTGTCTTTTAACCTATGTAATGATTCCAGCAAATGCATGAAGCTCCGTTCTTAATTTTTTGAGTTATGTCACTGACATACAGATAAACAAACACAGAGACAAAGGAACAACGGGGAAAAAGATCAAAACAATTATTTCGTCATTTGCTCTGAATAATAACCCCATATAATGCGGATTTCATAACGATGGGTCCATAACTATTTCAAGTTATGTTATCAAAAAATGAAGCAGACTAACAAACAAACAAACTGTTGTACGGATCTTCACCAGAAGTTAATCATCTGTTCTCTCTGAAGCCCTGCGCAGACGAGCGACATTGTCACTGATATCGACCGGACAAAATTGTCGAATCGTCAAGTGTGGCACGACATTTCAATGCACACGTAGCGGAAGAAGCGTTTTTTTGCAGCTGCAATGTCGTAGGGTTAAGTTTTTAGAAGTTGCATGGAAAAGAAATCGTAGACATTAGTTAAATAATTTTGTTTTGCTTCTTGGCACGCCTGATTTTAGTCAACGTGCAAAGTACTCACCAACTGAATAATTTATGCCATCTCTTACATTGTAAACAATTTTTTTTAAATGTAAGTTTGCTGCGGCTATCATCGTTGTAACCTGGAGACAAATGCATTTTATATACTTGACATTGCAGTTACAATCACCACCATTTAACGAACAATTCTAAGTTTTAAGAAAAACGGAGAAATTATGTACCACACTAGTCGACAGATAACAGGGAAAACTGGACTGTAAGTTGCTTTGAATTTTTCCAAAGCAACAAAAAAAGATTCGCCTAGACGCATCCTGCTGAGCTCGCTCTTCAAGCAACTTCTTCGTCGAGTCTGGTGGAGCATTTGTGGACGAAAGGCCACTTTCGACAATTTTTGCTTCTCGTTTGCATTGGGCTTTACCCACCTAACAATCCTTGCAAATTTGTTAAAACTTCATCCATGGGTTTTTAAGTTATTTTCGTGACAGACAATAAAACAAGCAAACAGAAAACTCAAGTAAATATAACCTCCTTGAGGTAGGTAATGAGCCGGAAAGATGTGCAATTTTCTCTGCCATGAAGTAAGTGTTCATATGTTCAGTCTGAATAATTACTTCTAAAGTGGACCCCGAACCCCAGCTTGTAGCATTTTGCAAAAGTCCTGAAATATTGTGTAGAGAGTCAAGGCTACTTCAAACGAACAAGTGCAGAAGCACTGTATAAAGTTGCAGAAATATAACACTCATCAAATATAGAGTGCTGGATTTGAGTCGGTCACCACCAAAGGATTTCTTTACTATGTTGTAACAGTTCAATTCAAAATTTATGGCAATTAGTGACTACAGTATGCCCAGCAGAAGCTTGAATCGAGATAATTAATTTTAATTCACGTGGCCTTATCTTTCCTGGAACGGGAATCCTGACCGTTGAAATCGTAAAATCAAATAAATTACGCGTGTTACTAAGCTTATGAGTCGCCTATAGTATTTGGGAACAAATCCTGGAACTCAGCTGAACCTATTTTTATTTAATTCGTCTTAACGATCGTCAGACAGAAAGTGACATCATTTGGTAAGGCTGAAGAAATCCTTGTGCACTTCAGTATATAAGCAACCACCAAAACTTTTATTTGTTGAAGCCTTGTGTAAATTTTGCCAGTTGAAACGAATTACTTACCGGTAAATTACATAATTATTTTCTGCGTGTCATACTGTGCCCAAGTTTGACAGTGCATTGTTTTCTGGGGACTGCGCTAAAATTTCAAAGAAACCACTACGATAAAAAAAAAAATCCACGAAGCGCCGGCAAAATCAGCTAAAAGCTTACGAGGCAGTTGACAAATTCGACACGTGCTCTTGAGCCTGGAAAACCTAACTGAACTCACGTGGTACCTGTCCTTACCAAAAAACCTTTTAGTTAGTGAGCATCATATGGCACGAGTGCTTGAACAGTCCTAGAAACATAAACCCTTTTACAGCCCGGCAGAGCCGTTCGAATACATTTTTAACAGTAATGTTCCAGCAAGTAGTGTTGTTATTAATATGAACAGCAAGGATTTAGTTTCGGCGGCAAAATTCAGGAGGATTGCAGATGAGAGTAAAGGTAATGACGTAAAAAGAAAAAGTCACTTTGACCGGGCACCGAAACTACGAAAACTCTTCGCAGTTGTCACTGTTGTAAACAAATCGCTTCACGGGCCCAGAAGAGAGTACGGCTGCAGTCGATAAAGTATTGTCTGAGATATGACGCAATAGCGCAGGCCATTGCCCCTGCATGTGGATTATGAATGGGTGAAAAATGTTGACGCTGCATGGCGTTTCGGGAATAAAATACGATCATTAGAAGCTACAGCCTAACTAGAACACTCTGAGAGTGCATAGTTCCGCCAAGTAAGGCAACTGTAACGAAAAATTCAAATTGGTTCTGAAACCTTGATTTTCTTTCCATCAAGTCCAAAATCTAATCATTTGTGCCTTTTAACAGTATTAACAGCTTCAGAGATTTTCTTCAATATCCGTCCATAACTTTTTGAGTTATGCTGCTCACAAACATTTTTAAAAACACTAGCCAAGCTCACAAAAACAAATCAACCGATCATCACCAAGATTTACGCATTTATGTGTTTTAACCTTACTAACAAGTCCTATAAATTTCACATAGATCCATTGATAAATTTTTAAGTTATTGTGCTAACAAGCATAAAATTACAAACAGCAACAAACAAAGAGATCATCACAAAATTTTCCTCATTTACTGTTCGTGATATACCTAACAGTTGATGTAAATTTCATGAAAATCCGTCCATAACTTTCTGAGTTATGGCATTAAGAAAAATGAGACCGACAATCAAACGGATGAATGGATCTTCACCAAAAGTTAATCATCTGTTCCTGCTAACATACTCAAAAATCCCTGCAAATTTCGTCAAAATCCTTCCATAACTTTTTTAGTTATCTTGGTGAAAAACAGGCAGACAAACCCGACTAAAACATAACTTCCTTGGCGGAGGTAATCATCTTAGTGACTAGTGTATTAGTATACAGTGCCCTAGGTCAACTTTGGTGTCAATAAATTTAACATGTAATAATCATTGGCCCCGTTACAGTTACTGAAACATCAAATACTGGATGGGCCGTTCCACTGCTTTGATGTCAGTTAATTAAGATAAAATTCAACATGTCAGGCATAGTGCAAAGAGCATCTTTTGATGTTGCATTACCAACTGTAGGAGCGAGCTTGAGTATAGCACTGACTCATATAACTTGCAGTACCACTAGTTCTTTGTTCACATAAACGACAGGGAACTCGTGCGTAATTGAATACCAGTGATTGCAGATTCAAGCTTTTGTCCTGGTTGTACACACTTGTGGATATTTTAAATACAAGCATACCTCGATATAAGTCGTGAATCAGTTGATTAAAATGAGATCTATGTCAAGGACAAGACATCAAAGCTACTGAGTCATAACAGAATAATTTTTTTCTAATACACCAAGAAGCCGAAAGTGTTTCAGAAAATGCTATCTTCTACATAGCAATTAAATGACTGAATCGTAAAATAGGACGAAGTAAATGTAATAATGCTTGGCGTTCGTAGCTGACAATATTTAATTCGTATAAATATGATAGACTTCGATTCTATTCCTATGACTGAACCTCGGAAGAAAAAAATTTTGGAATAGAAAAAACCAAGCTCATATGGAAATGTATAGCATGCGCAGACTATGCTCTACAGAAAGTAAACAAAGTGCCTGCTAGATTGTGCGCACTAACGAATTCTAGAGGACTTCTACCGAATGCCTGAAATAAAAAAAAAAATACCTAGACAAAATCAAGCACTGCACAGATCGAGCATGTACGATCTATGGTACTACTGCTACAAAAGGTAATTATTTTATTCCAGAATGACAGGGTTAAGGCACGGCTAATGCTGGGGCTATACAAAGTACTGAAAAATCAAGCATATAATCTAACGCAAACACTACGTGCAGCAACATGTGCTGACCAGAGATACTCTCTCCACCGAATTACCCGCAACTTCACAAAACCATAATATTTCAATTTCCGTCATCTCGTCGCTGCATCGCTTCGACGCTTCGCTAATCCACAAATCTTGCC
This sequence comes from Parhyale hawaiensis, assembly GCA_001587735.2. Classification (NCBI taxonomy): domain Eukaryota; kingdom Metazoa; phylum Arthropoda; class Malacostraca; order Amphipoda; family Hyalidae; genus Parhyale; species Parhyale hawaiensis. The sequence goes on along the minus strand of LQNS02277220.1, from coordinate 4,576,844 downwards.
TCAATTTTACCTGCTGCGAGTACCATTATTCAATTTATCAATTACAAAGAGAGGAACTGATTGCCAATATCATACCTGCGCCCCAATACTTGGAAGCCAATTCGATTAGAGGCGTTCGCTGCCATGTCCATTGAACACGGCGGAAAAATTACATCGACTGGTGGAAGCGCAGTAAGCGTAGCACGTGATCCTGAAGGTGTGTCATTGATTGGGGCTGTTCCGGCAAGAAAATCTAATCTCGTTAGCTGCAGTTTGTCCAAAAAATCCGTTATGGACGTCGATTTCCCTGCAGTAGATCGAGCTACAGGCGTTAATATTTGATGATAATTATTCTTGAGATAGACTTAAAATCAGTCCTGCTAGGCAAAATAGACTTGAGACTACATATATATACTCGATCCACCATGGGAAATCCAACGCTCACAAGTGCAATGTCGAACAAGTTAAGGATAAGCGGAATAGAGTATATATATAACCCCGTGAAAATGGACACACCGAACACACGACAAAATTTAGTTAGAAGCATAGTACCCAGCAGCAGTCCACCAGGGATGCTCAAATGTGAATATGATTGTTACTGCCATCAATTCAGCAATAGTAGGAAATCGAATCACACTGATGAAGCAGTGCAGAAATTCTGTGACGGACGTCGGCTCATGAACTGTAACCATTTGGTTGCAGAGATCAATGATATAAGAAAACAGCGTTACTTTATTTTTCAAGTGTAGGGGACTCTTCAAGTTGTAGTACCGGTGCAATGGGCGAAATCGATAGCCCTAGCTGTCTGTCTGTCACCTAGACAACTCAAAAAAATTCTGGACGGATCATTACGAACTCAGAGAGATTGTTAGGTATAATAGGAAAAGCAGATGATTAGTTTCTGGAGAAGATCCGTTAATGGGTTTGTTTGTTGGTCTACTTCTTTTATCTTATTGCCATAACTCAAAAGTGATGGACGGATTTGTATGAAATTTAGATGAGCTGTAAGTATATTACGAAAAGTAAATGAAAAGTTTTTGCTACGATTTATCCTTTCGTTTGTTTGTTTATGTGTTCGATTTTATACTTGTGAGCAAAATAACTGAAGAACTAATTAAATTTACAGAAATTTTTTGTTACGTAGAAGGACATAAATAATTAAATTTTAATGATGATCGGGAAGCATGTTTATGTATCTGACTAGCGTTTGTCAGAATGTTTGTTAGCAGCATAACTCGATGAGTGATGAACGGATCTGCATTAAATTGCAGAAGCTGTTATTATTGTCAAGAGAGGTAAATAATTACATAGATTTGTTGTTGATACAGAAGAACCATACTTTCAGAACCAATTTGAATTTTTCTTTGCAGTTGCCTTTCTTGGCGGAGTTATGCACTCTCAGAGTGCTCTAGTTTGACGTACGAAGGAGCACAAATGCAGAGTCTGTTATCTTAACCCGATCTATGATATTGTTTATCAATAAAAAGCAATAGCTTGGCCGTAGAACTTTTCACGTCAGCAGTGCAGAAAATCAAGCACTCTAAGAAATAAAATTTCTTCATCTTAGCTCGAAGAAAAATTAACCACGCTGCATAATTTCATGTTCAACTTACCGCACTTATTCTCCTCGCCCCTACTTGCATCTGTGTAGGGATGTGGGCGAAGCCTCTGTACTTGCCCGAAGAATCATATATTGTCTGCTCCAGCATACCGTTCACGTAATTCCCTTCACCTTCGGTGCCTGAAAATAAGAAAAGCTATTACAAAAATGCAATTGTAAGTTAAGATGAAGAGCTATTTGATAAATGCTCTAACTTTCTCAATATTAGAGAAGAAAGTAAAGAAATATTTACTATGGTTTATTGTTCTTCAAATATCTTCTATGTATAACAAATATTTTGAAGAAGGATAATCATGCTACTCCTAAATGCAGAGCGGCAAATGTTTAAAAATCTACATATTTTGATGCCAGCAGAGTGGTCAAGGGTTTTTCGTTACCAAGAGAGCGGCCAAGGGTCTTTCATGCTAGCATAACGATAAAGGGTCTCTTGTTTATAGCAATGCACCGAATAAAAATTAAAGGTCAGCATTGTTTGATGCTGGCATTGTTGCGATGGTGAACAAGTTTGAATCCTTTAACGTCAACAATTCACTAACAGTTTAAAATCCGTCATTTTTTATATCAGCAGCCGATAGCGAATCCCTTGAGGCAATTCGACAGCTATAGTTGTACCAACGCATCAACACACAAAAATAACTACTTTAATTTTCAGATAAGATTTTTGAAGTTGAAGCGTATATTAGAAGTAGCGCTAATTTGACACGTACGGCATCTCCAGAAGCGTTACGACAGAGTTACTGCTATTCATTAGAAGGTTTCTGGACTTGCTCAATTAGGACTCCAATTACGGAGATGAAACTGAATGATTCATGTTTATAATTATTACGACAAATTATTGTTTAGATTAAAAAAAAAATCCTTGAATCACCTACATATCCATGATTTTAATAATATTAGAATTTAGATATTAAATAATCAGGCTTGCTTCTGGGGTACATACGTGGCAGGATATTTTAAATATAGAGTAAGCAGAATCGTCATATTCAAAGTCTACGGTTAATACTCGCAGATTTCAGTATCTCTTCATAGTGCCACAATATTGCGTCCCAAGTACTAATAGCAGGTCTCTGTTATGCTTACAAGCATCAATTTTCTGTTTGATGCTTCCAACAGCAGTCGCGGCCGTAGTCATAATGAATCAAAAGTGACGGAGACGTCACAGTTCTAACATAATTATGCATAAATATTGTATCCAACGCTGACAAAATTGCCTCTATCATATGTATAGGCGGCAGCGATAATAAATTTACTTCCGGTGTATTTCCATATGATGCTATCATCAGAGAGCCCCAGACTTCACTTTGGTAGTGTCTTCTATATCATGATCAATATTCATAATGAGCGCTGCAATAATTATGAAGAAAGCTACCACAGAAACCATACTATTTAGATAAGCAATCTTAGCCTTTAACTTGCTAGCAGCCTGTCTCCGTTTCATGCCGTCGGTAGTTACCATAATAGAGTAATAGTGCATCATAAGCGAGAAGAATTTTACGGCTACTACAGAAAATGCCTAGTGCCTCAATTATTATTTCGTATTAATGCTGTCAGTCTCTAAATTATTTCGGATGCTTACGCATCACGAGCCCTGGAGAACTAATACTACTAATACAAGAACTTCTAACTAGCAGCAGATACTTTTTACCATTATCCGTCAAATCAGTCTACCTTCAATATCGTCTTGAAACTTGAAGAGAAAGCTTTTTTGGCGACTACGGCAGAAACTTACCTGCATAGGTTTTTATCCAATACCGCATGTATTTAATGCAATTTGGTATTTATTTTGTATCCATAGTATCAGCAAAAATATGGCTTACCTATTAGATAAATAGTTCCCTCATTTCTTCCGTTGGACGTTCGATGCAGTCGGATCGTTCTACAATTCGCACTGTAGCCAAACAAACGAAGAATGGGCAATCATGCTTCCTACAGCAACAACTTTTACTTTCTTTTCAGGCTGCCTAATTTGGAACAATTACGGGTACTATAGTAAAACTTACTAGGATCCCTATTATTGTTTGATACTCCTCGTAATTCAGTTGTTTTAGCACTCATGCCGTAATGGCTATGTTTACATAAACTTATCTGCATCCTTTTTCTGTTGATCCTGAATGCAGTCTAGTCGCTCTACCCCTCACATCGTATCCAAAGACACGGAGAAAGAGCAATTGTACCTTTCTTGGAGCAGTAATAGCTACCATAACAGAAACTAACATCCTAATTTCTGCTTGATACTGCCTGTAGTCGAGTTGTTTTAGCACTCCCCTCATATTTAAAGTATCATTGTTACGTTAACAGAAACTCACCCGCTTCCTTTTTCCTCTTGATGCTGCCCGCAGTCGAATCATTGCTCGACAGGGCTCGCCGCAAGAGTAGGGTGCCCCCTCGATGTAGCTGGAGTGCTGGGCCTCTCAAACCCGTAGCCATATCCAGAGTCGGCTCACCATCATCCCTCCCACCCTTTTTGCACCAAGGCAATTCCATGCAACACGAAACCGTCTTGATTTCGCCATCTTCTCCCTTGATCTCTCGCTGGCAGACCTTTGGTAGTCCGCCGGGTTTGATTTTCATGCAACACGTTCTCAAACATTTGCATCCTGATAGGTTTTCCCTACAACATTCCGAGGAGCAGGGGCATTTTCTATGCACAATACAATCTTCGCAATGAGCCTTGCAGCGCTTCCAGCAGCCGATGCAGCGCCCGCAGCAGGTGCCTTAGAAAACAACAAAGTTTCGTATTAATTATTGATGATGTTGAAGGTTGTATACATCATGTAATGTAAATTTGGCGCTGTGCTGAAAATGGCATAACCATGCCGCTCAGAATGATCATACCTCATAATTATTTTGGAAAAAAGTGCGTTCACCATATGACCTCTAACTTCAATCTTACCTTTCATTCATATATATATATATATATTTGCTGCAAACGTGATAAATGTGATCTGAACAAAAACAGTGGATTGGCAACAAGATTAAAATGCTGTACATAAGAGTAGCTGGGTAATACTTATAAGCCTGTGACACGTTAATTTTTGCAAATATAATACGTGCGCTACGCATACTTCAGGAAAGTTTGGAATTGACGAATTGTCTTCAGAATAAAGGAAATCATCTGCCACGTAAGCCTCTCCCTTTTCCGAGAACAAATTCAGAAGTTGGAAAATAGATGCTGGGAACCTGATGCTATCTGCCCACAGGACATTCGATTTCGCAAATGCTTCCTTGCCCGATAGCGTTTGTGGCGTCGCCTCAAAAAAAGTTATTTCTTTGCATGACCAACTTCCACGTAGCACCGCATAGGCAGCTACAAAATCTCATTATGCAATATCTGAATATAGCGGCAAATTACGCTAGGCGAGACTGTACGTTTAGAAGGTAAATATGCTAATGAGCATGAATTCTGATAATACTGAGCTTACATAGTTGAACAAAAATTGCAAAAGCTCTACAAAAAAGTGTGTGTTGAGCGCGTTGTATTTCTTGCAACGTATCTGAGAATAATAAGGTGGTATAAACTATTATGCTTTAGTATACTCCGCACCACTTATCACTAAGATCGCACTAGTCGTACCAACACGATATAATAATACACGATGGGAATTTATTTATTTGTTTATAAATATTTTCTATCTTCATAAGTTTATGTCTCCTGTCACGCTTGTTGGGGATTGAGATAGGGGGAAATTCAAATTTTAGAAACGCCGCTAACATATCAGACATAATATTATGGTGGAGTAAGCAGGTAAACCTGGGAAGGGCCTATTAATTACCATGAAATTAAGTTCGCCTGCATAATTTTTTTGGTACCTGTAAGGTAATGCGGAAAATACCACTAAAGTCTACACCCATTTACGCTTACAGGCATGATAGTCAATTTTCGCTTGTGAACGCCTCTGAAGAAAACGTGGGGCTATGCTGTAGTATAGATTTCCCGCCTTCATTTTATGACGACGTGAATCATAAGTGTTTATCAACATATATAAGGTTACGCCATAATTTCTATCAGTTAGATGATGACTTATATTAGCGCATCGCCTACCGAATATTAGCTTCAGTTTGTACAGTACGTCAGTTTATGGTAGTCAGTGTTGATGCCTGATTGCAGCGAGGTTTGCACATAGCGTGTACATGGTCAACGAAGTGCATCCCGCTTCTATGAATAATGATTGTCAAGTAATCAAGATAATTATTAGGGCAAAGATTGTAATACTTGTTTTTCTTGATATAAGTGACTTAGTGACTCTGTTTCTGAAATATCTGTGACAATTGGTCATTCAAGGTTATTCTTCCTCTCCCCCTCCCCCTCCCAGCGCTTTTTAATTTTTAGAGAGGGCCATTGTGTTTAGAAAAGGTAGAGTCCACCCAATCATTAATCTTATAGCCTGGCTGCTTGGGAGCATTAGAGAGAGACAAGCTGGACTTGCAGCAAAGCGCGGCCTCACATAGGCACGGGCCCGAACAGGCGCAATAGCTACATCGCCCGCTACCCACGGACGCAGACACGGTTGAGACCGACACTGACAACTAGACAGCCTAGCTGCCGCTTCTCCCCAGCGGGTTTTAATTATAAGTATTTCTGTATTACTGAATATACAGATTTGATAGGAATGCACTTTTGCGAGCATACGATATTGAAAAGAGAGAAATTATAGTCTGATATTATTGAAACAGATGTACCTCAGGTTTGATAATAAAGCAGCTGGCAGCAGAAGTAAACCTCAGTTCTGTTATTTAAGCAACAGATGAGAACAAATTCACACAGTTGATGTTCAAAACAGGAGACAAGAAAACGTTTTCCTCAGTGTGATGAAAAAGATACACTGTTATAAAACATGCATCACCTTTTTCCCATAAAGATAACAATCGGAACTGCCAAACGTTCCTTTTGTATCGACGTCATTGACCCAACAGGACAACCCCTCAATTTTCCTTTTTAATAGAAACGAGATTCGGATACGCCTTAACATTACAATGAAGGACACCGACGAATAGAAGCCACGCCTTAATTTGATCGTTAAGGTAACTGCTCAGAATAAGCTGCATCTTAAGTTTACTTATAAAATAGCAGGTGGGAATAAATCACACATTACATTTGCTATGAAGACCTACAACAAAAAGGGTCACGCTCATGGTTCATAATTTATCTAACAGCATAATAACACTTTAATTACACATCAGCTTTGACTTCACGGGAACATTTGAGCAGCAAATACACCTTCGTTTTTATAGCAAGAGTGCAAAGCACACTCACACGAAAAAATACAACCGTAATTATACACATTTTTGGAGAGGAAAGGGCAGTTGTCTTCAATATTCACCTGATCTGATGCCACTGCAACATCCTCCTCTGCAGAAACGTCCACACGACAAGTACCAGCAGGCAATGATGTGGCGCTTGCCCATGTACACTCCGGCACCGACCCCGAACACCGCCAAGCCCACGCCCAGCACAACAGCGATGATCCACAAGAAAATCCGAGATTTTGGGGCTTCGTCGCGAGTGGAAAGCTCTGTGGGAGATCGGAGACAAATTACTCTCTACGACAGAGCTTTCTTTGGCCTCCGTGTCAGGTGCGTGGTCAGTCCTTTTTTTTTTTTTGCCCGCAGAGTGATGGCCTGAAATACGGTGTTAAATTTTGTTCTTACGCTGGAGCAAACCATTTCTGTGAATATTTTTAAGTGTGCCACTGGTTGTCAGTTTTTTTTATGCGAGTTTGGAGCATGACAAGCTCAGATTTTCTTTGCTTTTTGCCAGCAAAGTGATGCGCAAAAAATTCGTTTACTTCCCTTGAGCGTCATTGTGGGGTCAATTTTTATTTAAATAAAAAAAAAACATGTATTCTATTGCTAAGATGTTGGATCTGTTAATTCTTTATCTGTTTTCCAAAATGTCAAGGCCTTACGTTTTAGTCAGTTTTATACCTCTAATTTCGATATTTAAGCGCATTGTTAATTTTCATTTTAAAAATTTTAATCGTACACGACTCGTGCGCTCTTTTGTGGGCATGTGTGATTGTAAACATTCCCTTAAAACCCCAAACTATAACTTAGTTTTTTCGATGGGAAGTAACACATTTCAGCTCTAACATCATTTATATTCTTAAGTTATCATAATAGGCAAAGTTTATTTAGTAGTGAGAAAAATAGAATTATTTTCATCAAGCCTTCGGCAACAGTTTTCCTCAGTTCTTATTTCAACTCACAAAGTGTAAAACTAACTTCAGGTGTTAATTAGGCTTTCCGATCATAATGCACGGTAAGCGTTGAGATCTTTTTCTTGCAAGCAAGATAATGACAATAAAATTTCATGTTACTTTTCGAGACGTCTGTGGTTGTGTCGTTGTTTTATATTTTCAGTTAATGCCAAGTGACAAAGTTGACTGCAAATTTTCCCTCTTTGGGTTCTGGGCGAAGCTTAGCACTTGTTACCATTTTTATTTTTTTCCAGATTTCATTCTCCAGCAAAACATTCTTTTATGGTTCAGCAAAATGCATCGCTGGGAAACGGGGTACAAGACCATTTTTATGCTCTCGTGTGTGTCTAGCAGCTAGCAAGGTACTGTGTTTTTTTTTTTTTTTTTGAGTTAGGGTTCGAGGAAAGATGACATTTTGCTCATTTTGTTTCCATGATCGGGAGAGGAGCGTATCTCCCTTCTATTTATATATTTCTATATTTTCGATGGACACTTCTATTGCAACACGGGTATGGCTAGGAAAAAATATGCTGATTTAACGATAACTATACATATACAGAGGAGTCATTTAATATCTTCAACTTTATTTAAACACTGGGTACGTATTATCCCTGCTTACATTGCCCATCCAAATGCTTGCTCTTCTATAGGCGATGTCTCCATCTCACTAACTCTTTTCTAGACAAAAAAATTGATCTGGGAACTCCAGCTTGCCATATTTGTATAAGATAAGAAATTTGCACGTCGATTTATGTATCAGCCATCCAAGTATCTTGCATTACCACACTCGAAATACGAGCATTAGAGACATCAGCAATACCTGAATTTCAGTTTCATCCCACATCAAGGCTTAACATTTTTGTGAACTTACTGTGCGCAAATTAGATTGAAGAATAATGATGCGAGAGCTTAAGACTTCTTTAGGCCAGAACCAAAAAGAGAAAGCGAAGAAATTGGAGTATCATTGGGGTAGATAGCTCCACTCGTCATTTGTTGGCAACTGCTCACGAGTAGCAATATGCTCATCTACTATAGCACGAATTAGGTGTCATAGCCTAATAAAGGCCAACGTCCCAGTTTTGGAACTTAATCTTATGTTAGAACTAACTCGAGTTTAGTACATCATGTTTTTCTTTTATTTCATATAGGTACAAACTTACTTTAATGCGTTACTTGACGTCCGGGGTTGGTCGTTTAATAGATATTAATAAACTTCTCCTGCTTAATTTTACGAGGCTAAGCTTGCGGCACTGGGCAAGTCAATGCCTTTGTCAGGGCGAAAATCTTCGAGGCGAAAATGTACAAATACTACGGAACTGTCACACTGCAACCAGAATACGACGTACATATTTCATATTTTAGCTACATAGGAAAGTACATAAACTGTGACTTTTCAGATATAATGGACAGGCGTCTTATATAAAAGGTTGCAACAAATATATCTGGAGAGCACTCTGAGAGTGTATGCCTCCGCCAAGCAAGAAACGAAAAAGAAAAATCCAAATTTGTTCTGAAACCATGATTTTCTTCGTATCAACACCAATATCTAATAATTTGTACCTTTTGATAGAATTAACAATTCCTGTAATTTTCATGAAGATCTGTTTATAACTTTTTGAGTTACGCTGCTAACAAATATGGCAAACATAAGTCAAACACACAAAGAGACAAACCGATCATCACCAACATATAATAATTTATTCATTCTACTATTAGTAACAAATCCTGTACATTTCATCAAGATCCATCCTTAACTTTTTAAGTTATTGAGCTAACAATCATAAAATCGTACAAAGCGACCAACAAAGAAACGAACAGACAGATCATCCCAAAATTTGGTCATTCACTATTCGTGATATACCTAACAACTCATATAAATTTCATGAAAATCCATCCATCTCTTTTCAAGCTATGGCCTTGAGAAAAAATACGCAGACAAACAAATAGACAGATAAACGGATTTTCACCAGAAGTTAATCATCTGTTACTGATAACATGCCTAACAATCCCTGAGAATTTCGCAAAGAACCGTCGATATTTTTTTGAGTAATCTTGGTGACAGATATAGAGAATGACAGACAAACACGACATAAACATAAACTCCTTGGCGGAGGTAATTAATGCAACGCTCTCGATGCTCTGCGGTACGATGAGATGTAGAAAACAGCGAAATATTACATCCACTATGCACTAAAATAATATAGAGTTTGCTGGTTCTTAGCTTGGTTGGTGTCTCTCTCCGCGTCTGAATGATTAGATAGAAGAAAATTCAACTGCTGAACCCCATGGGAGAGTCAAACTTTAATTTAGCCTCAATCAAGTTCATTGCATATGACTGAGTTACTTAAAAACTGCTGGATACTTCTTGACGTATTTCTGTATCTTGAGAGGTGAAAAACTCCTATTTTGTAATGCACTTGCTCCCAATCCTCCAAAAGCTGTATATTAGCAGTGCGTATTTTAACAGCTTCAAATGCGTTACTTTATCGGATTCCATTTGCATTTGCAAGTTGATGGTATAAACAAAGTGTGTTTTCATCCCCGCCAATCTTGAAAATACATACACTAAAAGTAAGTGATGCTCATTCACGTTTCTTTCGCATTATCGGTGGTGATTCGAATAAATAAATATGCAAGTGTTGGCAACTCTTTGGTGGGTCAGCACATGGACTACAAACAACATAGTTCATCGATTAATGAAATAGAGTTAAATCACAAACCTTTGTGTCACGAGATTTCTCCATACGAGGTCAAGAAGACCGTTCTGGATAATGGCAGAAGTGTGTCACAATTATTAAGCCACACCGTGGAATGGCACTATTACAAACTGGTGATCGTTGTACGTTAGGATGTATACCCACTGTGTTGGCCAGCTAAGTAGAGCGTTAATAGTAATTTTAATAAATGGAGCACTCTGAGAGCGCATACCTCCGCCAAGCGAGGCAACGTTACCGAAAAATTTAAATTGGTTCTAAAACTGTGGTTTCCTCTTCATCAGCACCAAAACTTGGTCATTTTTGCCTTTTGATGGTAATCACAGCTTCTGTAATTTTCCTGACGATCCGTTCGCAACTTTTTGAGTCATCTAGCTAACAAACATAAAACCAGGTAAAGAGACACACAAACAAACGGACATTTAATAGACCATGACAAAAAAATTGGTCATTTACTTTTCGTGACATATCTAACAGCTCATGCACATTGCATAGAAATCTGTCCATAACTTTTTGAGTCATGGTACTTACAAAAATGGGGCAGACAAACAAACCGTTAACGGATCTCCAACAGAAGTTAATCATCATCTGTTACTCCTAATGTGCCTAATAATCCCTGTAAATTTCGGGAGGATTCGTCCTTAATCTTTTCAGTTATCTTGGTGACACGCAAAGAGTCAAGCAAACAGACACACACACACGACAAAAAGAAAACCTTATTGGTCGAGGTAATAATCCAGTCGTAGAGTTGGTGGCGTTTGGGGCGCGCGACAACTACGTAACAAACTCTCGTGTTATGGCACACTTCAATGTATTAGCGAGGTCTAAGACTCACCGCAGCCAAGTGGGATGTGTTTCGTGTAAGCCATCGCTTTCACGGTGAGGTACGCTAGAGAGACACGATCTCAGTATGCACACATATCTACATGCAGTTACCCTGCACATAGGAGTGAGTATTCCGATCCCCATAAGCAGGCGAGTGAGTCTTGCCCTGAACATAAGAGTGAGTACTCCGAGGCCCCATAAGCAGGCGAGTGAGCCTTACCCTGAGCATAACAGTGCGTAGCCCGAGGTCCCATAAGNACATAAGAGGGAGTAGTCCGAGGCCCCATAAGCAGGCGAGTGAGCCTTACCCTGAGCATAACAGTGCGTAGTCCGAGGTCCCATAAGCAGGCGAGTGAGTCTTACCCTGAGCATAACAGTGCGTAGCCTGAGGTCCCATAAGCAGGCGAGTGAGTCTTACCCTGAACATAAGAGGGACTAGTCCGAGGCCCCATAAGCAGGCGAGTGAGTCTTACCCTGAACATAAGAGGGAGTAGTCCGAGGCCCCATAAGCAGGCGAGTGAGTCTTACCCTGAACATAAGAGGGAGTAGTCCGAGGTCCCATAAGCAGGCGAGTGAGTCTTACCCTGAGCATAACAGTGCGTAGCCCGAGGTCCC
>LQNS02277220.1:4519459-4554864 GCA_001587735.2 Parhyale hawaiensis | reverse complement strand
TTGGTCTGCCGCTAGCGAAATTAAATAGAGCTGCATTTCTCGAGCGAAACGCTCCGCTCGCGCCGCGCCGCGCCGCTTGCAGTGTGAAAGGCAAAGCGTTTCTGCATAGGAATACCAAAGATATTTAACACCGCGCCGCTTCGCTCTTGGTGTGAAAGCACCCTAACGGACTCGGTCACTCGACGTGTCAACGCAACGAGATTGGGCATTCATCAATATCCTCTTGTGTCTATTATTGCCTACATAGAATGATGAAAATTTGAAACATTGCCTTTCCTTCGTTTTGTATAATTAAACGACTGTGAAGACATTGGAATGTTTCCATTCTCCACAACTTGCATTCCTCAGCCGCTGTCTAGCTATCGTACTACAGTGCCAAGCATGATCGTTGAATTGGCTGCTCACAAATTTTGGCACCATTCTCAACGGACTTGCTACAATATGAAGGTCTTTGAGTTAGAAGGTTGCAAAAGTCTTGCCTGGTACCATCTACATAGAACCAAGCACGAAAAATTCAAAATTTTTGCACGTTTTTCGCCTGTGTTTTTAGCATTGTTGCTATCTCACCCAGCCCATCATAACAGTGACTTTCTTGGTGAAGGTAATAAATGTTCGGCTCTTACTATCGATAGCCGAACATTTTTCTGACAGGTTCTGTCACTTCTATCTCTGGCACAACATGCGATGGTTGTGTACATGTTGAACTAAGACTACGAAGCTATACTGACTTTAGAAAATCTCAATAATTGTAGGGATGCCGAATAAATGAACGATGTGCATTTGGTTAGATAAGGTGACGTAAGGTTAGACTAGGTGGATTAGGATAGACAAGGTACGTTAAGTTAGAGGAGTTGAGATTGGCTCAAGAAGGTGCGTTAGGTAAAAGCGTGTGAGCTAGGATACAAAAGGTGCGTTACGTTTACGAACTACAAATAGATTGGATAGGTTAAGCTTGGACGAGTTATCTGATTGAGTGAAGATTTCGTTACCAAAAATCAGGGCTTTCATACTGTTGCTGTAACAATCGTACACCGATAAGCATATCTATAGGTTGCTGTTACCACCCCCCTTCCAGGTTATTGGTGGTCAAATCATCATTTACGAGAGTGCGTAAATTAATTAATGAGACTGTCCGAGGGTTGCTACCGCCACTACACCTTCATACGTTGGTCCAATGACATATGATACTTGTGGCCACTAACCTGCAGATGGAAGCTCTGCTTGAGTCCACCGTCGTAGCCACCAAGGCAGTTGATGGTTGCTGTGGTGGTGGTGACGTTCGTCACCATGCAACCACGAATTTCTTCGGGTGGACCTGCGCATTTCAAGATTTATAAAGAAGCTTTTCAACTGTATAAGAAGATCGCTAAAAATTTAACGTTCATCACCATCATGTTCGCCCCCACAGCTTTCCTCACAATGACGTTTATCACTGCAGCTTTCTTTGCCACTACGTTAGTCACTACAGCTTTCGTCAACACTGACTTTCGTCATCATGGCACTCATCACAGTGGTGTCTGTCGCCCAGGCGCTCCAAACCACCACGTTCTTCGCAATCGTCGCTCGTCACCATCCCAGCTCGACTCCTTTAATTAGCGGACTTTAAATGCAACAAGACATAGAGTTTTATGAGTAACGGTCTGAGACTTGTCATGTAATAAAATGTCATCATGTTACTGTAAGATCAATGAAGCCTTTATGAGTGAGTCACATTATTTAAAATAAAGCTATTAATGTGATGCCAAGAATGCATTCACTCTGTGGACAATTAGCAAACGCTGCAAACGAATCTACAACCTGCCATCGGCAGCAGCAAAGCAGTCATTTTATGCAAAGTTACAAGTAAAACTGTAGCACTCTGATTGACTATTTAAAAAGTTTTTCAAATTAATTAAATAGCATGATTTGGCATCAACAATATTGATGAATGCAGGGCAAAAACCATTAAAAATTAACTGCCACTAATTATTAACAGCTCGATATGTTATTGGATACGTAGCCCTCTGCTCTCTAACCAGATTTATATAACTTTGGTACTCTGTACTGTAGAAATTGCCTATTGTGTTCAGCCACCATCACTAAGTCACTGGATATGTGAGAATATGACATTGAGTATTGGCTTACTTTGAAGGATGCCTTTCCTGAATTCAGTCGTTTGCATCAAAGTACATGCGGCCTTTCAATTCTCCCTTATACTTTTATTCATAAACAAAACTGCGTAGAGCGCAATAGAGTAACGAAAGTCTATATTTAAATTATATCTGTTGCTATAATATTAGGGCCTCTGTCGAACGCCGTCAAATTTGCGTAGAACGGTTACTATTGTTACCAACTAACAGTGTAAAACAGTAAACATAGTTACTGACGTGACAATCATGTTACGGGTAATATAAATAAAGTGGGCTAATATATATAATTAATTATAAGAATAAAAATTGAATAAATAAATACTTGTCGTTTTCCCTAATTGTGAATGAATAATTTAATTACGAAAGATTCAGTTGATCATTCTCGGAAAATACCACATGACAGGATTTCGACCATGAAAATAATATAGAAAAAATTCACATAACAAGTTAGACATGTCCCCAAGGGGCGAACTATTCCCCAGCCTACCTAGCTAAAAGACTACGTGATTGGGTCTCATACTGCAGCTGGATCAGTAAAACACACGTAAAGATCGCACAATATATTGGAAAAAGACCATGGAAATTTAATACAAAGAGGAAAGCACATGAAAGCGAGAACTGACACACTTGGATACAAATTTGAATCACAACTGATGCCAGGCTTAATTGAACACTTCACAAGTACTCAGGAGATACGTATAAGTCCAGTACAATATTAGTTTAATGTTAAAGTAAGGCATTTTTCGGATATTTCATTTTTTTTAAAGTGCGATAAGGATCCAATGAACAAACTACAAGCTTCAATATGTACATACAAATACATTTCCTTAATCTTAAGGCATTTACCGCACAATAAAACCTCTTCTGTCTATCCCTCTGCAGAAAATTCCACTTCTATCAATGCAGTAATATTCCAAGTTTGTTGACTACTGACATCTTCCCTACTCACACTTCGACACACAGCACTTCCAGTAAGAGAACACGTGAATTACGTCGCACTGCGAAGGTCCAGTGGCACTACACCATGGATACGTATTATGAATGCATTGTAATAATAACTTGCTATAATCATTATTTTCTACATCTTAAACTAAAGTATTTTTGTATGTTGCTTTTCTTCAGCGCGATAAGAGTGACATGAACAGACTAAAAGCTTTATTTTTTTTTTCATGTAAACACATTTACCTTTCCATAAGCTTAACACATTTACCACAAAATAAAACCGTTTCTGTCGGTTTCTCTGCAGTAATTCCACTTCTATCAATGCGTTAATACTAAGTTTTAGTTGGCTAATAACATCTACCCTACACTCACTTCGAGACACTTCACTGGCTTATAAAAACACCTGAATCGCATCGCACTGCGAAGATCTAGTCACACACTTGCTTGAATACTTAATTAACACTGAGAAGCAAGACAGTATAAGAGAGAGTTAATGCCTTGACGTTCTCATTTTCGTTTTATCTCTTCCTCAAACTACAATTATCGACGTGATGACGCTCCTACGCAGACCTCTTCGGAAAATGGGCTGCAATTGAAGTCTGCTGTCTGCACAGAACATAGTTAAACTGCTACTCCATCACTTGCATTTGGACTCGCAGGGACTGCAAACACTTCCTTCCCTCCACGCACAGCATGGTTATCCTAAGTTCGTGCGACTTCTAAAGAAAGCAAACACTCTGACTCCGCTTAGCATAAAGAACACCTTGACTCAATCACGAGGCTCTTGCTGCATCTTGAGAAAACATTATGTTTGATTACGACTGCCACCTTCATCCAGTGTGCTGCAGAGATCACTGCAGTTCGTATTGGACACATTTATTTGATGAGTACACTGCTGCAATTGTTTGTGTAACACATCATCATACCGTAGCCAACAAAATTTTCATCAGACAATGGAACATGTATCGGCATTTACTTCAACTTGGTACTTAACACATTGAAGCGCTTTCAAATTGGAAATAATTTCACCGTTGAGACCAGTAGACATAGTTCTCGAGTGGATAAACGAAGCCTTTGACGATTAGCCATGCCAAAGGGCACACTATGTTGACACACAGGCGATTATGGAGGTACCAGCAAGTACGAGGACGAGGGTACCTTACGGTGCACACACTGCCATAAACTCAAATTGTTCGTGCACGGGGAACAGCTTACATCACTCCACGAGCGAAAGGAGAAGAGATCTGGCATTTCACACATTTGCTGCTCTACCGCTCTCGACGGTAAGTAAATGCTGAGTGCCGTGCCTATAGCTCACTGGGACTCTTGAGCTAGAAGGAAAAAGGAAACGCGAATTTACCCGAAGTAGCACAGGCAAGGGGCGCCTCGCCCCCCCCCCATCGGGGGACGAGATAACATGAAAGGCGTGCTCGCTCTATAAGCTCCATGCTATAACTCTATATCTTGCAATCTACCCTCCACATTCTAAGGATTAGTCCACACCTTTCCCACACTTTGGTCTTGAGCCGAGACAATGCACAGTTTGTTTGCCTTAGATTTGAGCTCAAGCCTGATGTATACCTGCTACCATCAAGCAGATGTCTCGGCTGAACATAACTGTTTTTTTTTACGCGTCGAACATTGTGCATTCGAGGATGAATGTTGAACACTACATTCCTACTTGATACTCCTATTTTCTAGAGACATTAATTACTTTCCAATGTGTATACGTAGTTATGCAAATGTACATTGCTATATGTACATATTTTTTTGAGAATCTATGTTTTCATAACGTTCAGCATGATGAAAAACTCAGCGACGATTTATACTCATCTGACTGAGATTGTTTGATATCAGTCAAATGGTTTTTAGTGATCTAAAAATTTGCGTAAAAAACAGAGCATAGAACTTGGCATGAATATTCTATGATGCTACAGTACCAGCTGTTGTTGTGCACTCCTAAAATGATGCAAAATGATGGCGTATCTCGCTGCCAAACACTAGCATGGAATTCATGCGTGGCCTGCGCGTTATCAGGCCGTCCCCATTGTTCGGCCACCGGAAGCCTCTTTGTTTGTATGGGCTAGCTTTGGGTTTGGGGCTCTGGGTAGCCCATGAGTTGGAGGAAATGCCACTCTAAAGGCGGATGAGACTGCTTTGGTCCAACGGTATCCCTGAGATGAGATGAACAGGCTTGTGCCATAGTTGGATACTCAGTCTTCCGCAGTCTGCTCCTCTCTCTCTCGTCCATCAGGTGGTACCACCTGATGCTCTTCTCCTTTTCTTTCTCTTCTTCTTCTTTTTGGCCAAAGCCTGTACTGGCGATGGCAGGGTCTGGGGCGCGTAGATAGCTGGCCGCTTTCGTAGCTCTCGTTACTGTCGGTTTGTTTTTTCTTTATTATGCTTTATACTATCTTCTTCGGTAATGGGATTCTTTGTTTCTTCTCCTTTGTATATTTCTGTATATTTATGTACTTTTATTTTTTCTCTTTTTTCTCTTACTTTGTGCGGATGTAGGAAGCAGCCCGGGACCGGGTCGGGCTCGGGGGTGTCGTCTCCTCTATTGTAATATTAGAGGACTGAATGCGAACCTTGCAGAGCTCGACTTTGTGTCCCGTGATGTGGATGTTGTGTGCTGCTCCGAGACTTTGGTGACTGGCAGAAGGCACGACGCTGAGCTTGACTTGGCGAATTTCCAGTCCCCTTTTCGAAGGCTGTGTGGATCGGAGCCTGGATTCCGTGGAATGGCCGTTTATATCCGGAGCGGATTCTGTGCTTACCGGCAGTCAGTGCACGAATGCGCCTGTCATGAGGTCATCGTTGTAAAGGCGTGTGGCCGACGGAATAATTATTATTTATTCTCCTTATATCGGAGCCCTGCAGCTGATGATTCACTTTATGACTGCCTATTGACGGCGATGGCCTCGATCCAGAGCACGGATCCTAAGTCAGTGTTTGTTTTTGTTGGTGATGTTAATGCACACCACAGGGACTGGTTGGGATCTACATCACCGACTGATTGTCATGGTGGGGCTGCGTTGGACTTTTGCACCTTGTCTAGTTGTGTGCAGCTAGTTCGCGGGTCCACGCATATTGCTGGTAACTGTCTTGACCTCGTTATGACTGATGTCCCGGACTTGATGACGGTGACAGTTGGCGCCCCTATTGGCTCTTCAGACCACTCACACCTAGTTTTGTCCTTGGACCTTAATCAGGTCGTTCCTGTGGTAGACACCAGGAGAGTGGTATTTGTTAAGAGCAGTAAGAACGTTTCCTTGGCGCCAAATTATTCATAGTGAGGATCCTGTCTCTGAGTTTATCAACTTGACTGTGTCCATTTTGGAGAGGTTTGTCCCTACGAGGACCATTCTTGTGAAGTCTCGAGATAAGCCGTGGTTTGACGACCAGTTTCGGTTAGCTTATGAAGCTAAACAAGCGGCTTATCGGGCATGGCAACGTTCGCGTGACCGCACGTTGTGGTTGACCTATGTTGATCATAGGGCCGAGGCTAAGCGTGAGTATGAGGAGGCACAGCGTCGTCTGAGGCAGCGTTCCAAGGAGTCTCTACTGAGTATCGACCATCCACATCGTTGGTGGAGTGAGCAAAGGTGTTCAGTGTTCGGTACTGAACCTCCAATGCCGCCCCTTGTTGGTCCAGGTGGTGGCATCAGTACTGATCCCTTGGCAAGGGCAGAGCTTTTGTCGGCTCACTTCGATGGGAAGCAGAGATGCCACGCTGAACCCCGCTTGATCTCTTTGGCGTTCAGATCTGGTGCAATCAAGGTGCTGCTTGAGGGCCATGATTCGTATGGAGGTGTATATCCGGTGGGCATGTTTCCTTCGTTTTATAAGCAGCTGGCTGATGTTCTTGCCCCCGAGCTTGCAGTGATCTTCCGGCGCCTAATACGGCTAGGAAAGTTTCCTCGTTGTGGCGAACTAGGAATATTACTCCTATTCCTAAGGGTCCGGTGTCGTCCTATGTGGCCAACTAATGACCCATCACACTGACGCCCAATTTGTTGAAGGTGTTAGAGAAGTTGATCGCTGGTAAGCTTGGTCGTTTCGCTGAGGTTTTGAGGTTGCTGCGTGCTGGTCAGTTTGCAAACAGAATTGGCTTGGGTTGTTGTGACGATCTCTCGTCGGTGTCACACCATTTACAGTCTGCACTGGATTGTGAGTCGGAAGCACGCCTTGTCCAGTTGGACTTTAGCGCTGCGTTTGGCAGGGTTAACCACAGAGGTCTATTATGCAAGCTGGAGTCCTTTGGTGGGGTATTAGGGTTTTGTCAATCATTCGCGATTTGGTTTCTGAGCGGACGCAGAGTGTGTCTGTTGACGGCGTTTTGAGCGCCTCAGTTGGGGTGGTGTCTGGCGTCCCTCAGGGTAGTGTGCTTGGCCCGCTCTTGTTCGTTCTCGATACTAGTGACCTGTTCTCTTCGCTTCAAAACACGTTGATCAACTATGCCGACGATTCCACTTTGATGGCAGTGGTACCTGCTCCTCGCCTGCGTGTTGCTGTAGCTCAGTCTCTGAATAGGAATTTGTCACGCCTTAGTGCATGGTGCTCGGCCTGGAGTATGAAGCTGAATGCTAGTAAGACCAAGTCGATGATTATCAGTCGGTCTCGGACACTTGTACCGCGGCATCCCCAACTGGAGAGTGATAACACTTTACTTCAGGAGTCTAGCTCCTTGGAGATTCTTGGTGTTACCTTTGATGAGAAGCTTACTTTTGAGCCGCATACTAGGAGGTTTGTGTCACGCGCTTCCACTAAGATTGGACTCCTGCGTAAGGTGACTTCCGTGTCTGGTGATAGTCAGGTTGCCTGTAGATGTTTTTATGCGTTTTTGCTGCCTGTGTTGGAGTATTGCTCACCGGTCTGGGCTTCAGCTGCTGACACTCACTTGCGTCTGTTAGACCGACTTGTTAGTTCAGCCAGCAGGCTGTGCTCTGATAATGATCTAGTGAACCTGTCTCACAGGAGAAGAGTCGCAGAGCTAGGTATGTTTTATAGAGTGTACAATAATGTGAGGCATTGGTTGTATTCTTCTCTCCCTGCCCTCAAGGTTTTTGGGAGAGTGACTCGTGCTGCGCGCGGAGCGCACTCTTTCACTTTGGAGGCTGTCAGATGTCGAACTATCCAGTTCTGTCGGTGCTTCGTGCTCTGGTCGGCTAAGGTTTGGAATTTGTTGCCGGCATCGGCTTTTGGTCGTATTGGCCTGCAGGCGTATAAGTTAGTTGTTAATGATTTTTTGCTGGATTTCCTTTAGCAGCATTTTGGGCTTCCCGGTGTTGCAAAATGCTTCATTTGGGTTGTATTACCTGTCCTTGGGAACTCAAGCGTGAAGTTTTAATAATAATAATTGGCAGAGTTAGCGCTGTCGGTTCACCTAGACTAATACCGCGTACATAACTGCTACGCTTCGGCCATGTCGTCATATTAGCTCACCAACTACGAGAACCGTATTCTCAGAGAGCGCCTCTGTCCCCCAGCCAAACATGCGTAAAGCACCAGCACGTCAAAGCGCAGCTTCTCTGCATCCTTGTGATTCCTAAGCAAACATTTGTATAATACTCGTATATCATTAGCTCCAGACTTCAGTCTTATTATTTCCAACTTCTAGATGGCCCGAAAAGGTAAACAATTTTCTAGCAGCTACCTACAACATTGTATTTCCAAACAGAAATATCGTTTACTGTAATATACCTTATGTGTAAAAAAAATCTATCAATCAGTAAACCTCCATCGTCATGTAATCCAGCCACATATCTACTTTCTCTAACTCACGTGTACCTTGAACTCTTCTCCCACTAGTGATTATGTTCACATTACCTGCTCGAAAATGAAGCTGATGCCGCTATCGCTCCAGGCAACGGGGCTTCACTTACGCCCCAAGCATCCCACCACCTGATACTGTGTTAGGGACCATGTCAACATCTTTGTTTGATCAAAACACTCAAAGCAAACTACCGTTAGCAGTGCTCTTCTCGAAACAGGTCGATTGGATCGATTAGCAGGAGTCTGTGCTGGTGCTGTTATGTTGCACGATATAGACGGCAAGTTGGCTGAAATGTCGGTGTTGTGTGGGAGAGATCCTGTTATGGTGTTGGCAGAGTTAGTGAGCTAGGGGCTTCTTGCGATTAAGACCTTAACTGGATGCGATATGAACGAAATGATTCTAAAGCATAGTTGATCGGTAAATACGTATACCCATTTATTTAACACCTGCAGGTACAAAACGAACCACATTACAATCAAGAAAAATAGATTTACAAATGCTTAAAATTGCAATTGTCATCACAGTAAATGATTTGTGGTCCATTTATTTTGATTAATCAACGGTTTTATAGCTAGTTCCATCGATAATTGGTTGCAGGCCAAAACGTCCTCGACTGATATTCTTTTTCTCTGATCTGAGGTCGTAGTCTAATCTAGACACATAGTACTGATAGAACTACATGTATATAAGTGCGTTATATAAGATCGTTAATTGCAGAATTTAAGTTAAAAACGCGTAGCTAGTCAAATATAGACTGATGCAAAATATAAATTTCTTTGAAAACACATCTGAAGACTTCACTTTAATATTCCTTCACTTTAATATTCCTTAGTGGTAATTTTCATTGCCAAATCTCAGTTTGTAGCTTACTGATGAATTATTGTGTTGTGATTATAAAACTGTTAAATCGTCAACATATAAGTTATATTGTAGACCAGAGACAAGATAATGATATTTTAAAAGGAATAATGACCAATTTCTTCAAATCTTACAGGAAGCTAAGTTTTTAGTTATTTGTTAAAAAAAATATACTCGAGTGTGTATTTGGCAAGACTTCTATTGTAATTCGTAACCAAGTATTCTACAACCGGCAGTGTTGACGAAGGTAAACAAGGAGTAGACAAGCTTTTTTAGAGCGCTAAAGCCACCCACGTTAATAACTAACAATGTTAAATAGTAGCGAAACATACTCAGTAAATAATAAAAATATAGTATAATAGTCTGAAGATTTTTTAGTAAAATAGTACCACTAATTTTTAATAACTCATACTCTGAAGGAGAAACCTAGCATGAAATACACTTATTAAAACAATAAAATTTTCCCTGTCTTTAAACCTCCTATAAGTTGGCCGTAGTTTAACCGTTGGTGGGTTATTCTCTCAACACAATAATGCTTGAAGCGTAACGAAAGAGATGTGTTGAGCTCATGCTCTCCCGTGACTTCAACCGAACCTCACTAAGCTTAAAGTTCTCAGACACTTCTATTCCTAGCTGCAATTCTTCACTGTGGAAACTAGTATTACTCTTTAACCTGAATCCGATTACGCTTAAGACATCGTAAAACTGAAATTGACCGAGTTTCGGGCCGTATCTCGCGTCATAGATTGGCAATCAACGCCTGAATCTTGATCCAACCAACGTAGAGAATTGAGAGCTAAGAACTAAAGTTTCAGATAGAGATAAATCCAATGGGATTAGATACTCTCCATGGAGGTGGGCGACTGGAAGGCACCTTAACTCTTCACCGCTCCAGAGAGCCATTCGTTCAGTCCGCCGCAGTTTCAATAATATCATACCTAAGAAACTTGAATATTCACGAGGATATAAATTTCAATGGTTGAAAAGTTAAGCAGTGGACCAGTGTGCAATTATTAAAGACGGCATCTCATGACAGTTGAACGTACTGGTTCTCTCAGCTCAACGTCCGCATGCCCTGCTATGCCCGTGGTGAGAGAAAAATAGTGCACAACGTGCAAAGTTAGTTCGCTCCAGATTTGGAGAGATAAATAAAACTTCACTAGTGACACTGCCTACTGCCGTGGCCGCACTAATTGTATGGTCAACTTACAAGCAAACTTTCAGCTTGCACGTCCTCCAACTTAAGCGCTTTCAAAAGTTATTTTGCTTTCAACTTTCAATTTGTAATCTGGTCGTCGTGCGAGTGGAACATCCCCTCATAATTTGTGCTTGCGACCGTTGAGCGCTGGAAGATTAAAGTCCTAGTAAATATTTTGGTGCATATAGTTGAGTTACGAAGGACCTAACAAACCACTCGTACGGTGAGCTAATAGAACACATTCGTTTGACTGCCGTGTGAACACATCTTGGGCAAGACTTACCGACAGAGGCGAGGGTGGTCTTGCAGGCCATAGTCTGTCGGCCTACAGCATTCATGGCCTCGCAATTGATCACTCCGAAGTCTTCAGGGCTCTCGGCTACATATTTCAGGGTAGAACGAAGCCCGTCTGATGAATACCTGGAGGTGATGGTTACGTACAAAATCAAGAGTTTTGTTCGGATTACTAAATAATTGGCTAATATCCAATCGGAGCGGCCGATAATTGCACATGAATTTCTAATAGGGTAGAAAAAATGTGCAAAACTTTTACTCCTAGAGAAACTATACAACCACACTTCAAACAGTGCCATTCTTGGAAAGTTTGTGTTTGTTCTGTCATTGTCTGGTCAACGTTTTTTAGGTGAATGCCGGGCAAAAGAAAATGAAAAAAGAGTTAGACAGATCCTTATTAGCCATAATGGATAGCGGCTTCCTCGAGTCTCAAGCCGTATTGTCACCTCTACACCACCTCGGGAACACATTTTTTTTTTTTTTGTCAAGCTATCCATACTGTACGCGAGATTTCACCGTCAGTTGGAACGTTATGTCATTAATCATGCAGGACTAAGTATGATGATTTTGACTGGACAGTTTCTTTAGTTCTCTATTCTACTCTACTGATCAAATCAAAACGCTTTGTTTCTCAGCAAAAGTATTAATTAAATGCCTTACGAATGTGAGCCCAAATGTAAATTTTCTCAGATGCGCTGTCGACGTCTAGAAGGCAGACATTTACGAGAAAATATAATTATCGGTGTTCAAAGAACGACTTATCAAAAAAATTTGCTTATTTCCGTGAAATTTCGAGGTAAAGAGAATGATAATTGCAGAGCTTTTAAACAAAAGCTACACATTCTTACTACCTACTGCGCCTCACAACTTTCTTTTTTATCTGTTCATCCGGTCTTTCATCTTCGCTGGAGGAGGTACGCAGTTCACTTGTTTACAAGCAGAACATATAAAAGCTGTAGAGAATAAGATGCGTGCAATTAGTGTAGCAAAATATGCTCGGCGATTCCATTTGCTAATTGATGACAAGAGAAAGACAGATAAATAATGAGACTTTTTTGTTCTGTTGCAATTGTATTATAGAAAGTTATTGAATTACAGAGTGGATATATAGAAGCATACATTACCTAAGGCTAGTCACTTCCGGCATAGTTAGGAGTGAAGCTTAAGAATATATAGGCACTTAATAAAATGCAGGGCAGGAAAGTCAGTCTATAGGAATTGTTTTATGTTGTTAACTAGAATCGCTCTGTGGATAATTAAGAACAGGTTTTAACCTTAGCGGCATTTCCATATTTCACAAATACCTACATAATTATGAGATAACACAGGAGCATCACAACTGAATAATTTATTGTGTAAAAAAAAACGTCTTTTATTAACACCTGTTAGGAATCTAATTTTTCATCCACTATATAATAATACACACAATTGTTGGTTGCTTGCTATCGTGCCTGCTTCCTCCTTTGTATGGTCCTTCTTTCCATCACGCTCTTATAAGGCTTTAGACTGGAGAAAATTCATCTACTGAATAACAAGATGAGATACCGGGAAATTTCACCTCTGCATTACATTGGCAAAAATTTTTACTGGAATATACGCTCGAAAGTCGAAATACTGTATTCTCTGTAGCCCACTTCGCGTTGAAAAGTAACTTGGTACTATTTGATAGGATGATTCTTTGGAGGGTGGTAGTTGGAAGAATGTATCATTTAGAGAATTTTTGATACTATCGTACATAAGATGTTTCGAATATTTTTTAATTGAATTTCTTTATAGCTGATGAACCTCAACGCCGAACAGTAGCACAGATATTTCCAACTTATATTGCTGCCACATTTCTATTCTGATTGTTCAACTACAGTATATGTTGGTATTTAGGATACTCATAGATAGCACTGAGCATGTCCGGTAAATTTTTTTAACTGAACTGTATTTTTTTTTCACTACAATAAATGACTTTCAGGCATTTTAAAACTGTCATTCAGGGTTTTACTTGCAGAATGGAAATTTTCCTCGCGTTAGCTCATAACTGCACAACATTCGTTACCTACAGGTATGATGCTCAATATTTATGATAAAACCCATGCCACAGAAAAAAACAATAAAAATTTCATTACGAAATTATTTTCTGTCAGCTCTAACGGTTGAAAACTCTAGTTATTACCATTTATCTGAGGTGTAATGATGCACGTGCGATAAAGTTCGTACGTTGGATTTGACACTCCTTGCGTTCCTGAAGATTGCTGTAAAAATGCAGATGCTGGAGAAGCTATTCTAGCTGATCTGACAAATTTTTTTTACGGTTTTAGTGGTGCAGCAAACGTGCAGTAAGCATACGGTCAGGCCACAGCAAAGTTGATATTTTATCAGTTCCAATATGAAAGTACACGAGTATTTTACGATGCGGTAGAGGTTGGCAACCTAATGTATGGCTCTTGAAGCAGGGGCTGATGGCCGCGATTAAGTTAAGCCTCACACTAATTTATTGTCTTTGAAATCGCATGAACTCTGACGGCCCACTTGTGCTAAACGAAGTGGTGACTCTTAAACTTCTTCCGATGTTAGCAATAACAATGAATACCTCATGATGCAGCGCTCCCAACTTGCTGAGCTTTACATCCGTAGACAAATAAAATGATTTGCTATTATTACCAGCTTACCTTAAAAATTACACCTATTTGTTTGTATTCAGCATGAAACAAATGCAATGATACTGTCACAAACTATGCTTGAAACTATCAGACTTTCATATCTCTCTCGGCCAAAAAAGGTTAAGGAGGTTCCGGGCCCTTGCATTATAGCAAACATTTGCAAGTTCCAGAAGAATGGCATCTGAGAAAGACAGGTTTGGCTTTTATGAGCCATTTCGGCGAACAAAACTAAACAGGCGACCAAAACCTTAATTACAGTAAATTTACACAGTTCCTTTACTAGTGTAATGTAATACTTCAGCTCCTCGAACTGCAGATTCCATCCACTGCCCACTACAATGCATGCCACGACCGCATTATTTTATTGACATATAGCATTATTAGCATAGCAACACGAAAGCTGTTCACATTAACTTGACAAATGTCAACATCTCATCAATATTTTATTTGCTCTTCAGTTGCCGAGTTTTGCCATAATTACTTCGCAAACAGTCACGCTCTAACTGCTTTTGAAACGATCCCAATAAACCTCCTTTGTTCTTCGCGTTCAAACACCCTGTTTACATTTAATAATGATGGTCATTTTGATCAAAGCTTGAACAAATAAGGCTTAGGAAGTAATGGATACTGTGATATTTTTAGAACTAGTTATCATCATAGTTTGATTTACAGTGTTTAACTGGGCTTCACTGCAAAAAGTTTGATAGCTAAAACGATAATGCGCATTTATGATCTTTTAATGCCTGCTCACTATAAACATTTGGGACCGTTGAACTTAGTGTTATGCCTACGAAAAATGACATTTCTGTCGAGCACAATAATGTTCATAATGGGGTGTAACTGATCGTAAGGGAAGACCAATATCAACTTATATTTTGAGACAAAGTTTGAAATGTAAACCAACACACAGAGTATTGGCTATCAGGACGCTCGAAACCTATGTGCTGAGCAAATTGAAACTCATAACGTAATCTTTTGTATATTTGTTTATTCCTATTTATGAGTATTACTATGATAAAGTAATTGCACATGACGACTGCATCCGCTTCATAATTTCAGCAGGAGGTAATACCCGGGAATACCTGACACTGTGTTTATGCCCTTTTACAGTAAAACAATGAAATAAGTGCAACATTTATTAAACTGGGGAAACTTCTTTCTTTGCGCTTTTAAAACTGAAAATAGCCTTCTTTCCACTTTTTGCATGATTATTCATAACGTGTCTTACTATATATTTACGAATTATTTATCCGTTTAGAGGCCACATATTTAAAGACGTTTCGAGAAATTAGTAATAATTTTACTGCTAAACTTACAGTAACACCACCAGAAAGTCCAAAATTTTAGGACCATAAACTACAATACATGACTAACCATTGTGTTTGACATAAATCGTCTACTTTTCTCAAAAAAAGCTCAAAAAATAGTAATCCGATTAGAAACTCGGATTTTAACTACATAGGGTACTTAAGAACGTCTGCCTCGCTCCTCGCTGAACCCAGAAACGTCTCATATAAAGATTTATTTTCATTTGTATTAAAATTATCTTTATACTTGAAACTGAATGACCTCCGAGATCGTAGAAGATTAGCGATTTCGATGTTATAAGAAGTACTGTTCCTACGAAAAAAAAACTAAATTCAAGCACTGAATGAGTAACCCTATTTCAATTAAGGTTATGCTTCCCCATCAGCAGGATTGTTTCTCCCACAGGATTACAATGGGACAAGTCACTTCTGTAACAAAATAACTCAGCTTAGGTAAGATAGGGTGAAGGTATCACAGACTTACCAATCCTCAGGAATAAGTCTGAATCTGTCCTTGCCGGTGGATTTGCTGAAGGTCCACCGAAAGGTAACATTGTCTGGGTCGGCATCCACCACGCAGTTGATAACAATCGGCTCGAAGAGAGTCACTCCTCTGAACGTTGATGGTAGCAAGCAGCGGGGGGCGTCTTCAATGAATAAGAAAAGACTTCATTTACTGTCTACGCTCCTTTCCATTTGCACAGGTAAATTATTGTTTCCCTAGAGGCTATGACAAATAAAACGCAAGCTGTAGCTCCGTTTCTGTAATTCCAATAGCTCTTCCCTTTGTATCTTTCTATTTTTCTATTACAGGTTGCTCTTTCTTATACATATATGCTAACCATATCCATTGAAAAAAGAGCATTTTCTTGATCATTCTTCGACTCATGAAAAGCAACATGTAAAAGTTGCACTCTCTCATTGGACTATAAGTATTAGATGAGATTGATGCGTTTTTTTTTTACACTAGAGCAATCCATTGAAAAAACTCTACGACCACCAAATGCTTTGTTTTTATAAAATTGGGAATGCCACGTCGTGAAAGCACTTCATACCTAACAATTCTTCATCGGACGCACTTACAGAAATCCTTGATTTGGTGTCTTAGTCCTTTAGAGACAATATATATATGTAAATTTGTGCGTAAATTGCAAAGCTAACCCGCCCAGTATAGAGCGTTTTCTATCGATGCCAGCAAGCTCCTGGACCTAAAAAAATCAAACTTGCTCACGGAACTACGCTCATTTATATTTTAATGGTGTTGCAGCAAACGTACTAAGTGCAGTATCATTGTGAAAACTTCTCTTTGTTAGGGGCACGTACAGTGCTGCCGGCAGCCAGTCCTTATATCACTCAATCATAAGCATTACATTTTCATGCGAGTAATTTTCTACAACACACTGAACAGTGCGGATGGCAGCCAGTCTCTTTGTCGTGCAACAACTTATTTTTCATTTGAACTCTGACTATGAGCACCATGGTATGAACTCACATTTAATTGTGACGTAGACAGTGTTGCTGGTGGCCTGACCCTCCACATTGGATGCAGCGCACTGGTAGGCCCCCGACCAGGCCCGTGTCGCCCGCTGCAGCTTCAGATGTGAGTCAGTCAAGTGCAGCCCGATGGACTCGTTGCTGCGCAGTCTCACGCCCTGCGGAAATGTCCATGTTGCATGACGTCAGCGATTGAGATGAAGGGCGTTTTGCAGTTTGAGGTGATCAAACTAATGTAAAATTGATAAAAAGATTAACTTGATAATATGCAGTACTTCATTTTTACACATGATAGTGTCGCCCAATGCAAGCAATCCAGATGGAGTGGTGTGTGCTCTTCGAGGAAATAAGAATAAATTGCGAAATGTAAATAAGAGACGAAATCCTTCACGGAGCATAAAAAATATAAATTATATTGCGTAATGGAAAAAGGATGAAATAAAGAGCGAATCAATAGCATGAACTAAAGTCTATTACAAAATAATAAGGAAAATGAGCACAAAAATGCTGTTGTCTATTGAACTTAGAAAAACCGAACAAGATCATCTTACGGCTATAGGCTAGAGTAATTTTTTTTTTATTTAATTTCATCCAGTGATAAACTTGTTTAGATTGGATTGCTTTTGACTACACCACGCAAGTTTGCTTTACAATGGAAAATATTGCATTAGAGCAAATTAGATAATATTAGACAAACTGCATTAGAAAATTACATTACAGTTGGTAACAGACACTGGAGGAGCCCAATGAGCCCATTCTCAGAAACGAAAGAAGCATATAGTACTGGCACTTCCTCGGCTACTGCCTGCACAGGCTTCGGGTCGGGAAACACCTTTAAGGTACTATAATTTGTACTAAAAGAGTCCAATGTTATTTTTTTTATTTTACTGTCTATCTTTGAGAGTTTTCACTACCTCATCGGGTCTTTTGCGAAAAATTATTACAGGGATATTTCATGTTATTGATAAAATTACGCGATCTTCTTGCAGTGAACGAAAGCTAGCACCGTGTAAAATAAAATTAGGCTCTGCATTCAATTTTCACCTGTACAAGAAGAAGAATAACTAGCGGGAAGGTTTATCGTCGAGATTAGAGTCCTCATGTATCAGCTACTGCCACACTGCCTGCTAGCGACCACTGCACTGTCGCAGTAGCAGTTGCTCCAATTGCTTCTGTCACCACCACCACTAAAACTGTACCATCACTCCTACCTTACTTGCTACCATAGCTGCACTAACACAACCCTCAACCCTAAGACCATTATTGAGAGTACCCCACAGCTACTGTGAACTTCTACTACAACTCTATCCCAGCACCGACATGTTGGAGATATCTTCAAGAAGGCTAGGAGATTTTTCTTTTTTGTCATTATATTTTCTCAGTAATTTTTCTTTTCTATCCAAGTGACGCCCAAGTGCACATACACACAGACTCAGAATGAAAGCCATTAAACTGAAAGGCACCGACGAAAATTGGCTTAATACGCATATGAGGTCTTAGTACCTACTACATAAATAAAATACTTCGATCTAGCCTCTTTCTAGAAGCGCTCTCACACTCAAGAGTTAAACTGTCTTATCTCCGCACATCCCACGACTATTGCAATTCTTGCAGCCGTCAGAAACTTTCGTTTTCTTTGCCGACACCTGTCGCCTGCTGCAGCAAAACTTCAAAGTTTGAGTGCTGAACCGCCTGCAGAAAAGGTGACTTCCTTATTCGAACATGGGCCTCGTGAGCTAGGGAGTGCGAGATAGTATCTCTACCATTGAATAAAGTCCTTATAATGTCCAAGCATCCCGACTGTTTTCAAATAAACCAGTTCGTAAATTGTCCGACTATGCCTGCAATGTTTCGAGTCAAATAACGTCGTCAGCCCTTTTTGCGTTATTCGTAGTAATGCTGTGATAATGCCCAGGATCCCTAAATTTTTGAATCATGGTTGTCGTGATGAGTCCTATCGTCTTTTTTTTTTCACTGAACGCTCTAATATCATGACACCATACTACAACCCGCGGAGTTTGTGAAGGGATGTAGAGTATTCAGCGTGTCTGTGCATCTGTCCTCCCACACCCAAGGCTGCAAAAATATGAGTTTTTCTCAGAGATCCCATTGGAAGCACAAGCAACGGTATCAGAGCCGTACGAGTGCTTCTTTAGCGATAAAACCAAGGAAAAAGAAACAACAAAATATTTGAAGCCCCTAAAACTGGCCCAGTGGCAACGAGCCCATTAAATACAGAGGAAAGCGTCCTCTTCGCAGCAATGACATTATTTGAAGCGCTGGTTCTTATGGGCTAATGGGTTAAGTAAATTATTTTGCATGCCACAGCCAGTCTACTGAGGCGGGTCACGGGCTGTAAGGTCAAGACGTACGTCGGCTCTAGATTTTTCTCCTATTTTGAGATAGCTTCAATTTTCGTTGTTCTACAGTACAGTGTGAAGCATTGTGACGTGTCATTTGACTTAAGAACGACAGAGGAGAGCAAAACTTTTGGCAAAAGAAGGCAAACTAAATTTGTAAACATCACTGCAAGGAAACACGGCGTTATGTCGCAAATGGTTGATAAGGTATTAATTTTATCAAATTATTAGTTGATCAAAAAAGTGGCAGTTCTTTAGCATGCACTATTCTATTTGCTGAGTGAACATGACGGTTATCTCATACAATAAACTCAGGTATAAAATATATTGATCATTCAAATTTTAGTATAGCAAGTGGGTTTCATTCATCCACAGAGATATTTGAAAATCATTACTCATTGTTGTGCTACAACCATCAATTTTCAGCTTTTATGTTGATGTCTTATTTCAAAATATATGCAAAGATACAATTCTGGGCTTAGCTATGCCTGTTGATTCACCTCTGTCAATATGCACTTCAGATCATAGTGTTAGAACCAGTTGAAATCTCCAAAAAAGTACTATTTTGCGTGTATAGAAAAAATTTTTAAACTAAAGTTTACTCATTATATAATCAACATAAATAGAGCCGCAGATTCTCAGTAACTGAGCCGCAGGAGGTGAAAAATTCAATACCACGTCGTAAAAGATTCTGAATGTAGGGAAATTCATGGATTTCCCCTCAATTAGAGGTTGTCACTCACGGTGTGAAGGTGTCATTATACTCATGGCCAGCGAACAATCCTTCTTTTCTTTGAACGTGGTTTGACTGCTGAGCTGCAGTAGCAATGTAGTAAAACGTAGTAAAACAATAGTTTACAATTCCTTGCAAGACTTTGACAGCTATGGAACAGTAAAATCTACTGGCAGACAAAAGATAGCTAGCAGTGAGCAGTAGAATCTGTTGGGTTGTCCGTCAAATAGGGACGATCTTTGAGACACGTTAAAGTACTCGCTGATACCAATTGCAGTACGGTCACCATTGGTCTACAACTGAGGCAAAGAGGTTTGAAAAACGCGTCGAAATAAACCTCGGCTGCTTTCACGTCACAAAGTAGACCATATAGATTGACAGGGAACACCAAACATGCTACTTTAAAAAGTGGAAACAAGATTTATTCTGAGATGAGAAAAAAAATAGTCTAGACCTTCCTGATGGCGTCCAGGTTTATGGGTACAATAAGAGTTACCACCTGAAATGTTTTTTACGCAGCACAATGTCTTAGGTTCCGTCATGGTGTGTGGTGCCTTTTCCTTCAAAGCGAAGTTGAACTATCGGCATTGTGCAGGGAAGTGAAACAGCTGCTGGCTATATTGACGCGTTGCAGAGAGCATCCATTATGATGGGGGGGACCACGCTTGTGTGGAGATAGATTGTTTTATTTATTAAGACAATGCAGTGATCCCCAACGTCCGCCTGGCCGAGACTCTCTTTCAGAAAATGATATCCCTCTTTTCGGTTATCCCACCTGTCGCCTATATATGAATTCAATACCGAACGTTTGAGGATGGATGGTAAGGAATGCCTGCAGAAAAAGACAGGAATTTTAGACTGTACCTGACCTTCGTGATGCCATTTTCACCGATTGGAGTAATCTTCACTTATTCAACTTTCTTATCTTCTTGTAAACCCTCCTTTCATTCATGTGGCAAAGAATTTGTGGTTATCAGCAAAATTGGAGTCATGACTCATAACTAAGTCCTCATTTTCTTACCTTCATCTTCGTCGGAAAGAGATTTTCTCACAGCTTGTGCTACTGTTAATAAAATTTCACCAGCTGGTAAGAACATGAATTGTATACAATTAAATAACTTCCCCACAAGAGGTTATGTTATTGCTAGAATTTGTCTGTCTGAATTTCATACGTATATCTCTCATCAAGATAACTCAAAAATTTATGAACTTATCTTTATGAAATTTACAGGGATGTTAGGAAGAACAGATGATTAACTTTGGGTGTAGATACGTTCGACTATTTGCTTGTTTACTGTATTTTTTTTCTTCGTAAAATATCTCGCACAGTTACGAAGAGAACTTCATGGATTTACAACTCACCTAATTTTCATTATGATCTGGCTGTCCGTTCGTTGTAATTTACTTTTATGAGCAAAATATCCTAGAAAGCTTTGAACGGATCCTTAAGATGATCGGTTCTTCCGTTTGTGTGTTTGACTATATGCTGTATTTGTCTTAGCGCTTGTCGGAACCCAACTCTAAAAGTTGTAAGCAGATTTTCAAGAAAATTACAGGAACTGTTCGAAATGTCCAAAACCATGAATAATTAAATTTTGGTGATGATTAAATCATGATTTTAGGATAAATTTGAATTTTTCGTTAACATCGCCTTGCCTTGGGAAGGTATGCACCCTCATAGTGTTTCTCTAGTTCTCTAATTCAATTGATTAGATGTAAGTTGTTTGTCTTCTTCGTCTTTTATTTACACCATTGTTTAAACAGTATCAAAATATAATCATCAAAATACTATTTTTATCTATTTTTCCAACTGTCCTAAACTTATACTGCTAAAAGTCTGCTGCAGATGATCAGCTTAGAAACACCAGATTTTTCTCTTTGCAGAGAATATGACCGACCTCGGTTCTCTTAGCCCACTGTCAGGCTTTAGTCGACATGACGACACATAAATGCCATAGATATGTATAAAATGTTACTGTCATTACTATTTTTAGTCATCACCGCATTCACTACCGTAATTATTGCATTAATGACATTCTATAGCAAGCTTCGTGTATCTTTTAGGTGTCTGATCGTGCGTATGATATTCCCCCGTCAGATACCTTGACGTTAACTAGAAATCGGATTATGACAATTGCTTTACTGTCTTTTTCTCAATTCTTAGAGGGCAGAAAAGCTAAATATTCGTTTCCAAACTATAGTTTGTTTGTAATTTTTAGGTCTGACCTTTTATCCAGAGAGTAATTTCCTACCGATTGCAGTATACATTATGTTCACCGACCTTTCAGTTCAATAATAGAACAATAAACGCTAAATTTTTTATGTAGCCCATAAAATACCAGAAAAAGACACGCTTGCTTCTTACTTATCAGTGATCGCTCGCCCCTTGTACCTGGTGTCTCCAAGCGCTGTATTGATTTGTATAAAATTTATATTCTCTAACATCGCCACTGATCAAAATGAAGGAATGCACGGAAAATGCATTCATACCTTATCGTCTAACGTTACATTTACAGTATAATGTAGAAACATTTTCATGTGCGCCATATGTAAAGGTGTCTGTGTGCTCAGAATATAATAATTATTCTATTCCCTCGAGTCATGTCAGAATGAGGAACTTTTTTTTTAGGTAGCCTAACCACTTAAGATGCTCACGCCAAAGGGGGGACCAATTTTTATGGTCACCACTTGTATATGCGCTCCACAAAGCTATTTCTTTCATTCCCCAAAGTTACCTCAGACAGCGAGGAACACCTTTTGTGCTGGCCACCGAATAAAAATATATCTTTCATTCCCTAGAGGCACGTACGTCAGAAGAGACAAACATTTCCGTGCAGAGGAGCAGATGTGCCGGACATATCCGTGCAGGTTGTGCAGTCATTTGCCGGCGTTTACTGCCCGTACCGCACGCAATGGCAGTGCCCCGAGGTAGTGACGACTGACTGTACTGTAATGTTCATCGTTAACACACACCCTTTGTATTCTGGCGGGGAGGCGCCTGAGCCTATAAAAAATCAACTGGTAAAAAGTCTCGGCAAACCAGTCCCGGTTCGTGCAATTAGCGGACATAAAACTGCCTTGATTTTGTATTAAAGGGACAATGCAATGAATCCGTGAACAAAGCGGCCGCTGCGATCAGGGAAAGAATTAATTTTTTACAAGTTAATGTTCAGTTCTCAGCCTCGGTGAGCTCACATGCAGTGGTCTACAGGCTATGCGACCAACCCTATTTTAAACAGAACTACCTGGACGGTGCTGTGTCTTATGCGACAAGCGTGATGATATAAAATACGGTTGGTAGGTGCAGCTGTAGTCAGTTTTGGCTGCACCAGAAGTTAAAATAGTAAATCAGCTTAGGACTAGCAGAAATTCCGACAGGATATTGTCAACTACAATTGTCTGACTAGGTATTCGATAGTCTCCCGAAGAAGTGCATTTCTCCAAATGTATTCTATATTTCAGCAGTCTATAGTGCTAACTGTACATGAAATATCAAAAAATATATTGACCAAAATATACTTTTTCAAGAGTTACAATTAGTTTTTAACCCAGTGTAGCTGCCGGAGTTGTAATTTTAAAAAGACTGAGTTGTTATAATGTGGTTGATGGGCACAGGTAGTTCTCACCGATTGAACTATGAAACATATCTTAGCATCTGTTACCATAACAATGTGCTACGAAGTAGATGAAATCATTCAATGAATCCCGATATAATTCAATAAGCTATAACTATCTACCACTTTTCAGCTGCTTGAACATTATGACTCTATTCTAGACTAACTGTGCGAAAGTAAAATGTAGACGTAAGCTATCTAAATTTTGAAAAAAGTATTTTTTAAGGTTGACCACGGAATACTATTACTCAGACTCTCCATCATGGGTATCCGTAGGAAATGATTTCAGTAGACCGACAAACCGAACCCAAACTGGGATTATGAATATAAAGTGTCAAACGACAGCCGGTACTCGATGGAGTCCCACAAGGTACTGTTCTTGGTCCAGGCTGTGCTTGGTACTGTGCTTCGGACCTCAAGGCCAAACAGTTTTAGGATTTGTGTGCTCATGTGAACTGTACGAGTTTTGTGTGCTAAAATTGATCATTGGCAGCAAGGTATAGTGTGTTTTGGGAGTCGATCGTCCCCCAAAGGCAATCCTTAATTTATTCAATGATCATTTCTATCATAGAGTTGTGTCACGGTTTCAGCCCTCGTTGTCTTGTGTTGTAGCAGGAAATTTTAAAGTAAACGTAGGCGCTACAAGCGTTTCTGAGTCATCTGTACGCAATGTGGAGGAATTTAAGTCTTTCGGCTTTCTCCAAGGGATTACTCTGCCCACCCGCGTTTCTGACGCGTCCATGGCCACATTAGATCACATTTGGCCCAATGTGCTAAGCCCCTGCGCTTTTAGCGTAATGACTACTGACATAAGTGATCGTCTTCCTACTTGTTGTATCATTGCTGGTGCACGAGCGCAGAATACTAAGCTAATTGAAGTCCAGTTTTGCGACCACTCGCAGGTGGCGCTTGGGCGGCTTGAGCACGAGGTCGCTCAGCTAATTAGTGATGATCGTTGGAATGATGCTTGCAATAGAATTAATGAATTTGTTGATCAGTTATGTGATTGCCATGACAATAATTCTATTCTTCGCTAAAAGAAAATATCTCCTGAACGCTGCGCGTGTTCCTGGATCACCAGTAACCTCCGAGAACAAATAGCTCACTAGCACTGTTTCTATAGACTCTGTAGGTCAGGCCAGTGTACCTAAGTGGGATGTGTATAGAAGGTGCAACTGCAACCTTTGCGCTGCGATTCGTGGCACCAAAACCTCATTTTATCATGGACGGTTCAATGCGTGTTCCAGCCATGCACAGCGCACCTGGTGCTCCATAAATGAGCTCATAAAGCCTGGAGGTGGGGCATGTCGGTAGCTTGCGGCGGGAGGATGTAGAGGTCGCGGAGTCTCCTAGCATCACTAGAATGTTCGACATATATATAACGTCGATAGCTGCCGGCACTAGTGCCAACATTCCTATTGAAGAGCGGGCTGCAGCGAGCTTTGTAAATTCCATTCAAAACTCATTTGTGTGTTTAGACACAGACATTTCAGAACTGAGTTCGGTTATTAACTCATTCCAGAAGAAAAGCTGTGATAAATGCCCATTCCTGTGCTTATTTATAAACAGTTATCACATCATTTAGCTCCAGTACTTGCTAGCCTTATTAACTCTTCAGTATGCAATGGAAATTACCCAGATTGCCTAAAGGGGGCCCGTGTGATACCAATCGACAAGGGCGGTGACAGAGCTGAGGTGAGCAATTACACACCCATCTCCATACTGTTTTTCGTAAAAAAATTTTGGAGAAAATTATGTTTCTAAAAAATTTTTCGTAGTCAACAATGCTTTCTTTGAACATCATTTTGGGTTTCGGAAGCCAGAAATCAACTTGTGACGCTGTTCTATCATTTACTCGGTCTGCTGATCGAACATTTGATGACGAAGAATATCTTCTGGCAATTTTTCTTGACTTCTCTAAATCCTTTGACACTGTCAATCATGGGATCCTAATAGACAAGCTGTAGCTTGCTTGAAGTGCAAGGCTTTCCCTTGGAGTATCTTGCATCTTATCTACGTAACAGGTCGCAGTACGGTGCTGTTAAGTTATATGCTGCCAGTCTCGATTGGTGTACTGCAGGGGTCGATACTTGGTCCCTTGCGCTCTTCCTGATTTACATAAAATGATTTGAATATATCTTCTCCACTTTTCCGTTTTATCCATTTTGCCGATAACACCACCATGTTAATGACAGGTATAGATCTTTCTTCACTACAATTAACTGTGCTAACAGCCAACTTAAGCTCATTGATACTTGGCTTTGTGCAAATAAACTGTTGATAAAGCGTCGTACAGTCTTTTCTCCAACCGACCCAAACAATCCTGTAACACACTATCAATACGCGGTGTCAGTATCAAAAGGGTGTCTGAATTGAAGTTCCTGGGTCTCATAGTGGACGACAGACTCTCTTTCGCTAGTCACTTACGTAATCTTAGCTCTAAAATATGCCGTTCTAAAGGAGGTATAGCCTGTATTTCCTCACGTGTTTCGCAAACGCAAGATATCCTGCACAAATTGTACTTTTCACTAGCACATCCCTTCTTTTCATACTGTGTCCCTGTGTGGGGGGAAGGGTAGCCAGACGGAGCTGTGTGGGCTCCGTCGAATACAGGACAGATGCGTCAGGCCACTCACTGGTGGTCGTGCCGGAGACATTCGGGCAGCGTATAATGCTAATCACGTTATGACATTAGACAATATGAATAAGATGTCTATAGAAATTAAACTGTGTATTTCACCCTTGGACGAGGCTCAGAATTTCCTATGATGTATCGAGATTTGGAAATTGCTCACCATTATACAACTCGTTCCAAACTTGATGCCAACGTAAGTTTACCCTTACTGTCCAAATCTAAATTTCAATCTTCTTTTTTCTATCAATCCATAAAGATTTGCCGTTAAAAAAAACGGGTTCACTGCATCAGCTCAAATCTCGTAACACATTAATTATCTGTGGTCAACCTCACCCATGTTTCAATAACCTAGTGCCCAAATAGCTCTTTCACCTACCAACTGTGAAAGTACGAATATCCAATTTTTGAGAACTGTTGTAATATTCATGAAGTATCAATAAACACTATGATTATTATCATCTACGATAATAGTACTTCTTAGTTAATACGTCGCGCGTGCCTAAATTGGCTATATGTTGATCTACAGTACCTACGATAAATTGTGTGGAGTGGATGTGTCAATATAACGCTTTGCTTTGTATTACTGCCCCAAATATTCACAAGACTACTATAGTTTTCACTGGCCGTGTCACATTGTTTTTCGTTAATAATTCTTGAACGAATTATCGGATCACTATGTTATTTCAATCCAAAGCCTTCTACACCCCTACCTAATTTATGGCCCACGTAGCATATTGCTACTGTATATGCGTTTACAGAAGAGGTTACTCCTGTATATTAAGCCAATATTAAGTTGAAGCCAGGAAGTCGCTTCTACGCATTCGGAGGTTGCCCACTTAGGGCGTTTTGCAATCAGGCCTTCGGTGTCACTTGTGCTGCACCGACCTCTAATGCGACACAGGTTGGGTAACACCGGGTGACACCGACGACAACTTTCCTAAATTTTAGAGTTATGAGCTGCTATAAATTTTCACCCACGATGGGTGGATGTAATTTTAACTTATTAGGCAAATCCCTTAGTCGCAACTCCTCCCTTCGTTTGTGACGTCATTTCCCTTCAATGCCGTCAACCGTTAGTTCCGTTTTTGATACCCTATACAGCGCGGTTCTCCTTTTGATTTCTCACCGTCAGTTCCCTTTCGACACCTTATAGTTCAGTTCTCCTGTCACTACGTGTGGACATGTTATTCCCTGAACTTTGTTATTAAAATCTTAGCCATTTAATTCGACCGCTTTAACTTTCTTAAAGTAATTGTTGTTGCTCAAATTAATTTAATCTTAATTGAGGAGTGTCTTCATTTAACGCGGTCTCTTTTAAAGCTTATTTTGCGTTGGTTATTAACATAGGGCAATGCCCGCCACGAACTTCTTTAAATCCCTTTGGCTAAACTTACCTGGAACATAGAGTGCCTCGGATCTACTCAGCTTCCATGTTGTGTTATCGACTACTGCTGGTGAAGTGTTGCAGTGCTACTGAAGTGCAAATGCGGTCTGAAGGAGTTGCCTCTATCGTTTCCTCTTTCTTTAACTAATGTACTGCGTTCTTATCGTCACCCACTATAATTAACTGATTGGTGCGTTAATTCGCATCAGTCTTATGGGGTTGATTACTCAAATTTTCTCGCTTTCCCTTAAACCGGAATGCGTTTTATCTTCTCCCTTTCTTGCTTATTTCCTATAAAAGAACACACTAGTTCTTCTCTGTTGCTTACGGTATCTACTACCACTTACATCCTGATTCCGAGCATCGAACAGTAAGGCATCTATCACGGAAGAATTCTTCTACTTTTATCAAAAATTCCCTGTTAAATTGTCTTATATTTGCCAACGCGCTTATTGTTCTATACCTTTTTATGCGATGTCCCCATGTCCCTAGCAAACAGTCGTTAGGTGTGTTGCTAATGCGAGTTCTTCCTTACTATATATCTCCCTACAGTGCAATCGCCCTGGCCAGTCGACGGTTCCTTGTTGCGATGCGACTTTCGCTGCACTTCTCTTCTTCCCATATTTATATTCTCTCTGTCGGGTTGCCTAGGTAATTATTCTTTTTGTAGGCGCAGCTTCTCGACTCCGTTCATCCAGTTCATTGGAAAGAAATTCCATTGTTGATTGACGGGAATTGTGATTGGAAGTGATAACAATCGTATTTCAAGTTCTTGCCCAACTATAGTTTGGAAGTAACGTATAAATTCATCATATTATTCAATACCTTTCTATTCTCCCTTTTAGTTGTTTCCCTGTACTAAGTTCTCACGAGGTTTCTTCTTCACCGACGCTAAACATAACTAACTTCTCTATACGAGAAATAAGCATTACGACTCTGTGCAGTTCCTGTTTGGCGGCCGATGTCGTTTGGGCCGATGTTTTGAGGCTCGTACTCCACTCCTGTGAGCCTGCCGCGCCCTCATGTGTTGGCTTCGCCATCCAGGATTAACTTATCCCTTTGTCCTTCTAGATTCTAAAGCCCAAATTATTGGTCCGTCAAGTTGTGGCTGCGGATTCAACTTCTGATTGGAGGCGTCGCAACTATTGGGAATAACAGCGCTTCGTGATAATATTCCGCTGTGCTATTCATTATTCACCTTTTATCGCTTCATTCGTTATTATTTAGTAAGGAAAGAGAGAAAAAGACTCGTAAATTGACTTTGTTGTGCCCAAGAGCTGATTGAACGTAGGCAACGTTAAATTGTCGCTTTAACGATTAGTCAATCACGCCCCTGCCGTGCGCTTTGCATCCTTGAACAATAAAGTTGTTCAAACTTCTTACTTTTGTGTTCCTTGCCTATCCAGGCTTGGTACAGAAGATAAATGTCAACACTGGGAAACAGTGCCCTTGTTTACTAACATTGACTATGATACTCGATACTTAGTAGTACAAAATGTATGACTGCCATATATTGCTTGAATTCTAGCATGTGAAGCACTTTTGTGTAGTTTGTCACCTTTTTATCCTAAAATGCAGCCAAAATAAGGCTCCGCCGGAAATTTATATGTTTAAGCTTGCCGAAAATTCCGCAACACTTCGTTGGGGCGCTGATATCGCACGTCGCAATCACTGCTACACAGGGTGACACCTGGGGCGTGTTGCAATCAGACGCTGGTGTTTCCCTCACAGTGTTACACGAGTAGCAGTGAATGGGACGTGCGATCTCAGCGCCCCAACAAAGAGTTGTAGAATTTTCGGCATGCTTAATCATATACATTTCCGGCGGAGTCTTAATTTGGCTGTATTTTAGGATAAAGAGGTGAGAAACTACACAAAAGTGCGTCGCATGCTAGAATTCAAGCAATATATGGCAGTCATACATTTTGTAATACTAATATTCGAGTATCATAGTCAATTTTTGTAAACAAAGGCAGTGTTACACAGCCCATAACCCTAAAATTTCGGAGGGTTGTCGTCGGTGTCATCCGGTGTTCTACAACTTGTGTCGTATTGGAGGCCGGTGTAGCACATGTGGCACCAAAGGCCTGATTGCAACACGCCCCGGGTAGCACTGTGAAGGTAACACCGGCGTTTGATTACAGCACACTTTGGGCGTCGACCGAATGTGGAGAAGCTACTTCCTGGCACCAGCTCAATATACAGGAGTAACTGCTCTGTAAACACATATAATATAAAAAAGGTAGGGGTGTAAAAGTCTTCTTGCTGAAATAACATAGTCATCCGGCACTTCGCTTAACGGCCAGTGAAAACTACTGCATAGTAGTTAGCGCGGTTGAATCATTCGTTCTGTCTCTTAGATGTAACCAGCATAGCTTCGTTTGTTTTTATTATGTTTTTACCTTCTTGTAATGAAATTATTTCAATAAAATTGTTGTTATTGTCGTGATCAATGCCATGGAGCACCAACGCAAGTTTGCCATTCCCTCCTCCTTTTCAGACGACGCATGCATATTAGTAGCGGTACAGTCAGTGGCAGACGTACGGATGTGGGAAGGGATTTAAGTAACATCTTTCACTGGCAATCGAACAACAACATGACCTTCAGCGAAGCAAAATTTGAACTGTTGCGATACAGAGGAAAACCCCTCCCTTACTGAATCGACATCCTACGCAAGTGATGGAAATGAATCGAAAGAAAGAAAATTTGAAGGAACCTTGGTGTGATAACGCAAGGCAATGTCACTTTTTGAAGATCACGGGGCGAAAGTTGTTGCCATAGGCAAGAAATGGAGCGGATGGGTGCTTCTAACTTTCTCTTGAAGAGAGGCAGACATAATGCTTATTCTATGAAAGCAACTGGTACTGCCGAGGATAGAATACTGTTCAGTGTACACCTCTTTGCCGTACAAACGAAAAGCC
The DNA here is from genome assembly GCA_001587735.2 of Parhyale hawaiensis. Taxonomy (NCBI): domain Eukaryota; kingdom Metazoa; phylum Arthropoda; class Malacostraca; order Amphipoda; family Hyalidae; genus Parhyale; species Parhyale hawaiensis. The sequence continues at coordinate 4,524,564 of LQNS02277220.1, read as the reverse complement.
CTAGAGCGCCTTGAGGCTGTCCAGAAATTATTCACTGCTAAAATTTGAAGCTTGCGAGAATTAAACTATGACGAGAGACCTGCCCATCTTCATATGCACTCAATTCGACGGAGATTCAAACTCTTCACAACCATATTTATTAGGAAACTTTTAGAAGCAATCAATCTCAATGGGGGGATTCTTACCAGACGCTCAGACCGTTTTTGTTGCACTTGTAAAGACCAATTTCCGATCACAAATGGTGGTGATGCAATAGCCAGGAAGTATTCTAATAGCTTTACTGTCCAGGGTGTGAGGCTGTGCAACAAATTGCCCCGTCACATTCTAACCGCCACCGCCGTTGATACCGTAAAGTTAAATATCTTTTACTGGATGCCTACTTACTGAAGTGTAAGCGGCTATGTGCAGTGAGGGGATAACTCGTTTCTAGCCCTCCCTCTGGCCACGGAATGCAGCATCACTTCTGTACAAGATGGGCGGTGTCAGCAACGCCAAATGACTCTCGACCGAAGAATCATCAAAATACAATGTTGGTGTTCATCTAACCGACTAATTAAGATAGGAATGTTTTTGCTCTGGGTTAAAAAATTAGTTTCTCATAGAGATAGCCCCAAGTATTACCTTTATGGCCTTAAAACCAAAATGTGTCTGGTTGAAGTGTTTGGTTGGTTTTAACCTGGAGATTTCCAACAAGTATTTAACTCGCGTTAATACAATTGGGGACCAAAATTTATACGAGCTTGTTTTGCGCAACTGCTATCCATAACAAAATTTAATTCAATGATTTCTCTACGCAAGATCAGATCTGCGCGCCCATTTAAAACAAAAAAAAACTGTCTTTGATCACCTTTTTGCTTCTATGTTAATTAATTAACTGACAGAGTATGAACTATTCCATTCTGATTTTGTTGTATCAACTTTTATATTAAAGCTGTGTCTCATCTTCCCACGCATGCCAGACTAGGAAACACTAAAGTATCTTCAAGCGAGTTTCATGACAAAGAGTGTAGCATATACTACATAAACTTGCAAAAGATAATCAAACTCTCTAATGGTATATTGGCCGGTCTACACCTTAGTCTTTTCAACGCGTTCACTCCCCCACTTGTCAGAAGGCTTTGCGCCGCTATTGTCGATGCAACTTTGCGTTCGTCACAAAAAAGTTACTTAAACATTAACCGCCGTCAAATCAGTTTCCTCGGCAAGTGTCACTAGGCAAGCAAGTTACGGCCCGATGTCTCTTCAAACTTGGAGTGAAGTAAAATTCCGAAACAGTTCACTGTTCTGCAGTTTCTACGGCACAGTAACACATTCTGCAGAGTGGATGAGTGAACAGCTGTAAAAGACTAACGTGTAGATAGACACATAGAATTATGTGCGACGCTAAAAATTATACCCAAGTTATTTGCTGCTCTCTTCAACTATAATTCCACGCTTAAAGCTGAAGGCCGCTGCCGCGAACGAGCGCTGTTTCATACGTTCCTCTCTAAAGTTTAATTTACGTACGAGAAGAAACAGCCACCTTTAAATTTAGCATTGACTTCACAAGTGTCTTCAGGAGTCCAGGACAAATGCGCCGCAATATAATCCTGTCTGACTGTAGTTCCTTGAGTGCCATGTTCTGGAAGTTAAGAAACCGTGTATAGTAGGTATAAATAATTGCATTGTAGGGCTAATCCAACTATAGCTGTAACCCAGTGAATTTCATTGAAGAAATCTATATAATTCTTGTGAAGTTCCCCTACCAAGTGGAAGTCGCACTCCTATGCCTGTATCCAAATATTCTGGCCTTCTCTAAAGAATAATTCCTCTCTTACTGGAACGTGTTGCGGATAGATGGTAGGGGAAGACTAGTGACTAACATTAATTATTCGTGGTCGTTGTCTCAAGTAAGCTGCACACGAGAGTCGAAATGCTGAGACGTTCCATGTTCCTGGAACAAAATATTTTCTGTGATGGTGACTACAGCTCATTAATTTAAAAAAAGATCTGAAGTATATCTCAGTGCGAATTTAAACACTCCTGAAATAACAAGAGATACTCGAAAATGCAGAATCGCATTAACTGCAGTGGCAGCTCAGATTGTTAGCAATTTTAATGGATAGCGTAATATTAGGCAAGCAGAAGGCGTGCTCGCAGCGGCGTACTCGGAAAGACAGGAAAAAACTGCAGCGAACAGAAGTAATAACGCAAAAAATTAATGACTAGCCCGTATGATTGATGTAGAGCGTCATTTGAAACTTGAGCGTCATTATGACATGGATAACGCAATAATAACTTCATCATACACTATATTCGCAATTCAAGTGTGAACATCAACAACTATGGTGACAAAAAGACATGGTGGGTGCTGTAAAGGTACGAGTAGAGATGAAATCAACTTGACCCCTACTTCAAGTGACAAATTCGCATGCACTGGTTCGTGCTGAAGACAGCAACCCGCTTGTCCCCAGCGCAGTACACGGCTCCTGTCGACTACAGATTGTCAAAGATTTGGTATCAGAAACGAAAAGCCCATGAGTAAACAGCGACCTACCTACAGTCTGTATTTTTGGTTAGGCCAGTGCCCTACAGTGCAGTGAGAATGCATGGAACGTTGACGCTGTCATATGAGTATCACAAGAAGTCTTCTACCTAGAGGGAAGCCCAACGTGTGACGCTCAGCTTGTAAACAACACACTCAAGCATCCCGCTACTGTAAGGGTAAAAGAAATAAAATGAATCCATGCAGAGGTCACCGTACATGAGAGCAGAAAATTGGGAAAGAATAGGATGAGCAGAGAAGAAATGCGTTTGCCAAAATGGAATAAAAAATGAACTATTAAAGAGGTATAATATGATATCCCAATCAAAGGTGTACTGTAACCTACGGTGTCTCCCTGGAGACGACTGCCCATAACATATGATAATGGACGAACCGAAGATACCTGCCGCTGTGGCCGTTGGCCCTAAAGGAAGCTGACTTCTATGTACTTTGTTAATAAATTATTCCAGAATAAAATAGTGATTCTTAGTTTCACTATTACCGTATAAAATTTATCCTGTGTTTACTCTGACTTTTTTGGATGCGGTCCAGATGCTGTTATGCAAGCCACAATATGTGTTTGGAGGTTTCAATGATGAATTCCGAGACCAACAGGCGAGCCAACATGGAGTGATTTATCGCTGCAGTGCGCGTTAGAACGGCTCAGAAACGGTTAATCTGCAATGCATATGTTTTCGAATTCATAAGTCCACTAAGCGTTTGAACTCTACAACTTTAATATAAGGATTATTCCGAGTATGTAGGAGCATACAGCTGAAAAACTTAATTGCTACACCCAGCTTTAACAAGCGTGAACGATGATTTCTCTCGCTAATACCGAGAACGTCAGTGCTAGTAGATGAGCTTTCCGCAAAGAATAAAAAGGTATCCAATTCTTCTAAGAAATACGAGACGAATCTGTTGCCATTACCGTAAATCTCTCTTATTAGCTTAGCTTATCTCCTTTTAAACCCCTTCCAAAAGAGAGCTGCATGATTGCAAAGAAAAAAGACCTATCAAAAGAATAAGCTATGCTGAATACCATAAGTTCAAGTACTGCAGCAAGGCGAAATCATTAGAATAGATTGCTGCAGCTTCGACAGCGACTATCTCTGTTCGAAAAGCATTTTCCACACGTGCGACCGTCGTGCGTCCCTAAGGATCGATCGTAACAGACCAAAAGCTGTTCAGCAAAAAGCTGGTAGGCAGGATCGTAGTTTTTCAAAAGCACGGAATGCATTGGAACGCGCACACCGAACAGCGGCAGTTGAGCAGGCCGCGGCCGCTCCTTTACGTTTTAGTGAATCAAACTTTAATTTATCTGGACAGTATCTTAATAATTCCTTAAAGTTTTCATCTTTCTATTTCGAAATGAGTTTATCAATTGATGCTGACATAAATCTAAAACTGTCTAAAAATCTTATTTCTCGAGTAAATAGTCTGAATTGACCCTCTTTATTTTATACTCATCCACTGCAATATTTCGACTGGAGCTTATATATGTTTCATCAGTCTGCGGTATAATATTTAATTTGCCTTTTAGTTTACCTAATTCTTTACGAATAAATGTGCATCATAATTTGAAAGATTGTGTATTAAAATTGGAATTAACGAAGGGTTACGAATTTTCAGATTTCATTTCCAATGCGCTGCTCCTCTAAATGCACCGGTTAAATAATTATGATCTCTTACTTTATTATTTTCTTTAGTAAACGGTTCGTTACAAACATAACATTTTGTAGCCTTATTGTAACTTTTCCATTGTTCTTCTGATAACTATATCGGTTTTACGACCTTCATAATATCATAGATTCGTTGTACTTCATTTGCGATTTATTTTACAAACTTTTCTGGCGTATCTTTTCCTACATAAGCTTTAAGTTTTGAATGTTTGGCAATTTCGCATTTTGTATAAGTGCAGAAACTGTTTGGAATCTGTTTGTTTAAATTCATCGTATAGGATCCTTCAGGATTTGGTTGAACATTATCAATTGTCTTTAACGTACTTTCAAAATCTGCTTATATTACAAAGGGATGTCGAATTTGCTTTTGAAAGTTTTTATATCTTATTGGATCTTTACTAAATTCCATTCTAACTGGAGCATGAATCGAACACTCAGGTTTATGTTTTTTAAATTTATTTCTTTATAAAAACCGTGTAAACAATAGGGACAAACATATGTTCTTCCATGATTTGACACATTCACAAACGAGCTTAAGGTTTTCATTAATACATAGTGTTTTTTTTCAGCATCGGATATTGAAAGCAAGTCTACATGTCTTTCTTTTTTCACAGTTGTAATTCTTAACGGATACAATACTAATTTATCATGAAATGAATATGCATTCACTGATGTATTGCTTTGTTTTTCAAATTTATCAATCGATTTTTTTGACATTGGAAATTCTAAACCAGAACAATCAAATTTTAATGCTGCTGATTTCACAGCTTTTGATATTCTATTTTGATTTCTTTCACCTAAACAACAGGAACGAGCTAAACACCATTTAAAACATTCCTGGTCTTAATTTTTTATGTTGACTAATTCATATCTCGAACTTTGAAATTTACTTGGTAATG
>LQNS02277220.1:4501053-4511883 GCA_001587735.2 Parhyale hawaiensis | reverse complement strand
ACTTCACCATGTGCCATACGAATCACTGATAAGTCACCGAATCGAGATCCCGCACAACAAAAGTTCAAAAAGTACAATATGAGTTTACATTTAACGTTGTCTGAACGAGACGCACCAAACAATTGTGCAAGATTTAGGTCCGAGCACAGTAAAGGGTTGGTAAAGGGGTTATTTGTAAAATATTATTATTATTATTATTATTATTATTATTATTATTATTATTATTATTATTATTAGAGTGCCCCAATTGTCAAAAATGACAGCAAGAATTTGTGATGATCCGTTTTCATTTATCATAATTTTCCTATTAATACTAGGGCAGAACAGCGTCAAGCTTTCCTTCGGTCATATACTGGAAAAACAATGTTTTTTAGCCTACAGTCGATATTGTCTCCTAATAAATACAGAGCTCTGTATCCAGGATACTGACGCTGTCAGATAGCTCGGAAGTTTTTCTTAACTGAAATGTTGTTCTGCAGTAAAGGATTGGTAAAGGGGTTATTTGTAAAATCCATATATCCATATATACTCATTCACTGCAATATTTTGACTAAAGCTGATATATGTGTCATCAGTTTGCGGTATAATATTTGATTTACCTTTTATACTCATTCACTGCAATATTTTGACTAAAGCTGATATATGTGTCATCAGTTTGCGGTATAATATTTGATTTACCTTTTAGTTTACCTAATTCTTTTACGAATAAATGTGCATCATAAATTGAGAGATTGTGTATAAAAACTGGAATAAACGCAGGGTTACGAATTTTCAGATTACATTTCCAATGCGCTGCTCTTCTAAATGCACCGGTTAAATGATTATTTTCTTCAGTAAACGGTTCGTTACAAACATAACATTTTGTAGCCTTATTATAACTTATCCATTGTTCTTCTGATAACCATATCGGTTTTACGACCTTCATAATATCATAGATTCGTTGTACTTCATTTGCGATATATTCTACAATTTTTTCTTGAGTATCTTTTCCTTCATAAGCTTTAACTTTTGAATGTTTGTCGATTTTGCTTTTTGTAAAAGCGCAGAAACTGTTTGGAATATGTTTGTTTAAATTCATCGCATAGGATCCTTCAGGATTTGGTTGTACATTATTAATTGTCTTTAATGTACTTTCAAATCTGCATATATTACAAAGGGATGTCGAATTTGCTTTTGAAAGTTTTATATCTTATTGGATCTTTACTAAATTCCATTCTAACTGGAGCATGAATCGAACACTCAGGTTTATGTTTTCCTAAATTTATTTCTTTACAAAAACCGTGTAAACAATAGGGACAAACATATGTTCTTCCACGATTTGACTTATTCACAAACGGGCTTAAAGTTGTCATTAATACTGCTTGTTTTCAGCATCAGATCTTAAAAGCAAGTCTACATGTCTTTCTTTTTTCACAGTTGTAATTCTTAACGGATACAATAGGCCTACTAATTTATCATCAAATGAATATACATTCACTGATGTATTGTTTTGATTTTCAAATTTATCAATCGATTTTATTGACATTGGAAATTCCAAACTAGACCAATCAAACTTTAATGCCGCTGATTTTACAGCTTTTAATATTCTATGTTGATTTGATTCATCTAAACAACAGGAACGAGCTAAACACCATTTAAAACATTCCTGATCTTCATTTTTTATGTTGACTAATTCATATCTCGAATTTTGAAATTTACTTGGTAATGGTATATAAGAGAAAGCTTTTAATGGTTTATATTTTATTATTTTAATGGCAACTTCCAACAGTTTATTTACTTGCCACCCTGAACCTTTTCTTGTGAATTGCGATATTTTATCGTCGATAACGCTTTTCAGTTTATAAAGTTTATCATTTAAATTTTCTAGATTTGTAACTGTTTTCATTATTCCTGTGTTGAACCAGTTATTGATAAACTTTTCTTCAGGAAATCTTTCCATAAATTCAGCATTTACAGCAAGTTGTAGTTTTAGATTTTTCCACCTCTGGTTTTCAACTACATTATAAATTTGTTCCTTGAAACTTTGGATAAACAGTTTCAGATCTTTACACGTAATACTATCATACGTTAACTCTTTACAGAATCCTTCTTTAGAGGAAATACACTCTTTGAATTTACATCCATATTTCTTTTGAAAATGTTTTTTACTCTTTTCATGAATCTTAAGATTCTGAACTCTTGTTTTACAGTATGTAAAAACATATTTCTTTTTCGTCTTTTCGTATGGTAAATGAGCAAAAATGAATTGTGTAATATTTTTAGTATGTTTGATGGTATTTTCATGTTTGTTCATATTTTTCACAGATACATTACATATTTCACACAATATTTTTCCTTCAGTTTTATAGCACTTCTTATTGGTTGAACCTTTTATTTTAATAAGAATAAATACTTAGGGAAATTTATTTTTTATTGTTTAATAGAAGAATATTTTAGAAAATGTTATCATAGAATAATTTAGAATATTTTATTATAGAATTTTATTATAGAATTCTTCTTCACTCTCTCATTCTAAAAAAATAATTCCTTCAGAATTATTCTTAACAAATGCGAATGATTGCAGACTCTAATGAAATGAGCAAAATTAAAAAAAAGTATATTATCTTGAATCTTCATGAACATATCAAACGATGGTATGAAGGAAAATAATATTTTAATGTGTTCAAAATGCTAATTCCTCCAAAGTTTTTATTTACCAAAGACAACGTGATTGATGTTTATTCAAGGTATTGTGAGATTTTAGTTCGTTGTTTTCCAGATGATAATTTCTATCAGATAAACAGTGAATGCTATAATTGGAGTGGTTATCAATATTTTCATCCATCATATTATTCCTTTGAAGGATTGTTCCTCAACTTCACTGGTTATCAATATTTTCATCAATCAGATTATTCCTTTGAAGAATTGTTCCTCAACTTATGTGATGGTCTGTGCGATGAAATGACATTCCTTATCATTGTACAATATGTCAAAATATGAAAACTCCTAAAAGTGTCTCAAGAGAGAAAAAGAAATTTACAGATTTATTCGATGACAGTAGAAAATAAGAAAAAGCTAAAATGCTTGAAGAACAGTTACGGAAAATGAGCAGGAAGCATTACAAATATCTCCGTCTCATAACTTTACTGAATGAACAACTTGAAACTGCTGTACAAAGGCTGAAAATAAACAACTTTGTAGAATATTGGTGTGCAAAATTAGAAATAAATCCAGAGGAATATTATCCCCTTCCCATGAGTCTATATGAGCAAATTGTGATCTATTTGCAATATGAAGAAGGAATAATATATGATTTTGAAGAAGCAATAATGAAACTCACTCCAAACTTAAACAGCAACTCACTCATAAATAAGTATAAGGTGTGTAAATTATTTCAACTCGGCGGTGTAGAACTTCCAGAAATGCAAAATATTTAAGGATTAGCTCTTTATCCTATTGCACACGCAATCTAGTAGATCCTAACGCATTTTATCGTTGATAGCGTGAGGCCGTATAACAAGCTGGCACTGATTCGCAGATTTTTTTCAAAGAGGGCAGCACGAAAAAGGAGCAAACTGCGAGGGAGCATTAAGCAACTGCAGTGTGCGGAACAGACTCATATGAGTAGCTACTGCATTTTACCTAACCTAACCTAAAATTGTGTATGTTCCGAAAATTCAGTTTTTGTTTATTCAGCGTCCCAAGTGAGTCTAAACTTTCTTGCAATTTTATAATTGGATAAACAGATACACAAATCTCTACACTATCCCGATCAGTTTTTGATCAAAATAAATACGCGGAATTTTTTTATTTTTTTTTTTCTTTATTAATCTACCCGAGTAGTCAGTAGAAAATTATATTTTTTCTATCTTTAAGTTATTTCTCAATAATATCTGCAAAATTCATGGCTCAGTCAGAGTACGCTTGACTCCCTATTGCCCTCGGTTCGCTCGTCGGTCGCGAGCAAAAAACCAGCAAAATTTCCATCGCCTTCGCTTAAATATGAAGCTTAATCCGAGAGGTGTATGAACTCTGCAGTGCATTAGCAAGGCTTGTGTCACAAGAAACTCTTGTCAAAGATTTTGTTTCTTTCAGACCGCAGCAGCAATGGCGCTTTTTGGCACTACGGCGGTCACATTTNCTTAAATATGAAACTTAATCCGAGAGGTGTATGAACTCTGCAGTGCATTAGCAAGGCTTGTGTCACAAGAAACTCTTGTCAAAGATTTTGTTTCTTTCAGACCGCAGCAGCAATGGCGCTTTTTGGCACAACGGCGGTCACATTTGCAATGCGGACAGAACAAAAAAAAAAAAAAAAGCTTGGAAAGCCCACAGGCAGTAGCACGACTGCAGGTACAATAGCAGCAGATGGTTTCTGCCACAGTTGAAATATATGCTAAAACCTTATCGTACGGGGAACTATTTTAAAAGTTGTCACATTAGCAATTCCACGCTTGGAAGACACGCCAAATTTGCTGATTTCACTCTACAAATGTGATAATATGTTCCTATTAATTACTTTAAAGATACAAAGCACGCCAACCACACTATCATATCAAAGTACAGCACGTCGAAAAAATACACGTTCAAGTGTTTTATGGTTGCATAAAATTTGCTGACAAGTCTATAAACTTAAATATTGTTGATCATGATACAAATATACATTGACGATTCAAAACTGTGTTATAAAATGTGGAGTATCTAACACAGACGCTGTAAAATAATGCATCACTTGACAACCAGCTACACACGATAGTTGCTGAAGACAAAAATGTAAAGTCTTTAGAAGAACACAGGTTAAAACCTAAATTTGTAGAAGAATCTAAAGCTCGTTATTGATTCTCTATACAACTGCCAGGAGCTAAAACAAAAACAATACTAGTCATACTGTGAATGGGAAGACCTAAGGCAAATCTCCTACCAAAGTTTAGCGGTCACTTCAATTGCAAAGCTGTTTGTCCTTTTCACAACTATCATGTACTCAATACTAAAGTGTACTATCAAATTCATTGAAATTATCGTTGGTAAAGTTAAAAATACATAGCACTCTTCAGTCTTCGTACCAGCAGTTATCATGCTTACATACTTACAATTCGCTACTATTCAGAAAATAAGTGTAATGTGTATACTGAAATAATGATTCAAAGAAATGAAGGAATATGATCATATTGTGTTATAGAGTAGGCAGTGGAATAACTATGCACTCCGAGAAGCTGAACGCGTCGTGGTAGGGTAATGTCTCAATCACCGAACGCCCTTCCATTACCGAATATAGGTAGGAATCTTATTGCGTTCGGTAATAGAAAGGCATTCGGCAATTGAGACATTACCCTAGAGCTAAATTACGGAGGTGCGTTCAAACCTCTTTGACGTGTTGTCATTAAACGAGCAGCGGCGCTATCAGTAGCCAAAAGCAGCCCTCAGATTGGTCACCTGGTTTTATAACACGAAGTGAGCCTCCAATCAAGTCCGCCGTTTGCCTTACACTATAGTGACTTCTCAACCGTGGCGGAAATGAAGTTTTCCCAAGATTAACTTTGAGGATACACGACAGTCAAATATAGACGTTTCCTCAGCTTTTCATCCGAATAAGTTATGTCGTTCTTGTGCAAACCCAATCATGTGTCGATCTTAAAGTATGGCAAATATGCTAGCCTGAATCTTTGTTGGCTTAGCAACTACCGCTAGCAACTACCCAGGGATCATTGCTAAGTTCGCTTCTGTACCTCATCTATGTGGCCGACTTCCACCTCTGGCTTGATGAATCCCAATATGTGATGTACAGTATGCTGATGATACATGTATCTTCACAGAACACAAAGAGGCAGGGGAAGCGATAAACCTATTGGAAGTGGAGACCAGCAGAGCCCTTTCATTCTTTGCGGCTAATAGACTAGTGGCAAACCCCACAAAAACTGCATTCATGATCTTTGGCAAGCATGGTCTGAATCCGGAAAACATCTCGGTTAAAGTGGGACAGACGAGCATTAAGGCGGTTACAAGTGAACGCTTTCTTGGGCTGCAAATATCGGCCGATTTCGGATGGAAGTTTCACATCAGAGACCATCTTATCCCGGCATTAAGTAGCCCAATAAGGATTCTGAAACCTCTTATCCACTTCAATCCGAGAAAGAGTCTTCCGCCCTTGATCCATGGTCTCTTTCTCTGGAAACTCCGATATGAACTTCCGCTCTTTGCAATAATTCGAACCTCAGAATCTGATCCCCGCTGCGGATTGATGGAAGAATCTTCAAATTTTGATGAATGATGTGATGAGGTTGATGCTGGGATACAAGCGAAGAGATCAGATCCCCAACATGACGCTCCTCCTGAAGTCGGACTTCCACTCCCTGAATCAGATGGCCGTTGAGTCAACACTGGTAGAAAGTTGGAACACAAGAAAATTTGGCATTGAGCCTTGTTCATGTTTTCTCACCCCAAGACCAACAAATGACTTATCTGCAGTGACACGATCCAGACAAATGAAAATGTCCATCGAGGCAACTGTTGGAGGAGCTCTCCGTTCATCAACCAGTCGGCAACGCTCTGGAACATGTACCCGAAAATCCGAAGGCTGGAGAAGATCGAAGAGGTCAAGACACGTGCAAGAGAGATTGCGCTGGAACTACCAATCTGAAATTATCTATTCTACACGTCTTTCTCCATATGTGTATTGAACAAATCTGTCTTCTTGTTTTGAAATATATCTTTGTTTTTAGAGGAAAATACATAAATATTCGTACGAGTTTGTATTATACGTAAAAGTGTCACGACACTTGAAACCATCGACAATAAACAATAATAAACTATACAAAGAAGCCTGCTAAATAATTAAGCATCCATTTCGTGTGCTGCGTGTATTTACCTCATTACTCGTCCCGTAGTAACTTTCCATACTAGAATTAACAGCCCTACATTTAAAGCCAATCTCAGGGGCAAAGAGGTCGCTGGGGCAAAAGGTCTGCACTTGTTCGATGCACGTTAAAAAGTGAGCTTCTTCACAAGATAATTAACTTACGTTATGAAGCCAAGCGAACTGTGTGGGGGCAGGGTTGGCGTCAACGTGACATTGGAGCAAAAGTTTCGTCCCTTCTTGCAGGTTGCTCGGAATCTGCGGCCACACCAGCGTCACCGTGGCGTTAGGCTTGTCTGTAGTAAGGAAAACATGTCGTACTATTAATAACATTTTTGTGTAACATAAAGTTACTCATTCGCTCTATAAAGGCGGAACAAAATATTCGTTTTTCTTTACAGGAAAAGCGTTGCTTGATGATTCGTTTATATGCACGGTGTTTTTGTAAGGATTACATACTAACGGAAAATATATTATGGCCAATTAAAAATGAAATTGAACTACAGGTATCCTTCGCTATAGGCCATTGACCGACGAACTCACAAGGTGCCGTAAACACATACGATTGGCAGGAATTATATCGTAGAGTTTTCGTGAGTACTGATTTGAATCATGCTTTGTAAAGCTACTGAAAGAAAACGAAAAGATTTGATGAAATGTTATATTATCTTCTACCCAGTCACAAGCAGTCAAAAAAGAATGAAAAGACACTGTCAATAAACATTCACCGCGCATTTCATCACTGAGAATGATTAATAAATGCAAACTGTGCAAGCTCTTGTCAGACATACAAACTGCCATTCATCAGATTGTCCGTCGAGTATTTGGCGAGCTTCACACAGCCAGAAGACTGGAGTATTACTCTTGGAAGGACGCAGGGACGCCACGCACAGGTCAATTATTGCAGAAAAGGAATAGACTGCACAATTTGCGTCCCGTTGCGCTCAAACAAATGTGTAGATGTGAAAACGAGGTTAGAGCACAAAAGCTATCTAGGAAGCTAACGAAAACTATCGACGAGCGGATTTTCAGGGAATGACAACTGAATTCGAAACAACTGACTTCGAAACCCCTATGAGAGACGCCAGTGTTGAACAATACTCGCATAATTTGAAGACGAGCATCCTCAAAGCAACTGAACGATACATCCCAAATAAACGAGTTCGTATCAGTAATGATCCCCTCTGAATGAATCGGACAGTCAAATGCTGCATTGCAAGGCGACAAATGCGGTACAAAGTTTCGAAGCGTAATCCAACAGAGGAGAACAGGACCAGTCACATAAGGGCATGTCGGGATGTAAAGAAAATAGCCAGGACCACAAAAAGGGAAAAAGAAATTTTGGTAGCCGCTATGGTAAAACGTAACCCAAAGGTATTCTATAAATATGTAAATGAAAGAAGACTCAAAAAAGAAACCATAGGTCCACTCAAAAGACCTGACGGTGAAATCACCAATGACCTAAGAGACAAAGTCACTATCCTGAACGATTATTTCACCTCTGTATTCCCTATTGAAAATGTTACGAATATCTCTGAACCTGTAGCGATGCAAGGTGCTCCCATGCACACACGTGTGTTCACGGAGATTGAGATTCTTCAATAGCTAACCCACCTAAATGAATACAAGAATACAATTCCACTGGCCCAGATAATCTTACTCCCCGTGTATTACGGAAATGGCTCCAGTCATATTGAAGCCACTGCTCGAAATATTAAATCGGTCTCTAAGAACAGGAGAAGTTCCGCAGAAATGGAAATTAGCTGTTGTGATGCCGATACATAAGAAGGGGGATAAGAAATTCCCCCGCAACTATCGACGAATCAGTCTTATATCGGTCGTCAGCAAAACAATCGAACACCTCTTGAAAAAGGGCATCACTGATCACCTGAGGATGCATCAGCTCATATCCGACACTCAGCATGGCTTTCGTAATGGAAGAAGCTTCTTAACAAACCTACTGGACTTTTTCTCAAAAGTTACAGACATTAAAGATGAACATAAGGTGTAGACCTTGCGTATCTAAACTTCCAAAAGGCTTTCGACAAAGTCCCCCATCAACGGCTTATGAAAAAATTGGAAGCCCATGGCATCCAGTGAGACTATTCACGACGGATCAAGGCATGGCTTACGGTCGGCAGCAGCGAGTGAAATTTGAAGGAGAGACGAGCACCTGAACGCAAGTATCATCAGGGATTCCACAACGTAGCGTGCTTGGCCCGCTTCTGTTCTCAATTTACATCAATGATCTCGATCTTAACATCCGTAGTAAAATCAGTAAATGTGCGGATGATACTAAACTATGTTATCCTGCCACAAAAAGAGCCGAGCTCCAACAAGACCTTAACCACCTCATGGAATGGAGCAGAACATGGCAGATGAACGTTTATGTCGACATATTCTCAGTAATGCACATAGGGCTGGTGAACCCTTCAACCCCATTAAAATGAACTGGACGGTATTGGCTACTGTCTCCTAACAACGGGACTTTGGAATCACTGTTACAAACAAACTGCAACACAGGCAGCAAGTTGACATGAGTGAGAAAATGGCCAGCGGAGTACTCGGATTCATCACCAGAAATTTTGAATACAAGTCCAAGGACATCATAGTTCCCTTGTGCAAGGCATTAGTGCGGCCACACTTAGAATTTGCTGTTCAATTCTGGTCGCCACATCTATGCAAAGATATCGATAGCATGGAAAGAGTCCAACGCAGAGCAATGAAATTGATACCTCAGCTGCGAAACAAGCCGTTTGAATGTCGCCTAAAGGAACTGGGTCTGATCTCTCTTAAGCAGAGACGACTCAAGGGGCAACTAATATAAACATTCGAGTATTTGAATGGCTTCAACGACGTACTTACAACGGGACTCTTTGAAAGAAACCTCAATGATCGCTTGTGAAACAAAGGTCAAAAACTCAAGCATAAAGCTCAAAGAACGACCTTAAGTCAACAGTTCTTTCCGTATTTCATAGTCAGCATTTGGAATAGACTCTCTTCCAATGTTTTTAGCGCGGAGTCAGCTAACGCGTTTAAAAATCGTCGTGACATACGTAGGGAGAGACATCCTCCACAGCTAAGAACTCTTCCTCCAGGAGCCACAAACTCTTAACAGCCAAAGCTTCCGAGGCCACCTTAATCCACCTTCTTCTCCCTCCCGCTCCAACTACACTGTTTGGTATCTCAAAGCTCCGCATATCAGCGGCTCTTGATCGTGCTTGCGTGCATTCATGATCGTCTCCTTGGCAGGGATTCTTCCCCCTTTTTTTCTCTTTTCTCCTGTCCTCTATATCCTACTAACATAATGGCAGTAGCTCATAGAGGACCGGGACGTAAGTTTCGGTGTCTCTTTGGGAATGAGCCTATTGGTTCGTCTACTGCTGCCTATCTAATCTAATCTATTGATTTTTCAAGGAAAGAAAAAGAGTGAAACTGAAAGTCCAAACCGTTGCGCAGTCAGTGGCTGGAATCACCGGGGAATGTAACTTACATAGCCGTATTCTGAGAACCCCATTATGCAGGTATTATTCAGTGCTCTAAATATGATACTCATGAGGGTTACGTTGATAGTATCCTTGATAATCAAGCTTCTCCTGGTGAGCAATACACCGTATCTGGAGTGGAGGTATATCAAGCGTTGAAAAGGCTAAAGAAGAACAAAGTGTTTGGCCTTGAATATATCTCAGCTGAAGCATATTAATACTGTACTAGCTGGACCCTTGAAACTTTCACGGCTTTGCAAGGCCTTTCAGGCAGACCCGTGAAACGTTCATATTGTAGCATGGCAACACCACACTTACTCTTCAACGCTGGGACTCGATACCGTATATTAAGTCTATCCTTTTGGTTGATAATAATATACATAATTCCCTTCATTGGAGTAGCCAGGGGAGGATCGTGGGGGCACACTCTCTCCCTAAAAAGTTACACGCACCCTTCACCGGAAATGAGGCCCTGAAAAAAATGCACTTCTTAGGGTCTAGCTCTTGTGTCTC
>LQNS02277220.1:4429041-4480412 GCA_001587735.2 Parhyale hawaiensis | reverse complement strand
GCTCCCCGAGAGGCCATTTCTCATTTGAATGTGAGATCGACGGGATCACTTTGATGATGAATATTCAGCAGATGCAAAATATTCTTTCCTGCTTGAGGCGTTCAGGAAAAGAAACAGAACCAGTCCACTGTACTTTACGCTGCCGGCGAGTTGTGCCTCGTATATGGGTCCTGGGGACCAGCCATACCATCCATCTGTTGCCACTCGATATTATCGGTAAAACCGTTAAGCATTGCCATGCGACAAACTATTCAGGTGTATGTTATTAGATGACGTTGAAAGATCTATCCCAGCTTAACTATAGGGCAATTGCATGGGACTGCACACCGCCTGTGTTAGCTGGAGGCTTTCATGTTACAAAGGATAGCCATTTTGAATTTAATAGTAGATTGTGCTGCAATAGTTAACTGCATGGCAAGTAGAGATTTACTATAATGTTCATTTAATGCAGCCTGAGTCATAATAAGAAATAAAAAGGCAAAGGATAAAACTCGTAGAGTGATAATTTTTGGATAATAACCAAATTGAATGACTTACGATGTCATTATCAGCATCGGTAAAGAGAAAAGTAAAATTTATCAATAGCGAGGCTTTGCGTAGTTGGCAACTCTCACTGTTTCCATCATTAAACAGAAGGTCAATTTCGTAGGTGCAATGAATCGTTACCAGTAGAAAGAGTGCAGCAAGTAAGAAGGAAAGAAGCTACGGGAGAGTGAAGTCTCGATTTCATTGCGTCAACTTTGACGCCTAAGAGTACGAGGGAATAGTAATAATTGGAAGTTTAGTTCGGGATAGCGTGACATTAAAGCTTCCACAGTTTCTCATCACGCTGTGATGATATCACCATACTATTGACATAGTATATGTGTAGTTATATAAGCTATAATGAAACTGTGAAACCAGTAATTCCCGAAATTACAGAGGTTTCGCGTAGTTTGGATGAGATGCAGTTGATTAGAGGAGAGGCGATTTGTTAGATGAAGTGAGTTGGTTGGGACGAGGCGCGTTTGACTAGATGAAATAGATTACATTACATTAGGATGCATTATAGGTTGAGAGAGTAGAGGTTCATTTAAAGGGGTGAAAGCTTAATTACCCAAAATTCCTGAAATTAAAAACTCGCATGAAACTGGTGTCACAATATTAGTCTCCAAAACTATGTCACAACTGAAGCAGTTACAAAATTCAAACTTCAGATTAACACTTGTAACAAGTAATAGAAAAAATAGGGGTTTATTATTTAATGCTGCATAAGATGCACATTGACTACTAGCAAGCCGCGCCACAGAAAATTACGTCAAAGATGCCTCCCTTCTTAGCTCTTCTCCGTATCTCTGCTCTCTTTAATACATTAAACTTTCCTTCGTTTATCTACTAAATTTGCGCATCATAAACTCGGAAGAAATTTTCAGTAGTGGAAGTACAATCTAATTATCTGTGCTACCACATAAACGTACCATAGTCGTCTGGTACTCTTCGCTATTAAAAATTTTAATACGGCGACTACCCTCCTGCCTTTCAGCTGATGAANTTTGCGCATCATAAACTCGGAAGAATTTTCAGTAGTGGAAGTACAATCTAATTATCTGTGCTACCACATAAACGTACCATAGTCGTCTGGTACTCTTCGCTATTAAAAATTTTAATACGGCGACTACCCTCCTGCCTTTCAGCTGACGAATTTTCATTAATCTAATGCTTCACATAGGCACGGAAAGCTAAGCAAGCAATTACTAAAAACTGTGTCTTTTATAATATACAAAGTTAGAAAATTTAGGTGCCATCGCGTATATATACTTTCGAGACCCGTAGAAGTTCCACTGTTATCGATTTCATTTCTTAAATGTGGTAAAGCTAAGCTGCCTTTCTATACCTTACCCTAGTTTGAACAAACGCAACTCGTCTAACCTAAACAATCCCGCCTATACTGATGCCTGTCACTTAACTCTAACGAAATCCATCATTATAATGGAGCACAACGTGGCAGATCAACTTTAAGGTCGACAAATGCTCATTAATGAATATAGCGCTGGTTCACCTTTCAACCCCATTGAAAATGAACGGGACGGTATTGGCTGCTGTCACCCAACAACGTGACTTGGGAATCACTATTACAAACAAACTACAACACAGTCAGCAAGTTGACAAGAGTGTAAAAATGGCAGGCAGAATACTCCAATTCGATCACCAGAAATTTTGAATACAAGTCCAAGGACAGCATTGCTTCCTTGTACAGGGTATAAGTGCGGCCACACTTAGAATTTGGTGTTCAATTCTGGTCGTCACATCTGTGCAAAGATATCGATAACATGGAAAGAGTCCAACGCAACGCAAAAAAAAATTGATACCCTTGCTGTGAAAAAAGCCGTGTGAATGTCGCCTAAAGGAACTGGATCTGATCTCTCTCGAACAAAGACGACTCAGGGAGAAACTAATAGAAACATTCAAGAATTTGAATGGCTTCAACGACGTACCTACAACGGGACTCTTTGAAAGAGACATCAATGATCGCTTGCGAAACACGGTCAAAAACTCAAGCATAAAGCTCCAACAACGACCTTAAGTCAGCAGTTCTTTCCGTATTTCATAGTCAGCATTTGGAATAGACTCCCTTCCAATGTTGTTTGCGCGGAGTCAATTAACACGTTTAAAAATCGTCGTGACATACATTGGGAGAGACATCCTCTACAGCTAAGAACTACTCCTCCAGTAGTCGTAAACTCTTAACGGCCAAAGCTCCCGAGGCCACATTAACCCGTCTTCTTCTCTCTCCTGCACCAACTACACAGTTTGACATCTCTAAGCTCCGCATATCACCGGTTCTTGATCGTGCTTGCGTGCATTCATGATCGTCTCCTTGGCAGCAATTCTTCTCCTTTTTTTTCTTTGTTCTACAGTCCTCTATATCCCACTAACATAATGGCAATAGCTCATAGAGGGCTGGGACGTAAGTTCCGGTGTCTCTTCGGGAATGGGCCTATTGGTTCGTCTACTGCCACCTAACTAATCTAGTATATAACGCAGTCAATCTCCGTATCCCAAGCCGTATACCCTACGCACGTGATCACTCATAACACTTTATCCTAAAGCCAATCGTTCAACCTAATGCACCCTATATAACTAGACCAACTACAAAAATGACACCAGAATTTCTGACAGTCGAATACAGAGGAACACAGGTTCATAATAGTCAAGTCGAAATACTCTACGGAAATAGTTTCCAACTTTTGACCATCGAAGGAAAAATGTTCCCCAATTGCAGCAGTTTCTTAATCTTATTCTGTGCAATTATTGTCTAAGTTTCAAGTTCCTATCATGCCAACATTTCTAATTTTATTCCTCGTCCTCATCATTTTACAGTTATCTAAAATCTTATTTTGTATCAGCAAAACGAAATCGTTCTGACTCTTAAGCCCGGTGCCCACGTAACAACTTCCGTTGCCGCTATAGCAGCCTATAGCTAACTGAACTAATTGTGACCGTGACTTCAACGTGACTTATGTAAACACCGTGCACTAATTTTTAAAATAACAATCGCTTTGTACTAAACCTGCTCATTAGGGTGGAGCGAAAATAGGGGGTTTGCAACTTTTTATGAAATGTGACTTCCAATAGTGAAATTAATTGTCAAAGTGCCTCAAAACAATCATGTTAACATTTCAGAAGTGTGGAATTTTCTGAGCTGTCCCTCATATAATAAATTTTATAAAATTCAAACATCTACATATCATAATTATAAACTGTGAAGTTACATCCAATACCAAAATTATTGTAGTAAAAGATAATACGAACTAGAGCACTCTGGGAGCGCATACCTCCACCAAGCGAGGCAACGGTAGCAAAAATTCAAATTAGCTCTGAAACCATAATTTTCTTTGTATAAACTCCAAAATCTAATCATTTGTACCTTTTGATAGTAATAACTGCTTGTGAAATTTTCTTGAACATCAGTTCATAACTTTTTGAGTTATGGCATTGAGAAAAATGAGGGAGACACACAAACAAACAAACGGATGGACATATATATCTTCACCAAAGTTGATCATCTGTTCCTCCTAACATACCTAACAATCCCTGTAAATTTCATCCAAAATCGATTCATAACTTTTCGAGTTATCTTGGTACCAGACAAACAAACATACAGACCAACACAACGAAAACATAACCTCCTTGGCGGAGGTAATAACATAGTCAAGTCTGCAAGGCTTATTGAAGCATCTTCAGGTGACGCAAAGCTAACAACGATTTTCATATTTTTTACCAAATTCTATTTATTTCTTAATTGCTGTAATAGAAGATATAGCATGTTCTTTAGTCCAGTTTAATTGCTTGAAATTGTGTAATCAACTTGAAAAAATGTATAAATGAATGTTTTGACCATCAAGCACTTTGGGTAATTCCAGAATATTATGAAAATACACAAAGTTGAAAATTTCAACACTGTTGGGCACCTCAAGATGCTATATTTTTGGAAAAGACCTTTTAGCATTATCAATCTTATATGAAATGGCAACAGAATAACACTATTGGAAAAAAATTCGAAAGTTTGTTTTTTCGCTCCATCATTCTGCTTATATATATGTATTAGGAGTGACCGTTGAAAGTTCGCGATGCCACTTGCTATGGTGTAAAAATTGCAATAACGACTAAAATATTCAATAAAATTCTTGACACCGATAAATTTTACGCAAGCTGAAACCGTACAGCGGCTTCGTAAATGAATTAGTTGAATTGCTTCTGGGCTGCCATAGGGACAATGAAAGTTGTAACGTGGGCACCGGGCTTTAGTTGCGCATTTACGCATTCTAATGTCAGCTGTGGATATCGTAAACATCCCACCAAAAACGGATTCCTCATATTGTATTTTGATGCAGTCCTAGAGATACAACAGCAAAAAATAAAATAGAATGAAATATAGCAGTGTCACTCCTCAGAGGTACTTATCACATTATTTTTCATCCTTAGTTACCTTTCGTAAGCTCTGTTTCACATAGTTTACAGATAAATAAGTTAGCTTTACTTAAACTAACACATTTCCATTTTTTTTATCTGTGTGATCGATATCTTGCAAACGCTTTTGGCGAAGCTGTGGATTATCCATGGTAGCCCATTGTTCTGTTCACTTGATGTAATTGTTATAGAACAAAATAAAGCAGACTTGGCACATTTCTTCAAGAAACGATTCTTGTTATTGTGACTAATTTCTTTCTCATTTCCTTAGATACCGAGTTTTTTCAGCTTCCGAAAATACTTTAGAAGTTGGCTTTTCGAAACTCCCCAGTTTGCTCTTCCATACTCTATCGTGACTACGCATTCTGTCACATTGAAAATGTCAAAGTCACCACAAAGTGCAAAAATTTAATCGGTAGGTATGATAGAAATATACTGGACTTCAGAAATTTTTTCAGGTAGTTCTGTGAAATGTTAAAAGCACAGCTATTCCTGAAAAGCGTCTGTCAAGTCAACTTTTCCCGTCTCTAATCTTGAAGGCGCAAAGTGTAGACGAATGGACGGGCGTACGGAACCACAATCAGAATTACTGTACTTATAGACTAGCAAGACCCGTGAAAATTCCACAGTTAATTAATGAAAAATGTTTTCACTTACTTGAGTTTGACCAGAAGCAACGCTCCTAACTAAACCTACTCCGTCTAAAATAATGCCTGTCACTTAACTCTGATGCACTTCGTTTGCCGTAACGCGATCCGTCTACCTTAGCAGACCTAATCTAGCCGTAATGCCCTGGTATAACCTGTGAGTCTCACATTTGTTCTGTCAGTACTGAAATCGCAGTTGTATCTTAAAAAAACGTAGAGATACGAAAGTAGTTCTTGCACTGCACTCTTTTTCATTGCACGCCTTTTCTAAGCTCTGTTTCCGATAGTTTACAGAAAATTTATCCTTCGTAATCTTTCGAAATTCCAGCTTATGTCGGCGTATGCAACTTTGTCCCACGTTAGGGGGTCCGTGGACATTGAACGGTAGTTTATCATATTTCTGTTTAATCTGATACGGTAGTTATGCAAAAAAGTACAGCAGGCTCGGCTATTTTCTTCAACAGCAGCTTCTTGTATTAGCGTAACCCCCAGTTCTGAAAGATGTCACTGCATTTATTTAGACATCGCACTTTCGCTGCAAAAATTACTTTAAAGTAAAACTCTTAAAACTACCCGCATTGTACTCCCGTACCGTGTCGTAGCTACGCATTATGCCCTATTAAGTATGTCATGAACCACAAGCAAAGTGAATACAACATGGCGCGTGAAGAAACAGTGAAAATCGGTAGACATGGCATGTGTATAATGATTTTCATGTCTTTACTTTGAAACGGACTGAAAATTTATTCAAGAAGTAAAAGAGCCCAGTTATTTTTTAGATTTCTTAAAGCCAAAATCATAGCTTCTTTCAAGTTTAATTTTCCCTATCTAATTATGAAAACATAACGTACAGACGAATGGATGGACGGACTGATAGATATGTGTCCGAAATCACAAGCAGATTATATTGGGTCTTACTTTATGGCTCAAGAAATGGACTCTAACATTGGGCTTCATTATTATGAATAAATTTTTTTTTTTTTATATTGGGTCCCACTTTAGAGCACGACAAGTTGTCTGCAATATTGGTCTCACTTTATGACGGTAAAGCAGCCCCAATTATTGGAATTTTTCGCTATGCTAACTCTTCGATAATTTAAACTGGAAATAAAGCAGCCGGGGGAAGGGTCCCTCTATAGCAGAATAATTTCTACAAGCGTGAACGATAACGAGGCGTTGAAGCAAATGTTTTGCAGTTAATTTTGACGATTGGCTACGCTAAAAATGATTTACTTTATCGTTGATGCATGAATGTGAAATAACATCCCTCAGCGATCTAATTCACTTGGTTCTGTACAATTGCTTTTGAATGTAAAGGTTGTTAAAAGGATACAACTGTGCAATGAAATGAAAAATTTAGATTACTTCATCAAGCAAAATTATAATGTAGCTCATATAACTTAACAAAACATCTCAATCTTCGAGCCTTTGCTCTCAACATAAATCATAATGAAAAGAACAACCATCTCAGTATACTAATAATAGGTGCAGCTGTCAATACCATAATAATTTACGTTATATATATATATATATATATATATCATTGTTATGATGTTATGATATATATTTATTATTAGGGTGCCAAACCGTCGCAGTGACGTCATAAAATGAGCGGTGGCCTGATTCCTTCTGGCTGCCAAACAATAAGGCAAAAATAAAAATCAACTTCAGGAAGCGCCGGAAATTTAACCGAAATTATATCATAGCTACAGAGATTGGTATATCAAGCCAGATAAGGTCATCAAAACCTGAATTTGAGTTCTAAAGTCTTGGGAGGAAGTATATGGGGAATGACGTAAGAGATGAAAGCTTCTTGACCAGGCGCCTACTGTCATGGGTACTAGCTGGCTGGCATGCTGGTTGGCTGATACGCTGGTTGGCTGGAATTGCTGGTGTAGATGAAAGTTGATATTCCATTTAGCTTTAAAAATAATGGACTCGCACTATTCTTCACCTGCCTCAGCTGCAGATACCGTACATGCGATCAAAATTTCGGATTTTCAATTCTTCAGTGCACTCGACGTATATGGCAGTCAGTATACAATGGTGATATGGTGATACTCAAGTGTACGTCCCGTCCTGTCTCTTGAATGATAATTTTTTGGCTAGCAGGTTCCGCCAACCCGCTCGTATGTGAATCAGCTGGTGATGTGGGACAGTGTACTTGATTTTATCTCTTATGACTAAAGTAACTACGAAAACTATGCTCATCAGGAAACCGCTTCAGAAAGCCACCGAGAAAGTCACCGCGAATTTTTGGTCACATGAGAACTTATATCATCTCCCCCTATACTTCCTCCTAGTTCGGAGTCTAACTTTGTATGAACAGCAAAACCTCTCGAGAAGACATTTTAATCAAAGAAAAATGACAGCAGTAGAGATGAAAATTAAGTAAAATAAATGCAAGTAGTGGTGCTTTGGTACTGCGAGAAAATAGGTACTGATAATATGTAATGCACGAAGCATTGGAAGCAAAACGCTACTTACTGTATTTGCTGTTTGCAGCAGAGGAACTTTTCATTTTCCACGCTCAAGAGGAAGACGTCAGGAAGTACTTATAGCTCAAGCATTTTCAAAGAACATTCAATTTACTGTTGATTTGAGGCTCAAATATCCTATCTCTTCCCCTTGGCCACTAAGTCCACTAGGTAAAACATTGTCCTGCATCTGTGATACTGATGAACACAGCTGACACCGAATCTACATTATCTGTCTTGGTCTATTGCAGTTGCCATCTGCTTGCCATCAGTAAAAACGGAATAGCTCCTATTCTAAGATTGTAAGCAATAAAGCGTCGCATGGTTTTCAGTCGTCATGGACTTCTTGACTTATTTGCCGTGCAAGTTCACCTCATAATCCTAAAATTTACGATGATAGCAAGACACGCAAAACAATAATTGAGACACACAATGTGAGTGCTGAGGAAATTAAGTGAGGCTCTCCACGAGTGAAAAATGAGCTTGACAGTAGTTTTTGACGTGGTAGTTGACTTAGTTTCGTGTTTAACTCACATTGTAATTCGACAGTGATACCTCAATACTTTCCACTATACAGNACATACAATGTGAGTGCTGAGGAAATTAAGTGAGGCTCTCCACGAGTGAAAAATGAGCTTGACAGTAGTTTTTGACGTGGTAGTTGACTTAGTTTCGTGTTTAACTCACATTGTAATTCGACAGTGATACCTGAATACTTTCCACTATACAGTTATTCAGGTGGAACTATGAAACATCCAAAGCTTGTCAGCTTATGGCACGATCGATTAACGATAGCAGGTACGCATTGCCCGACAATTTTTTCTTGTCTCTTGTGACTATTTTTTGTCTTCAAAAAATTGGCTTGCAAAAACTCCTGCCAGTAGACGTTCTTATCGCACGTGTGTACGAGTAACATGTATTCTTAACATTTAATCCTCTAACGATGAAGTGCAAGCTGAAATTATGTATCTCGTAATAACAACAAATAATGTTAGCAAACATCGAGGAAAGTTTGCCACGATCGTCGATAGGGTTACAGCAAAGTAGGCCCGGTCCTATGACAATTTCAGTTTAGGAGAGTCATTTTGTTACTTTAATCGCAAATTAATAAGGAATTTAAAAGCAAAGACCATGGTTTAAAATGGTGCATTAAAACGTTTCGAAGACCTGCTCCATCATCAGTTATGAAAAATGCAAAATCAGAAGTAAAAACTTTGCGCCACTCAAACTATACAAAACAGGGTTGATAAAGTTGACTAAAAAACTTATCTACTGACTAGTTTCAAGGAACAATTTGACTAAAAAAATATCTAGTGACTAGTTCCAAGGGATAGGAACTGTTGTTGCTATTGAGGTCGGGTTTGAGTTTGTGGATATCAAGGGATTCTAAGATTTTTAATTCTACATCATTTTTGGCAGTCTTTAACACACTAAAGCTATCTAACAAAACACGTGCACCACACTGTTCAGCATGCTGGCGGACTGATGAATGAGGAGGATTGCCCAATGTGTTCCCCGTACGGAAATTTCCCCCCCCCCCATCGTACTCAGCGACTCTGGCGAATAGGCAGCGTGAAGTCATTCCGACGTACACAGATGGGCACCGCCCATAACTAAATTTATATACCATAGACGACTGTAGCTGTGTGGGAAGAGCATCCTTGTACCGGAAAAATGTTGATATTTTGAAATTATTAACGAGTATTGGACATAGTTCAACAGTATTGAAATAGAAGTTTTTTTTAATCTTTGCGTAGGGTATCCGAATATGGCAATGAGCAGTAAAGCAGGCGTAGGCCATCTTGATTATGGGATGCATCAGGGGAGAACCTTTTGATGGAAATTTCTCGATTTGAGAATCGACTAAATTGAGTGGAAAACCATTGTTGGAGAAAAAAGAGCGTAAAAAGCTGAACTCGGAATGGATTTTCTCAAATGTAGATGGCAAACGGTATGCTCTAGATAGTAAAGTTTGAATTCTGTTGAGCTTAAATCGAAAGGCGGAGAAACCTAAGAAAGTGGTACCAAGACCCATGAAACCAGATCTACGGTAAATTGAGGAGTGGAACACATTGCTATAATTCGTCACAAGTGAGTCTAAGAATTATAGGCTATTGTCTGACTCGCGTTCCTTAGTAAATTTAATATAATTGTGGTTGTTGTTCACGTAGCTGAAGAATAACTCAGCGTAGTCGGGGTGACGGAAAAGTAAATATGTATCATCTACATATCTCTTGTAAAAAATTAGTTTAAAATGAGATGGACAGTCGGATAACCATAAGTTTCGTAGAAATACATACAGATATTCACGAATGTTGGCCCAAGGGGCAAGCCCTTACCCAACCCTTCCGTCTGACGATAAAATTTTTGTGAAAATATGAAAAAGGAATTCATCACCGATAATTCAAGCATCGATTTAAAAATATTACGGCTCAGTCCCAAAATACAGTCAGCAGCTTTCGGAAATAATTTGGTGAGGCAGATATTAATAGTTTCAGGGAATGGTATATTAGTGAACAAGTTCTCTATGTCGAGAGAGACCATGGTTAAGTCCTGGGCGTTGCTAAAGGTATTCAGTTTTCCAACAAATGTTGCGGAATTGTCAACGGTATATTGATTCGTGGTAAATGGGCTAAGAATCGAAACAAGGTATTTTGAAAGTTTAAAGCTGGGAGTGTTATAGGCTGCAAAAATACAATGTAGTGGAATGGTGCAGTAATAGTTGTAAATTTTAGTTACTTTTAGCGAAGTCACCATTTTTCATTCGTTTTTAGAACTACAATAGTGCTCCGCAATTTAGGTCTGTAAATCACACGCAAAAATATCAGTCTGTTCTTGTCTTCCGTGCGGTTGGCACCTCTTGGCAATATTTTATTTTTTCACAAATATTATTCCATCAACGACGTGTTTCCTTACCCCACGCAATTGTACTGGACTCGGTTTTTCCAGTGGCAGCCCCAGTAACAATGTAGGCGCATTTTAGCTCCTACGTGGGAAGAATGTTCCACTGTATGTTCCTTGCATTCTCCCTGAACCTTGTTAAGAAATTCAATGATTATTTATCACTGGTACCGCAGACAAAAGCAATTATTTGCATATCAAGCCAGTCATGTGGAATCTATTCTGGTTCTAAAGCGTGATATATCGTCAGTGTGATTGGAGAACCACTCTTCGTTTTCCTCTGTGCGAGCGGCGAGCAGGTTGTCTACTCTGGTCAAATAATCCGTAAACAAGGATTTAATGGTTGCCAAATTATTGGAGGCACCGGGTAACAGTTCCTCAATGTGATGCTACATGCGGGTAACAGCAGATAACTTTGCTGTCGGGCGTTCAACTGTGCCAGTAGCACGCTTTTTCACGGGGGACCGAACGACTGGCATCTGCTCCTTTTCAATAATGTGATAATATACATAGATGTCGATGCTAATGGAACGATCATAACTATGACTGATAGGTTTTTTTCCATTTGTGTGAACATTAGCACATGTAAGTTGTCCCATGAGTGTTCTACCATACCAAATTTTACATTTTTTAATTGTTAGAGCAATCTATTACTGCAAAAAAAAAAAATCCTTACATGAACTGAGCTATACTCCTATTCTCGATCTAGCTCGTTGAGAACAAGTCAGCGAATCTCTTCCTGTAACCGAAGAAATGCGTGATGATATTCAAAATATTCATTGGGCCTTGGGCTAACATTCGCGAATATCTTTGTGTGTCCAAGAAACTAAATGGTTATCCTACTGCCCATCTGATTTTAAACCAGTTTTTTACAAGAGATATGTAGATGATACATTTTTACTTTTTCGTTACCCGACCACGCTGGTTATTCATGAACTATGTGAACAGCAAACACAATTGTATTAAATTTACTTTGGAATGCAAGTCAGACGATAGCCTACCATATTTAGAACCTGTTGTGACGAAATATGGCAATGTGTTTCACTCCTCAATATACCGTGAACTTTGTTTTACGGGTCTTGGAACAAATTTCTTTAGTTTCTCCGACTTTCGATGTAGACTCAACAGCATTCAAACTTTACTATCTAGAGCATACCGTTTGTCATCTACATTTGAGAAATTCCACTGTGAGTTCAGCTTTTTACTTTACTTTTTCCCCAACAATGGTTTTCCACTCAATTTAGTCGATTCCCAAATCAAGAAATTTCTATCAAATAAGTACTCCCCTAATGCATCCCATAATCAAGATAGCCTCCGCCTACTTTACTGCTCACTGCTATACTTCGGATACCCTACTGTATGTCCAATACTCGTTAATAGTTTCAAAATTTCAACATTTTTCCGGTACAATGCTGCTCTTCCCACACAGCTACAGTCGTCTCTGGTATATAAATTTAGTTTTGGGCGGTGCCCATCTGTGTACGTCGGAATGACGTCACGCTGCCTATTTGCCAGAGTCGCTGAGTACGGTGGGGGGAAATTTCCGTACGGGGAACATATTGGGCAATCCTCCTCATTCATCAGTCCGCCAGCAGGCTGAACAGTGTGGTGCACGTGTTTTGTTAGATAGCATTAGTGTGTTAAAGACTGCCAACAGCGATGTAGAATTAAAAACTTTAGAATCCCTTTATATCCACAAACTCAAACCCGACCTCAATAGCAACAGCAGTTCCTATCCCCTGAAACATGTCAATAGATAATTTTTTAAGTCAACTTTATTAACCCTGTTTTGTATAGTTTATATGACGCAATTTTTTTTTACTTCTGACTTTGTATTTTTCCGAACTGATGATGGAGCAAGTCTCCGAAACGCTTTAATATATCATTTTTAACTATCGTCTCTGCTTTTAAATTTCATATTAATTTCTGTTTATTATCTATATATTATACTAAAAGTCTGTGAACCGGTCTTGCTTGCTTGTTTACTTGTGTCTTGCTTGTTTACTTGTGTCTTGTGTCTTGCTTGTGATCTTGTTTGACACATCTTCTTCACTTTTANCATCACTGAGCATCACCCTTCGCCCCTCCCACTGTGGCCTGTGACCTGCCACGCCATTGGCTGCCTTGAGACTGTACTTGCTGAAAGGTTCAGGAAAAAAAAATTCGCGCACCGGGCAACAGCTCCTCAATGTGATGCTTCATGCGGGTAACAGCAGATAACTTTGCTATCGGGCGTTCAACTGTGCCAGCAGCACGCTTTTTCAAGGGGGACCGAACGACTGGCATCTTCTCCTATTAAATAATGTGATAATCTACATAGATGTCGATGTTAATGGAACGATCATAAATATGACTGATAGGTTTTTTTCCGTTTGTGTGAACACTAGCACATGTAAGTTGTCCCATGAGTGTTCTACCGTACCAAATTTTACATTTTTTTAATTGTTAGAGCAATCTATTACTGCACAAAAAATTCCTTACATGAACTGAGCTATACTCCTATTCTCGATCTAGCTCGTTGTGAACAAGTCAGCGAATCTCTTCCTGTAACCGAAGAAATGCGTGTTGATATTCAAAATATTCGTTGGGCCTTGGGCCAACATTCGCGAATATCTTTGTGTTTCCAAGAAACTAAATGGTTATCCGACTGCCTATCTGATTTTAAACCAGTTTTTTACAAGAGACATGTAGATGATACATTTTTACTTTTTCGTTACCCGACCACGCTGAGTTATTCTTAAACTATGTGAACAGCAAACACAATTGTATTAAATTTACTTTGGAATGCAAGTCAGACGATAGCCTACCATTTTTAGAACCTGTTGTGACGAAATATGGCAATGTGTTCCCCTCATCAATATACCGTAAACCTTGTTTTACGGGTGTTGGAACAAGTTTCTTTTGTTTCTCCGACTTTCGATTTAGACTCAACAGCATTCAAACTTTACTATCTAGAGCATACCATTTGTCATCTACAGTTGAGAAAATCCACTGTGAGTTCAGCTTTTTACTTTATTTTTTCCCCAACAATGGTTTTCAACTCAATTTAATCGATTCTCAAATCAGGAAATTTCTATCAAATAAGTACTCCCCTAATGCATCCCATAATCAAGATGTCCTCCGCCTACTTTACTGCTCATTGCCAGGCTTCGAATACCCTACGGAAAATTTAAGAACTGAGCTTGTATCACTTTTTACTGAATATTTGAATACTGTTAAACTACTGTATGTCCAATACTCGTTAATTGTATTAAAATTTCAACATTTTTCCGGTACAAGAATGCTCTTCCCACACGGCTACAGTCGTCTCTGGTATATAAATTTAGTTGTGGGCGGTGCCCATCCGTGTACGTCGGAATGACGTCACGCTGCCTATTCGTCAGAGTCGCTGAGCGCGGTGGGAGGAACTTCCGTACGGGGAACATGTTGGGCAATCCTCCTCATTCATCAGTCCGCCAGCATGCTGAACAGTGTGGGGCACGTGTTATCATAGATAGCTTTAGTGTTTTAAAGACTGCCGACAGTGATGTAGAATTAAGAATTTTAGAATCCCTCTATATCCACAAACTTAAACCCGACCTCAAAAGCAACAACAGTTCCTATCCCTTAAAACTTGTCAATAGATAATTTTTTTAGTCAACTTTATTAACCCTATGTTGTATAGTTTGAATGACGCAAATTTTTTTTACTTCTGACTTTGTACTTTTCCGAACTGATGATGGAGCAAGTCTCCGAAACGTTTTAATATATCATTTTTAAGTATCGTCTCTGCTTTTAAATTCCATATTAATTTCTGTTTATTGTTATTCATAAATTTCCTAGCCCTGCAGTCTGCAGGCGAATATCCGGCTGGCGGTTTCAACTACTTCGTTGTAAGTTTGACGACCAGCAGCCCCGTAGTCCACTCTGTAGTGTCACTAATAGTCTTGCTATAGTTTTTTTTTTCAGCCAAACCGCAGTGGCCTCTACGATCCGCTAATTGATTTTTGCTAGTTACAGGGTATCTTTAGCTTATATGAGGGCACATAGGATATTTCTTTCTAGCCATGAGACGACCTTTGGGCCTCTGGCCGCTATGATAACATAAAAATAAAAACTTGTTTCCGGTCATGATAGCTACTGATGAGAAATTGTTGCCATACCTTCGCAGTCAAATTTGATTGATAAGTGAAACCAAAATGCGTTGCTATTGTATTATCACACGTAAACTTCAATTGGCAATTCACCAAATGTGCGTTTTACTCCCATCCGAGTGTCTGCTTCAAAGACGGTGCCATTATCCTTATGGATATTACGAAGAGTTGATCATTGCTACTCTAACAAACTAGCATACGCCGCCGTCGAAAAGGACGACGAAGAATTTGCGATAATTCTTCTTCAATTGTATTTCTATTACTATTAGGCTTAGGGAGGATGCACTACCAGTGCCAGTTTAACGATCAAAAGCGCTCTTGGTTCAGTATTGCTGCAGCAGTTCGATCACTCTTCTTCCTTCTGTTCATCCTTGCTGTGATACTTACCGCAAAAGTCCTGTTTTAACAGTCAGGCATGATGAAATTGATAAATTACATCTGGAATTGCTTCAATCGAAACTATTCGCTCCAGCGAAAAACTGTATCATCAAAGGATGAAATATAGATGGAGAAAAATTAAGACTGAGGAGAAATCCCCGCTTTCGTCGCTCCTTTTTAAGATTTTACTATACTGTGAAAAATATCTTATTTGTTGTTCCGCGCATCAACTCAATAGGCGAATGCGAATCGTGAACTCAGAGCAAATAGATTGCTGTTGTAGAAAAAAAAATATCGTCAGTATTTGTGAGAGACTGAGAGTGTTAAGTCAAGCGTCTTCATTCTACGAATTTCTAAGGAGGCAAATAAAGAAATGTATTCAATTTAAAGGCTTTCCTAGCGTTTCCTTCGCTTGCAACCTTGCTGACATAATTTTAGCCTATCAAATTTACACACACACACACACACACAGAGCGCGTGGCAGGATTGCCACAATCACTAATCTGTCCTAGAGAGCGTTCGACTGGGTCCTCAAAGTCGATCTAAGCTAAGCCAACTTGAATTGAGTTGTCCAGTAATGCAGATAGGAACTTTAGATTCGTCACTTTGAATCGTGTTGCAGATACTAGCAGTAGCTCGATTGCTTGAGCTGATTGACAACTCCAGTTTACGGACTAAGACTAAGTTAATGTAATTTGCACAGGTGACTGGTTAATTAAGAGTCAACGCCTTTAATAAACTTGATTAAACAAATGGAAGTCAGGGTACTTGTCTGAAGATTCGGTCAAGTTAAGCCTCAAAGACTTAATTTCTTTGCCTAATGGCACACGCCCCTCATTGTCGCTTAAATTGTTATCGGTGATGGACAAATATATTCATACGAATAGATATACTGTACATACACAGACTTACATTTATGCAGTAAGGTACATGTATTAAATGTTATGCATGTATATATTAACTGCTAGTTGAGAGATTCAACGAGTCGAAATGAAGGTGATTGATAAATGATATCTTGCGCTAGACCTATAGTCCACTTCAGACTGTTGTAATAGATATCAAACGATGATTTTTACCTAAGCCAAGGACGTTATGTTTTCGTCGTGTTTCTCTGTCTGTCTGACACCAAGATAACTCAAAAAGTTATGAACCTATTTAGACGAAATTTACAGCGGCGATTTTTAGGTATAATTGAAGAAACAGGTGATTAACATTTGGAGATTGTCCATCCGTTTGTTTTTCTGCCTCATTTTTCTCTATGCAATAACTCAAAAAGTTAGAGATGGATCTTCATGAAATTAGAAAGAGTTATTAGGCATGTAGCAAAGAGTAAATGACCAAATTTTGGTAATGATCCGTTAGTTCGTTTATCACTGTTTTTAATTTTATGCTTGTTAGCACAATAACTCAAAAAATAATGAATAGATCTTTATTAAATTCATAGGGGTTGTTAGTAATGTTAAAAGACATAGCTAAATGATCAAATTTTGATGCAGATCGGTTTGTTCGTTTGTGTGTTTGACTCATGTTTGTCAGAACGTTTGTTAACAGTGTAAGTCAAAAAGTTATGAACGGATCTTCAAGATAATTGTACAAGCTGTTCTTACTATCAAAAGGCACAAATAATTAGATTTTGGAGTTTATACAAAGAAAACTAAAGCACTCTGAAAGCGCATACCTATGCCAAGCGAGGCAACGGTAGCAAACACTTCAAATTGGTTCTGAAACCATAATATTCTTCGTATAAACTCCAAAATCTAATTATTTGTGCCATTTGATAGCAATAACAGCTTGTGCAATTTTGTTGAAAATCGGTTTATAACTTTTAGATTTATGCTGCTAATAAACGATATGACAAACATGAGTCAAACATACAAACGAACTAATCGATCTGCTCGAAAATTCGATCATTTATGTATTTTAACATTACTAACAACCCCTATCAATTTCATAAAGATCCATTCAATATTTTTTGAGTTATTGTGCGAACAAGCATAAAATTAAAAACAGTGACACACAAATAAACGAGCGAATCATTACCAAAATTTGGTCATATACTCTTTGTTATATACCTATTAATTCATGCTAATTTCATTAAAATCCATCCATGACTTTTTGAGTTATGGCATTAGGAAAAATGAGGCAGACAAACAAACAAACAAACAAACGGATGGACATATCTTCACCAAAAGTTAATTATCAGTTTCTCCTAACGTACCTAATAATATCTGTAAATTTCGTCTAAATTGGTTCATAACTTTTTGAGTTATCCTGGTGACAGACAGACAAACACGACGAAAACATAACCTCATTGGCGGAGGTAATTATGTTTTCAGAGTCAATTTGAATTTTTTGCTACTGTTGCCTCGCTTGGCAGAGGTATGCACTCTCAGAGTGTTCTAGTTTTTTTAATTATAGTGTTGCGTACGTAACAGCTCACAGCTAGTGTCTTCACACCTGTTAAGGGAAGACACTAGCTTGATAAAGAAGATTAATGAAATTCTCTAGACATTGAGGAGAGTAGAGACTGAGGTGGCATGTGACTTAGCCATTGCAAAACATGGCTATAAGTGTAGAGTTAATACACTTGCAGTAGGTAGCTAACGAAGACCAACAGTAATTGACAAGCTTAACAATGGCACACTCATGACCGTCGGCACGTACATAATTGGCTAAACTTTATAAGACAAAAAGAGGGAGACGAACAATAATTATTGAAGACTCGACCAGTAGTCGATAAAACCTAAGCTGCTTTTCGTTTCGCCTCGCAGGTTATTTTCATTACACTCAGGCAATTCCTGCCTCTGCAACTATTTTTACAAGCGCATTCGCCTCAAAGAGATTCATGTCACTCTTCTGAAACTCATATTACAGTGCATTTTGTGCCATATATTCTGTACTTTACCCGTACAATGCATGTTACTCTACTGTCTGTTCCGGTATCTGACAAGGCTGACAGGCCAGCCGTCGCGCCACCTCCAAATTGACTTTTACAGCGAAAACAATTCTCACTTACAAGACACGTCGAGCGTTACGATGTCCTCCACAGCTGGTCGGATGACCATGGGATTTTCTGCCCGACACACAATTTGTCTGCCGTGAAGCTCTCTCGTTGGGATTAGTCTCAGGATGCTTATGGTGACGTCCCCCACTCGGGTTACCTAAGGAAGAGGTTATGGTGTCAAGAAATTCGATGTAAACGTGTGGAATACAGAGCTATACATTAGGCATTCTAGTGCCACAGGTGAGGTAACTTCCCACGCACGAGTTACCAAAGGAAGAAAATGTAGAATCAAGATGTGCAAAGCACATATGTAGAAAACAACACTATGATTTAAGTACCGGGTCCGCTATAATTATGGCAACACAATTTTGAAACGTTCTTAATAATATTTATCTTCAACACAAGTCATCAATTTTTACTTCAGTTTGAGCCCAGTCCTATCTGTTAATAAAAGTGCAATGCATTTCAGAAGAAAGAATACTTACACCAAAGCTAAGGTAAAGAATGGTTGCTGATAAAAACACAATCGTGACCGTTGATAAAAATGCCCAGAGTAATTTGCTCATTGCAACAGAAAAAAACTGCACATTCGTCATGAAACAGTTTGGAAAGTTGTGAAAACGTTTAAGAAGACCGGTAGTATAAGCAGTCGTTTATACTGGGAAAGCAAATGGTCCGTTCGAACTCAACGTCAAAAAATAAGACCAACTGTGTAGGTACATCGCTATATGTCAGGCATATAGACTAGTGCTGCAAGTGGCGCGTTGACTCACAGATGAATTACCTAATTAAGGAAATGGATATTTATAGTGTCAAGAAATAGTACACCGTGCAAACGTGTACGGCAACGTAATAATAATTTAGGCAGACTGACGCTGGTCGTGCAATTGCATTCTCCTTACCTAATATTGTGCTAGTAATATGAAACTAGCTGTCTACAGTTGCATTTAATTTAACTGTGCAAATAGAGCATACGATGTAATATTATTAATGAACTGCCGCCTAAAAAAAAGTAATAGTGCCGAGCAGTTTTAGTTGAATGTCGAGAGCATTACTGGAATTCAGATTACAAGCGCAATCAATATAGGTACGTGCGCAAACAAAAGAACAATCTGTTTAATGTCGTGAAATAAGTGTAAGACATAAAATGCTGGGTAGAGCTATAGAAAATCGTTCCAGCGCCTCCCATGTCTTGCAGGTACAGTAATGATACGACTCTTTGTGCGTCAAGCAAGTAGAAGACACACAGAGATTCAAGAAATTTCGCTACGTGTCCAGAATAATAGTTGAAACTAGAGCACTCTGAGAGCGTATACCTCCGGAAAGTACAGTAATGGCAACGAAAAAGTCAAATTGGCTCTAAATTCATGATTTCTTTTGTATCAACTTCAAAATCTAATCATTTGTGCCTTTTAATGGTATTAACAGTTTCTGCAGTTTTTTTTAAGATCCTTTCATAACTGCTTGAGTTATGCTGCTAACAAACATTATGACAAACATAAGTCAAACATACAAACGAACCAACCGATCAGCACCAAAATTTAATCGTTTACGTCTTTCTATATACCTAACAACTCCTGCGAAATTCATAAGATCCATTCAAAATTTTTTAAGTTATTGCGTAACAATCATTATGACAAACACAACTCAAACATAGCAACGAATCAGCTGATCTCCTCCAAAATTTAACCATTTTTGCCTTTTCACATTATAAGCAACTCCTGTAAATTTCATACGGATCCATTCGAAACTTTTTGAGCTATAGCGTAACAAACTTTATGAGAAACACAACTCCAACATAGAAACAAATCAGCTGATCTGCTCCAAAATTTATTCATTTATGTCTTCTAACATTACTAGCAATTCCTGTAAGTTTCCTAAAGATTCACTGAAAACTTTTCGAGTTTTTGTGCTAACAAACACAGAATCAAACACAGCAACAAACATACGAACGAACAGATCATCACAAAATTTTGTACATTTTTGTGATATACCTAACAGGTCATGTAAATTTCATAAGAATCCGTCTTTAACTTTTTGAGTTATGACATTGAAAAAAATGAGGCAGACAAACAAACAAACAGATTGACGGATCTTCATCAAAAGTTAACCATCTGTTTCTCCTATCATGCCTAACAATCCCTGTAAATTTCATCAAAATCCGTCCATAACTTTTTGAGTTGTCTTGGTGACAGGCAGACAAACCCGACGAATACAAAACCTCCTTGGCGGAGGTAACAATTAAAAAAAAAAACATAAAGCAACAAAAACCGAAACGGGCTGTAGTGTCGCAAATCAAAGGGCCGCGTTCACCTCTGCTCACAACCGGTCAGAAAGGCCTTAAGCACAGTGATTAGACTTAACCCCATACGAACGTCCAAATTTAACCGCTGAACTGGGTTGATATCCGCCTGGTATTGGAAGCGTTTCCACAGTTGAACGGAGCTGCTCCAGAATTCAGATCGCACCTTCAACTCTCAACTAAACATTTATAAGCTGTAGAAAGTTAGAGGCGGAGTGGCATTTGAAATGCTCGGCAAGTGGCAAAGCCTAACTTGAGTAAAGCGTGTGTACCAGAGCTTACTTCATCCTGGACCGGGTAAAAAAAAAGACGTATTTCATGTGTCAGAGAAGGAAAAAAGTTGAGCAGAAATCTTGGCACTGTGACTATGTTTGTTGATTTCACGCCCTGAAAGGTTTCTCTTAGTTGCCTTCTCATTTACGTACAGTATGTACCAAAATACTATATGAACTACACCATAATATAGCTACCTATATAGAGATACTCTCGCTGTTCCTTTGGCAATAAAGCTCGAATTTGTAGCGACTACGCGGCGCTACCGACATGTTGATAAAATGCATTGAGATTTACTGCAAAGCTAATTGGAGACAGCCACTTGACTTTACAGAAACGTGCGCATTCATTTTTTTGGTGCAATTCATGGACTTACTGCACAAGTCTAATCAATCCTACCATTTAAGAGTTCATGTTATAATGGCATAGTTATCGTCAAAAACTTACTTCACATGCTATAACTTTGATGCAATTTATGAAGTTAAAGCCATTATGAAATAAACTAGAAATGGACACGCGAGGTACATATTCGACCCCCAGAAGCATCCCGTCCAAACATGAAACTTGCAGGGTTACATCGATTATCATATTAGCTCATGTATCGGAAGACTAACGTCTAAAAGGCAGTAGCCAATGGATTAATCACAATAAATTTATCGACGAAGTTGAAGAATAATTACAATCACTAATCGGGAACTTTCTGCGGTTTTGGCACTTGACAAATTACCTTTCCTAGTGGAAATTGAGTATCATCATTCTTTGATTGGTTCATATCAATTTTTGATGCATGAAATTTTAGGGGTTACAGCACTTGTTCAATTATTCATGTACTTGCAACTTACATTGACACTGCCGCGAGTGAGAGGCCTGCTGTGCTGGTACCATTGCACCCTGGCGGGTGGGTTACTGCCCACCACGGTGCAACGGAGGAACACCTCCACTCCTTCCACTTGAGGCCACTCCGACACCTCCACCAGAACACTCAGCGGACCGACTGCGAGTGAAGAAAAATTATATTATATAATTATTACAGCCAGTTGCAGTGGACAGTTTTCCTCCTTTATTATTTCAATTAATAATGGCTGCAGGGAGAAGCAAAACTTTACAGGTCATATAGCAAATTAAATCATTTAAGGTTCAAATTCAGTTATCGTGGGATTAATACAGTTTAAAACGTGACTGCACGCTTCTCTCAGCAATAGAAGCACTGCTTTATGGACCATACTCAAATAGAAATTATGTTTCTTCAATTTGATACTATTTAGATTAAGTTACTGTGATAGTTGAGCGAGTGAATTGATCATCGTAATGATGGGCACTTGGCCTGTGTTTCAGTAAAATTTTCTGTTTAGTTACACCCATTACATTAGCAATCAACTTAATAACCGCAATAGAAAATTTTCAATTCACTGAGCATAAAATAACAGCACAAAAGAAACACTCTCTTTCTGGGTTTTCTGTTGCTTTTCTTCATTTCATTAAACTACCAAAGCCACTCTTTTTGCTGTATAACATGAAGCATCTGGTCTCGTTGCAATCCGGACCCTATAAAACTAAAAATTAACACTCAACATCGTGATATACGAGTTTAAAAGGCATTAGTGTATAACCTGACAACAACTGTACCGCAGACTGTAGTTAAAACCAATGCATTATTACTCTATTATCAATGCAGTTCGTTTCTTAGAATATTGCAGTTCTCTTTAAATTGGTAAACACTCAGAAACAATACAATTTGCAATTGCCAAATCATTGTGCAGCTTGGTAAACACCGGTAAACGTACTGTAATTTCTATTTGTCAAAGAACACGTTTAGCAACTAATATGCATCAAGAGCACTCAAACACAATACGCCTAATGGAAAGGATGTGTTACCATTAGATCGTATCCGTCGATTATTGACACTAATGCACAACAGCTTTGCAGTCACTGTAGTATTATCACATGTGCACTTAACTCTATATGCATCAGGCTCTAAGCTGCTCATCATTACCGGGTAATAGGTTTCCCACACAAACGAAGTTTACTCCGCTACGTTTTTGTCAGTGTTCTGAAGCGTACCGCAGGATGCCAGTAACACTACAGATAAACTATTCGTTTTGTAACTCAGCCGAGAAAAGAACTACTTGATTCAAAGCCTTTCCAGGATTATATCGATGTTACATGAGGGTCGTATGGCTGCCATAACAGTTACTGACCTCTAGTTTTCAACGCTGAAGTTGTTCCAACAGATATTGTAGCACCGCACCAGCGGGCCGAATGGTTCTTGCTGCAATTTCGTTCATGAATATGTTTGTTTAAATTGTCGTACATAATTATAGTCTGGAGACCAGCATTATGCTTTTTTTTTGCTACGTGATGTCTAAAATGATTGTTGGAAGAAGTACTTTGATACGATGTGATAAAAAAAAAACTAGTATAAATAGGGTTAAGGTTAAACACATTTCTTCTAGTCCTTGCAAGGTAAGCTTAAGCCCGCTGCAGACGATAGTCTTCTGTTCTGTGTTTTCACTACACCGCCTTCGAATAATTCTATGTGTCTATGCAAGCACAGCTGTGTGTGTCTACAGAAAGCTTCGATAAAATGTTAGCAGTCAAGTCTTCTGTCAGCCAGCTATAGTGTCGCTGGTATTGTCTCTTGTGTATTTTGAAATTTCAAACGAATGGAGACTCAAAAATCACTGCGCATGTTTATTGTTTGCATATAGACAGTCACACATTCAAACGTCATGAAGTGAAAACGCAGGACAAAAGAGTATCGTCTGCAGCCAGCTTAGAGGCCAATATTGAAGGAATGGTGTTACAGCAAAATTTT
Organism: Parhyale hawaiensis; assembly: GCA_001587735.2. NCBI lineage: Eukaryota > Metazoa > Arthropoda > Malacostraca > Amphipoda > Hyalidae > Parhyale > Parhyale hawaiensis. The sequence goes on along the minus strand of LQNS02277220.1, from coordinate 4,456,532 downwards.
TACATTTACGGTTTTGAAAGACGTTTGCTGCTGTATAACGTCCACCACAATAGTCTAATGTATTTTTTTTTTTTAATTTAGACATTTAGTAAATACGTAAATAAAAATCTCCCAGAATTATTTGCTTTAGTCAGCTAATTGGAGGTCATATCGTCTTTGTTTCGTCATGAACCGGAGATGTCCTGCAGTAGATAGATTACAGCTGTCATAACGCCACTGCATCGACGCAATAGTTCTAATAGCAATAAAAAAAATTCTTTCTCATGTAGATGCAGTGCTCAGCAAACATGGGCGCAAGCTAACATGGGAAGTAGGTAATTATACACAATTTACAGAATTTTGCACAGACAGGTTAATGCAAAATTTCTCATTCCAGATCTGCTACAAAAAAATAGATTTAAGGATAGAGTAGACCGATTAGAGTTGGACATACCGTACGTATTACCCATTAAACTCAAGAATTTGACTGCAATTCCACCACTACATAATTCCACGATTACAATAGCGAGTTGATAAATCATACAATTTTGCTATGGTTGAGCTACGATTACAACAGTGAGTTGATAAATCATACAATTGGGCTATGGTTGAGCTACGATTACAACAGTGAGTTGATAAATCATACAATTGGGCTATGGTTGAGCTACGATTACAACAGTGAATCGTGAATAAAAAATAACCATAAGAAAGTTGATTAGGGATATGCTGGTTTAATTTGTTCTTGTCTAAGACACGTAAAAAAGTTATCGTTAGAATGCAATAATTACTACCTGTATCATTAAATACGGTGTGTCATAGTTATTAAACTTATTGTAAGTACTATTGATACGTAAGAAGTATCAGTGCATGTTTTTATTTTCAAGTGAGAAAAGACAGAGACCAGCCGAAATTTTCGCTCAGAGCGAGTGACTGCCGCGTTCGTTGGGCAAATGTTTGGCATAACTATTTGGAATTTTCAAAATGCGATAGAGTCAGTTTAGGGAACTGATTGAAATCAGCCGCTTCCTGTATCGGAGCTTTTCATTGATAATTTAAATTTACTCTCGATGCTCTTTATATACAAAGCTTTGAATCTGCCCGTGGAGAAATGTTAATAAAAAGCTATCGTGAACGTAATAGCGACAACAGGCCGTTTGAAAAACCAAAGTTAACGTCAAAAACAAACAGCATATTTCTTTAATGCAGATTTTCAATCTTACCTATTTTGCCCTAATATTATCGTTATACATCCTTCCTCCATACATATCAGTTTGGTGGGCTTTTTCGAAAATCGTGGTAACGCACCTTAATAACATAATATATGAATTAGAGTTGCATCACATGGGCTCGTTCTACATATTAGTTGGTCAAACTCGAGCAGAGCTAAACTAATATGACATGACTTACCCGGAACTACAGACATGATATTCGGCTTCGACAGTTTTAATCGTGTTGCATGTGTTAGAAGCAACAAGATCATGACATTGTTAAGTTGACTAAAACTCAATTTCAGGGAGGAAGATTCAGTTCATCGAAGTCTCACAGGTCTTTGATTATGTAAGTATCAACGCCTGGAACTCAATTAAGCGAGTCTCAGAACACATGTCAGAAGTTCAAGACAAGCCAAACCTATGAGGCTTAATTTCACCAATAATTACACACAAGTTCCGTGCAGCACATACTCTATATGATGCACTGAGAGGCAGACTTGGCTATGCGCCTTACAAAAAAGATAAAAAAAAAAAAAAACGGAGACAAACGCAGTCAAAGCATCGTAACCTTTAAAGGGTCATTGCTACAAACCATTAACGCTTCTATGACTTCTCTATTAAATGTAGCTAATATTATGTTGAGGAACATGGGAGCGTAGACGTAATAAGCCAAACACCAAGATGGCCACCGCTTAGCCAAGAGGGCTTTTCTTCTCCTCATATAGTTTTCATGTGCGTGGAAGTTACATTTTTCATAAACGTTCATCGTAAACTAGTATGATTGTCTCGTAATTTTTCTGGCTCGTCCAATAAAGAGTTTCAATGTAAACTTGCTATTTTCTGGAAAGACTGAGCAATCTTCTTCCGCAGTTTTTTTTTCCGGGAAGCTGTAAGCAATATCGTTCAACATACTTGCAGTTGTTAAGCCGAACATATTTTTCCCGTGGATTTACGCCAGAGTTGCTACACTGACAATTTTCGCTCTAAAATTCTATCGCTCAGATACAGAGTAACAATTTTAGCAGCATAGGCTTGAAAAATATTTTTCGTTAACGCAAAATTAAGGTGCTGCGTTTTCTAGCGTATTTAAATATTATTAGTATAGAAAAACTTCTTTCACCAGCAATTTTGCCTTAATTTGAGCACATTAACGGTGCAAAAGATATCAATATACATAAGAGATTTCCGACAATAAATTACTTTCAGTTCGAATAAATGCGCCGTTCAGAACCAGCTCGGCAAATAAGATTTGATCGCATTTCAAAAACAAGCTTCTTCTTTCTATCTTGAATTGAAATAACTCTTCATCAAAAATATGTTAAATAAGTGTCATCTTTTCAAATTAAACATGCCTATACGCAATCGGACCATTTAAAATGCTTCATTGCTGCGCATTCAAAAATACATCTGTGCCCATACAAACGAGAAGAAGATCTGAGGAAGCGAGCTTCACAAACGGGGAAAATAGAACGCAAGCTTCTGGAGCTCAAACATAATGGTGTCCTGAGCACGGCCTATGGGCTACACCAACGGTAAGAGGATGAAGGACCTCGCTGAGAACGTCCATCTCTTCTGAAACCTCGACACGGGCAGAGCAGGGCTTGAGTTCTAACGGGAAGTTGCCGTGAGAAGCACTCAGTGTCATTCAAATGCGTCTTCAAAAGAACTATTTTTCCAGGACCAATTCAGCAACAGCGGGAACATGGCTCCTGAATGGAAGGAAAACGAACTCTGTTTGTCTTGTAAGGCTGATTGAGAAGGGATCCCGGGAGAGTTCGGGAACTTTCTTAATTCGTTCCGAGGCGCCCCATGTCCCCACTTTGGTGCAAATCACTTAGGCCTTTTATTGTACCTTCGGTGCGCTGAGAAATGAACAAAAGGAGGCAATAAAATGGAAATTTACATGATGTGAACTTTCCGAAATGATGATATGGGTATTGATTTTCACTGAAGGAATGGGATCAATAGAAGCAAAATAATTTTAGTAAGCAGCCCGCTGTGAAAGTAAATTATATGTTCGTTAACTGCTAAAAACGATACTTTATGAGACATGCATATGCCGTTCCAGCAACAATATTATACGGCCGCGTAGGTTCCTGCCAGGAATTGAGGAAGAAATTGGATTTCGCGAGCTGATGTATTTAGACAATTAAGGTGAGATTATTTTTTGCGAAAAACTGGCTATCGCTAAATGTATATTCTGCGAACTGTAGGAAAAAATTACACGAATTTATGGTTCCGAATTATTAAATTCTTTGAATGTGAGCGGCTCACTGGATACGCGGAAACGGCAGTTCATTTCAGCTGTTCAGGAAAAGAAGTATCCAATCAAAGAGATAATTTTATATACAAGCTTTTTTTGAGCTACTTTTCAACTGCTGGAAAACGAGACTGGTAAACAATTCATTACCCCTAGTCGAATCTACTTTCTTCCAATCGCGTCTACTTGGTCCTGCTTTCTCCGAGCCTATAATTGACTTTTGCCGAAGACTGTGGTGTAATGCGGATGGTTGTGACCGCGTGCAGCAATTTATTGCCATGCGCCGAGTTGGGACTGTTCCGATTTTAGCTGGGCATGGCTTCGGCATAGAGAACTGCCACCTGAAGGAATTACAGTGCGCTTCATTTTAGCTTGGCAGGGAGCAGCGAAAAAAATCAGTTACCAAAAGGAATCAATAGTGAACTACACTTCTTGCACAAAGTGGAATACTGCTCATTGTCAAAGTTTATATAATACGAATAGTGTAACCTGTGGATTTTCCACGAAACAAAGTGTTATGTACTTCATTGATCCCCTCGCACCCGTAGACCTCATGCATGCGAAATATGAAAATATTCTACAAGCTTAACTGCTCGTCTATGACCTGAGAGAAGCACTAACACTGTTGCAAGTGGAACTAGAAAACTCTGAGAGCGCATAGCTTCGCCCAGCGAGACAATGTTATACTAAAAAGTAAAACTGATCCTGACGCTAGGATTTCCTTGTCATTGACACCAAAATTTGGTCATTTGTGCCTCTTGACAGTAATAAAAGTTTCTACAAGTTTTATTAAAGATCCGCCCTAACGTTTTCAGTTGTTCCGGCGAACACCAAAATAAACAGTAGTCAATAGACAGACGGACAAACCGTTCATCACCAAAATTTAATCAAATATGTATTTTAACATGAGTAACAATTCCTGAAAATTTCATAAAGATCCATCAATAATTTTTGAGTCATTACGCTAACAAACATTTCAACAAATATTAGTCAAACCGTTCATAACTAAACTTTAATCAATTATGTCTTTAAACATTACTAACAATTCCTGAAAATATCATAACTCATTCATAATTTTTTTGAGTTATTGCGCTAACAAACATAGAATCAAACACAGCCACAAACAAACGAACGATCAAACAAACAGATCATCACAAAATTTGATCATTTACTCTCTATAATAAACCCAACAACTCATGCGAATTTCATGAAAATCTGTCCATTACTTTTTAAGTTATGGCACTTACAAAAAACGAGCAGACACTCAAATGGATGGACAGATCTTCACCAAAAGTTAATCATCTGTTCCTCCTAACATACGGAACAACCTATGTAAGTTTCGTCTAAATCCGTCCATAACTTTTTGAGTTATCTTGGTGACAGAAAGAATAACAGGCAGACCCAGACAAACCCAACGACAGCATAACCTCCTTGGCGGAGGAAACTAGAACGCCTTATCTTAAGACCATCACCCGTGGTAGGGGACAAATTCAACGAAGTCGTTTTTGATGAACGAGGCTAGGGCACAGCCCCATTCCTTCCCAGAGATTAGCTCTTCAATAATAACATGGGAAAACTAGAGCACGCTGAGAGAGCATACCTCCGCCAAGCGGGACAACGGTTACGAAAAGTTAAAATTGGTTCTTAGACCATGATCTTCTTTGTATCAACACCAAAATCTAATCGTTTGTGCCCTTTGATAGTGTTAACAGCTTCAGCAATTTTCTTTTAAGATCCATTCTTATCTCTATGAGTTATACTGCTAACAAGTATCATGACAAACATGAGTCAAACATAGAAACGAACAAACCAATCTGAACCAAAACTTAATCATTTATGTCTTTTAACATTACTCACAACTACTTCAAATTTCATAAAGAAAAACGGAGAGACAGACAAACCCGACGATAACATAACCTCCTTGGCGAAAGTATAAATAGAACGTCCCGTTCTCCAGACGATCTGCCGCAGTGGAGGCAAATTCACCGGGGCGGAGAAAATTCAGCTAGGTCTAGTTTTTGACATGTGTCACATCTAGGTCAACCCACCAAACTCCCTCTAAAATATTATGAACATTGCTCAACTCCTTCGGCCACTTTTCGGTTGGTAGACATACATATATATGTATATACAACTAGAGCACTCTGAGAGCGCATACCTCCGCCAAGGGAGGCAACAGTAGAAAAAAATTCAAACTGGCTCTGAAACCATCATTTTCTTTGTATAAACTCAAAATCTAATCATTTGAGCCTTTTTAATAGCAATATCAGCTTGTGCAATTTTCTTGAATATCCCTTCATAACTTTTTGAGTTATACTGCTAACAAACGTTATGACAAACATGAGTCAAACATACAAACGAACAAACTGATCTGCGCCAAAAGTTGATCATTTATGTCTTTCTATGTTAATAACAACCCCTATAAATTTCATAAAGATACATCCATTATTTTTTGAGTTACGGTGCTAACAAGCATAAAGTTAAAAACAGTGACAAACAAACGAACGAAAAAACGGATCATTATCAACATTTGGTATTTACTTTTTGATATATACCCAACAACTCATGTTAATCTCATAAAAATCCATCCGTAACTCTTTGAGTTTTGCCATTAAGAAAAATGGGACGACAAACAAACGGATGGACAAATCTTTACCAAAACTTAATCATCTGTTCCTCCTAATTTACCTAACAATCCCTGTAAATTTCGGCCAAATCAGTTTATAACATTTTGAGTCATCTTGGTGACAGACAGACAGACAAACAAATAGAGAAACAGCCAGACAGACAAACACGATGAAAACATAACCTCCTTGGCGGAGGTAATTATATATATACTTAAATCTTCAACGAAAACATTATTACCTCTCTAACTTCGAGCGCGGGTGATAGACATAGAGACAAACAAACGTAAAAACAGATCAACAGAAAAATTTGTCCACTTGCTCTTCGTAACATCTCAGCAGTTCCTGCATATTTCATAAAGGTGCGTCCATTGCAGTTTCAGTGATGCTACTAAGAAAAAAAGAGACAGACAAACACACGGTAGAAAGGATCTGCACCGAATGTTAAATATCTGTTGCTTCAAGCACGCCCAACAATCCCTGTAAATTTCATAATGATCTGTCCGTAACTTCATGACTTATCTTGATGAAAGACAAACAAACAAAGAAAAAAACTCGACGAAACATAACCTCCTAATCTGAGGTAATTATTGATGATCTTTCTCAAAGTGACCGCAGTCTCCGAATTTACCCCAGAGAACTATTAGGGTGTACGTAATTTCGTGCATCCGTTGGAAGGAGGGGATGTTAATGTACCTCGCCTGCGTTAATGGCATCCCTTGGGCTCCAGCAAGCACGAAGTTTTTGTCAGGATATCGAGCCAGGCATCTCAAAGTTCCTTTAATTACTTGGAAGGAAGGAAGCGAGAAAGCCTGCAGAACGACAGCACTAGTTCAACGTTATTTTATTTTTCCTCCAGTGCTGCAGAGTAACTTTGGCAACCGCAAATATATAGTAAGAGCTTCCTTACATCAAGTGGCAGTGGATCAAGCATGCACTCTCAATGTTCTAAAAAAGGTGCATTTTGGTAAAATCTCAACATATGGGAAAGCACTGACCGCCAGTATTGCATGACGTATCAAACCATATATTCCTTGGATTAGTAAATTGCCGTACAACATTACGCGTTTGAACCATAGATGAAATGGAAAAAGTTCAGCTACTCGTGAATGCGACGTGCGATCTCAGCCCCCCAACAAAGTGTTGTAGAATTTTTGGAAGGCTCGTACATATACATTTCTGCCGGAGCCTTATTTTGGCTGTATTTTAGGATAAAAAGTTAAGAAAACTACGTAAAAGTGCTTCACATGCTAAAATTCAGACAATATATGGCAGTCATACATTTTGTAACACTAATTGTTGAGCATCAAAGTCAACATTTGTAAACAATGGCAGTGTTACCCAGCTCATAACCTTACAATTTTGGAGGGTTGTGGTCGGTGTCACCCGGTGTTACATAACGTGTGTCGCATTGGAGGCCGGTGTAGCACGGGTGAGGCCGAAGGCCGGCCAGATGGCAAGACACCCCTGACTTCTTAAAATGAGCCTTCGAGATGTAGCTAAGTCCCAAAGGACATAATTTTTATGTTACCAGTACGCAATTTACATTACATGGTCATGAATAAACTTTTAAGGCATTCACTATACATTGCATGGATTGGGGAAGATAATTTCCTACCCAAAATAAGAAATACCACAGCTTCGATAATTTTGCTATATTACTTTAGGGTGACAAGGTAAACTTCAAAAGTGCGAGTCACAGTTTTATGATAATGTTAGCTCTATATGTCATTATTATATTGTTCAGCGATAAGTTCCATACACTGCCGTTGGTAAAACAAAATGCGCTACAATAAAGCTGCATTATCATCAATAGTTTTCTTCTAACCTTTTGATATTACGTAAATACTGCACATTTTTAGACAAAATTCAGTCTCTATATTTAATGTTCATTCTGTAGAAGTATTGAAGCTCCAGAAGGAATACAAAACTATTTATTTTTTCCCGATTGTAAATCTTAACCAAGTAATTTTGTGGCTGTATGTGATCACGAGTGGCATTGTGATGGTTTTTGCTTCCGGACCTACGAAAGGAGGAAAATGGTCCCCTTTGTCAGCATCAGTTTCTATATTTTCAAAGTATTGTAGAAATGTAATTCTCATAACCTAACCCTTAAAAAACCGCTTCGCACGCCATGTTTCTTTATCTGAAATAGAAGGGGAAGTACTTTCACCCTGCGGTACTATTTCTGGACTTACATGTAACGTTGCGGGTGTATGTGGTCATAAGAGGGGTGGTGATGTCGTTGTTGGATGCCTGGCATACGAAAGGAGAAAGAAGGTCCCCTCTGGAAGCACCAGCCTCTAAAGCGTTGTAGGAGATGCCCTTCTTCCTGTTGATGTCGTATTCAGCGTCGACCACCTGGCCATCCTGCAGCCAAATTATGCGGGCTGGAGGCCAACCTGCCATAAACAACATTAAGCTGAAGTGTGTACACGATCAAGCCAAAATGTGATGTTGCCTCTGCAGGCAGGCGTCTAAACCGGCTACTGCTGCTGCGTCTCTTCAGGCCTGGGGAATCTTTGGCACAGCTTCGTTTGCTAGACAACGTGTTTACGTTTTAGGCACCGTCGGCAGAGTTCTTCCAAATTATTACGAGCAAAATGATACGTTTAGCACGACAAATTTCGGTTTAGAAGAAGCAAAATTAGAGTTTCTCTGTAACGCCGAGGCATAAACAAGAGTAGACCTGCCATGACTCGTTGCAAGCAACTTCACTTTAGCCTCAGTTCTGTAAAGAAGGTGCAGCAGTTGCGTCATGTTATCTCTATCTCAATCAGTTCTTCAATATTTATAGAAAATGAGCATAACATGAAGAGAAAACTGTCGGGTGGATGGCTGGGAACTCCAATTTTAATTGGAGAATGAATGTTCATGGCTTCTCAAGTAGAAAATTGTACTTTAAATGTGGCAATATTTTTTCCGTATAACTATTCTTTTTAGAGCATCAAGTGGAAACCTCTTTAACTTCGCATACTTACTAATAGTGATTTTACCTATACATGTCCTCACTAAAGATAAAAATAAAAATATTTTATTTAAACAAATTGAAGGAATATTCAATTGAAGATAAATATCTATCAATAAATAATGATATAAGCCGCTGATATAGGTAACACTAGAAGAAACGTGTTTTTTGGGGGGAGTACCTTCAGTTCTTATATTCTGGGATCGTGGAATTTTTTTTTTTACTTAGCCAGCCTTTACTATAATAATCCAAGTTCATTTGGCACACAAAAAAGTAAGAAATACTTTACACTAGTTAAAGGAACAGCTAACATCTCTTTGAAGTGTTAATTGAGTTCTAATGATGTATATGGCCATAGATACTAGTTCAAGTCTTCAGCGGTCAATGCAATGACTTTTCAAAAAGGAAAAGCAAGAGAAACGACTGTGGAACCAATGCCCGAGAGAGTTTTCTCATTAGATTAATACGCAGGAGCATAAAATTCGGATAGCAGAGGAAAATGAGGAAAACAAAGTAACCAAAGAGGGATATTCTCGAATAGTGATGGGGCGATTACTCGCATCCGAGGAACATCCGCACCTTTTTTGGCATCAGCATCTGCATCCGCGGACGCTAAGATGGTAGCGTCAGCAATCTCATCCGCAGATTACGGGACTGTAGAATCCGCAGCAAAAGAGGCTCGGATGCGCAGGTTCATCACTGTACACAAAGCTCATCTATTGATCTGATAACTGCAAATTCTCATTTGGACTGGAATGTGTGCATGCGCTGTCCTTGTCATCAATGCCCCATCTATGTACCCCACCCCTCCATTCCAATGTTGTATAAATTGCCGTCACGGGAGGGGGAGTGCGTGTTTGTGGTGGGGCAAATATTCGCATCCGTAACCGCGGAACATCCGCACCTCTTTTGACACTCGCATCCGTGGATGTCAAGATGACAATATCCGCAATTGCATCCGCGAATGTCCAAAAAATGACATCTGACCCACCACTACCCCCGAAACCTAAACATTGCGGCTAAGTTCACCTAAGTAGTCCTTAAATTGGGCGCTCGTTAACTCATAGCAAAAGAGAGCCGAACCTCACAAAGCTCACCTTACCTATGGTGCACCGTAGTCCTCCTCAGGGGGTAGTATTGGTTTAAATTACACTTGCCGCGTAATTTGGAGGTAACAGTAGAAAGCTTTATAAATTAGCTTGTAAATATTTACTGAGAAGGATGCGTAGAAATCGTATAACGATTCAGATTATAAGATTAGTCAAGATTTTCTACTAATTAATTTAATGACCCTTGGAAACAGGAGCGTGCGCTTATTTTAAGAATCATAAATTTGCCCCGTATCCCTTAGTCACTGTTTATGTTTGCTTCATTAAAGCCTCGTTTCTCCTGGTTTCCATTATTAAAAGCCACAATGGAGCCCGATTTACGCTTAGAAGGAAGAAGCGGATGTGCATTCTATGACTTGCAATTGAGAGGCAAGAAATGAATAAATAAAAAACGATAAATTATTGTTGCTCTTGTCTCTATCTCCGCACGTGAGAGGTGCCAGTGAGTGAATTATTAGCTCTACTTTTCGCCAGTATAAATGAAGGTTTACCCGCCAGTCAGCTTCTACAACTAAAATAAATACATATCTGCTACAGTCAAGTGAGGGTAGAATGTCGATCGAAACGCGCAATGAACTGGATAAATTTAGAAAGGTTGAGAAATTAGAAAATGTCGATTAATAGTCATGAAATGCTGAATTAGCTTATCCTGGCCTTGAAGTGTTCCCGATTCCTGTTTGATCAAGTGTGGACAGAGAAGAGAAGTGTTTGTGTTTTTACTCCTCAATTATTGTGTTTGTGATTGATGTAGTGATTGATCGTGTGGACGTCGCTCAATAGTTACAATTACAGAGCATATGACTTAGTTTGGCAATATTTTAGTACATCTATGAAATATTTTTGCATATACCGTATGCATTACCGTAAGAAATTATGATCACGTAGATACTAAATTTCTTAATGTAACACAGTGAAGCATCTCATGTTAGCTAATCCGTCAAAAGAAATCTTTAGTATCCATGATTCACTATGTAAAAGTGGAATGTATTGAAGACAAACTGATGCATTTATAAATAGCCGCTCATTTCGGCGCGCGTATATCGAATTTCGTAAAATCAAATATTAGTACTCGTTTCTCGGTGAGTGCTATTTGGAACGTTCCTCTAGAAAACTCACATGTGAAACTCCATTAATGCATTAGGAGTGATAGCCTGGATTCGTTAGAATCGACCGCTATACCTAAAGTCAATGTGTAAAATGTTTTTGCAGACTCCGTCAGTTTATCTGGTTTTCTGCTCATTTTCTGTCACATTTGAAAACACAGATGTGCAAAATTTATACCCGGTTGATATTGGAGACCTGTCACTCTACTGAATATCTATAGGCGAAATCCAGATAAGGTTCCTGAGTGTGCGAACACTAATAAAATAATTGTTCTCAGAAAGCCTTAGTTTCCATTGTTCTTTCTTCTTCGTGACTCTGATCTCCGGAACATGCTCGGTCATTTCTTTCATAATTTTCCAGTTAACTTGACCATTGTGAGCACAGAAGAAATTCACTGTGAGATGGTAGTGGTTCTTCATACACCGTCAACGCTACCACGTAGATATGATCCAGATGCCTTCAAGGCTCAAATTTAAGATATCCGGCACGGCCATGGCCTTATTCCTGTTTAAGAGACATTTATTTCATATCTAATGCTTCAGATCGAAATGGAGAGACCCACCAATCAATCATGAAAGCCACGAATCGACAAACTGTCCATTGACATATTACAGTAGTGCTATAAGAACTACTTTACCGATATCAAGCTTGAACAACTCCTAATAGCATCAGGCGCTGATTCATGACGATATAAAACCATAATGTACTACAGTGCACCATCTGTGCCTCCTTGCGCTCGTTCAGCTACAACACTTGACGGCCACGCCTCAGCGGAGGAGCTCCCTGGGGTGCCGTATCGTAAACTATTCTGTTGCGCAATATCAGGATTTTGAGCGACTTTCTACGAAGGAAAATTGATGGCGCTCGTTACTTGAGTCCAGGCTGATCCTCGCGGCGAAGTTGGAGAGCAAGACTGCAAGTGTGGGACTACGATGTGGTAATGGAAACCAGCAACAGACTGCCCACTTCTGGAACTTACTTGCTGGCCGTCTTGCTGGAGCAGAAGACCAGAAGACGGTATCTACTGAGTATTTCTCACCTTCTGACCCTATGTAGCATATACTGGCACTTGTCATGGGACGGAGAAGGTAGCTCTGCCGGCAAGCCTTTCAAGACTATAGTCATATTATTGAGGTGAACTCCAACTTAACGCTTTCATTGATACGGTTAGGAGAAACGTACAATAATAGAAAAACTGCTATTCGTTTGAATCGTACTTGCTAAAACTCCCACCTGCAGCTACTATCGAAACAATCGATGGAAACTTTTGCAATCACGCAGTTGTAGGCCTCGCTTCATTTTGTTAGAAGCAAGTCCAGTTTCGAAGCATAAATAACAAAAGGAGCACATAGGTCATCCGTTTTTTATCTTTCCTGCTCACGAGGCGTTAATGGAAACATTATGAAGTTGTGACTGTGATATACTTTCTTCTTGGAAGCATTTACGGTAGGTCGTAACAAAAGCAACAGAGCAGTCAGCGCTAGATTTTATTGCAAGTGGTGCACTTTTTTTGCACGAAAGTAGTATACCAAAATACGGGTTTGAGAACCCATATTGTGTTTTTGTAAAATACACATTGAGTTTCAAAAACTCAATGTACGTTTTACAAAAACACAATATGTGTTCTCGAACCCGTATTTTGTTATACTATATATACTCACGAATACACATATAAGTAAATTAAGACACTGCTTCTACACACTATAAAGTACTCTGAACTCATTTCATTTCGAATCTACTCTTCTAACAATCGAATGAATCTCTTCGTCGCTGTCATTCATTACATCTTTCTCGAAAAATATTTGAAAGCAAAAGAAGACAGATTTGGTGAGATTCATTTATTGTGACGGTGTTTCAACAGTAACTACGGTACAGTTTCTACTTGGAAGAATAGCAGTAAATGAGCCAGTGGTTGGGACAGTTCACTCGAGATACCTTAATCTCTTTTGCTTTCCTCATTCATCAATAGTTTCCTTACTTTGAATAATGTTTATGGTGTTAGCTGCAAACCGATTACGCTTAACCTCGAGCCAAAGTAGTGAACTCAATGTTCACAGGTAAAATTATAAAATTCCTGAGAGGTCAATGCCAGTAAGATTTCCCTTATTTCGATGGTATCATCGAGATTCCAGTCACCTTTACAGAAATATTGTTCAGGTCAGCATACTCTCAGTCAGTTCACCTAGTCATGTAGCGCACAGCGCCGTTGTGTTTCATCTCAGGCTCAAAAATCCATAGCAAACATACATAGATAGACAGACGAAGGAATGAACTCAATACTTCAGTGGGTCAGTAAAAAAGCTAATCAAAAAATATGTTTTCGTAAACAGTATGTACCATATTCTTCCAACCGTAGCGGTCACCAACTTAGCCATAGCTATAAAGCTTCCCGAGGTATTCTGTTTGTGCCTATTATTCTTCCCTCAGTTCTTGTACTCTGACTGATTATGGATTTCCTGTTCTTCCTCTTCCTTTGTGACATGCACGCCCTGTGCCTTGTTCCAACGACGAAACAATCACGAGCTTGGATCGTACGTTTTTCAGTGCCAAATTATAATCAAGCTGGATCTTCGCTCTTAGTCAAGTGCTACAGAGAAAAACTCAGCCTTATAACCTTCACGATTTTTCATATGCATGAAATATACGTACAAATTAATGTAAATGAATGAAAAATGCAAGACAGAATTTGTGTTGTGTGTGTGTTTTGTCTTACAAGTTGGGAATAGCGTTCCATTAAACTAGGATCTTCGGTTCCCTCATCTCATGTTATACTTCATAGGGCATTGTTATTACCTATTCCAAGAAGATAGTTTTTGTCGAGTTTGTCTTTCTGTATTATATCTATTTGTCGCTTTGTCAGTCACCAAAATAGCTAAAAAAAAGTTATCTGCAGATGCTTGCGAAATTTACAAGGATTTAGGGATGTTAGGAGGAATAAAGTATTAAATAATAAGGGAGATCCGCTCAACCGCTTGTAAATAATTTCTCCCTCTTGTTTCTCAGTGTCATAACTCAAAAAGCTAAGAACGGACAGGAGTTGTTAGGTATGAGACGAAAAGTAAGCGATTAAATTTTTGTGTTGATCTATTTGTGTGTTTGTCTCTGTTTACTATTACATTTCTTAGTAAGTTAACTCAAAAATTTATGATCGGGTTCTCATGATATTTTCAAGAATTCTTGAAAATGTTCAAAAACAAATGACCAAATTTTGGTGATGATTGGTTAGTCCATTTGTGTATTTGAATAATGTTTCTCGATACGTTCGTCAGAACATAACTCTAAAAGTTAAGGACTGATCTCCAGGAAAATTACAGAAGCTGTTATTACTGTGAAAAAACACAAATGACTAACTGTTGGTACTGATAAAATGGTAATCATAGTTTTACAACCAAATTTAAATTTTCGCTAACGTCGCTTTGCTTATAGGGGGCATGCGCTCACATAGTGACCGGGTTGTTAGACCTGTTGGTTCGTTTATTGTCTACTATCTAATCTAACGTATTTATTATTATTATGTTAATATTGCAATTATCCCTGTCACTTTTATTACTAGCAGCATATTTGCTGTCATTCCTATACAGTATAATAATTAACACTACTATTTTGATTATCCCATATATCTTTATTGCAACTTCTTTCTTACTATTAGCTTTATTTTTGTTCATATGACTATTATTTCATTACTGAGTTTCTATCAATATAATTTCCTTCGTTATTGTTTGCTAACTGTTTTTATTACTATTATTAATTGTTTTTTTTTATTCTGAGCATACCAGATTAGGTGAGGGGCTGGGAAAGCGTATTTTCACTTTCAATCTTATGCATTCACAAATAATTTAGTGGTACAAAATTAATAATAGAACATTGTTGGTGTTAAACTACAGTATGCTTCTGTGATAGAAATGGTATTGTCTACCCCTTCCATTTCGTAGGTCGCAAGGCATCACCTCGAGATTCGTTAGTGTAGTGCCACGACCTATGCAGTTTATTTGAGAACGGTGGACCTTGTGAAAACATGAGACAAAACTAGAGCGCTCTGACAGCGCATACCTCCGCCAAGTAAGGCAACGGTGACGAAAAATTCAAATTGGATCTGAAACCATACTTTCTTTTGCATCAACTAAAAAATCTAATTATTTGTGCTTTCAATAGAATTAACAGGTTTAAATTTTTTTGAAGATCCTTTCATAACTTTTTGAATTATGCTGCTAACAAACATTATGACTAACATAAGTCAAACATACAAATGAACCAACTGATCTGCACCAAAATTTAATCATTTGTATCTTCTAACATTATTAACAACTCCAGCAAATTTCATAAAAAACCATTCAAAACTTTTAGAGTTATTGCGTAACACACATTATGACAAATACAACTCAAACATAGCAACCATCGATGAAAATAAAGGACATCCAGGTTCCATGTATTTATTTAACATAAAATTATAATTCTTCTGGATTACGAATTTTATATTCACCAAGCTTTCGACATTCTTAGCGAATGTCGTTGTCAAACGTATTTTTTATACTAACTAGTTGCACCTCATAAGTAGCGGACCAAAGAGTTTTGAAGTTCCCACCTGGACAACGACATTCGCTAAGAATGTCGAAAGCTTGGTAAAAATAAAATTCGTAATCCAGAAGAAGTATAATTTTATGTTAAATAAATACATAGCAACCAAGTAGCCAATCTGCGCAACAGTTTAACCATTTCTGCCTTTTAAAAATATTAACAACTCCTGTAAATTTCATAAAGATCCATTCTAAATTTATGGAGTTACTGCGTAACACACATTATGGCAAACACAACTCAAACATAGAAACGAATCAGCCGATCGGTGCCAAAATTTAATCATTCATGTCTTTTAATATTGTTAACAATTTCTGTAAGTTTCATGAAGATTTACTTAAAACTTGTTGAGTTATTGCGCTGACAAACATACAATCAAACACAGCCACAAACATACGAACGAACTAATAGATCATCACAAAAATTTGGTCATTTGCTAATTAGATATACTTAACAGCTCATGTCAATTTCATAAAAATCCGTCTTTAGCTTTTTGAGTTAAACCAATGAAAAAAATGAGGCAGCCAAACAAACAAACGGATGAACGAATCTTCACCAAAAGTGAACACCTAACATATCGGAGAATTCCTATAAATTTCATCAAAAATCGTCCATAACTTTTTGAGCTACCTTGGTGACAGACAGAAAGACAGACAGTCAAACAGATAGACAAACCCGACGAAAACATAACCGCCTTGGTGGAGGTAATAATAATAAGAACTGCGAATAATACAACCATCGATTTCATGCAGTGCTGAACGCTTCCCTCCCAAACAAATACAGGCAAATATTTACATCTCTCGATCACCGGCTTGAAAATATCACATGATACTGCATAAAAATGAAGTTTCTACATAAAAATGGAAACTTCCTTTTCATGCGGTGTTCATCACGTGCTTCACACAGCTGCAATACCGCAGTCTTGGAATAAAAATATACTGGAACGCGCACGTCCACTTATTCCATCTGAAGATGGCGTCGACTCAAAGATGGCGTCTGTGTTCTTAGTACAACATTTTCGGCTCTATAAGTTTTCTTGTATTACAGGGGACTACAGTGATTTTGATAATTAAAATCGCGGTAAATAAGCATTTTTGTCGACTTGTTCGTGATTTGAAAACGCAATAGAAGATTAATTGAGCATTTACTGTTTACTAAACTTGAATGACGAGGGGCGTTGAAAAAACCGACGTGCTTCATCCTTCCGTGTCCCGCATTTGCAGCTGCCGCTTCCATCAAATCAATGCACCGCATCCATCAGTTTCACTGAAAGTAATACGTTGAGGGACGTGTGAACTGGCCCTTAGCTGCACATGCTGTCGACGACTACGAAACTTTAGGGTCTCAGTTCTTCAGAAAAGGCGATCAATAAAGCTCTGGGTATCCAATGCATGAACCCAATCAGGCTTTTGTCCCATCCTGAACGATAATTTTTTTATTGGAGTGAAAATTGACTCACCGATTTTTTACTTGCAGGTTCTGTGAGATAGCCTGTGCTGATGTAGTGCAGATCATGTAATTGCACTGTGAAATTGGCTGTCACCCAGTCAAGTTGGCTGCGGAAGTTGGAGGTATTAGAGTGGGGTAATTCAAGCCATTCCTACGCAGTCGCTGTTAGCGATGGTGGCAGTAGCGCACTCCAGTAGATTTTTACTCCGGGACCTCTGTAGTGGTCAGAATTTCGGAGAAAATACTCTACTTCAGGGCACTTCCAGCCACCGTCGCTGGCAATGGCTGTAGGTCGTTGTGGCAGTCAAAATGGCTGAGTGGCTGGGTGACAGCCAGTTTTACGGAGCAATTAAATAGTCAGAACCAGCCAGAACACGGAATCTGCTAGCAAAATCTTGGAGCAAATTTTTGAGCCAATAGAAGAAATTGACGCTGAAAACGTGACGGAAATTAATTTAAGGGGTTGGTATGGAGAGGATACCCAGTGCTTTGTTAATCGCCTTTCCTAGAGATTGAAAATCTAAAATTTAGTAGATGTGTACAGTATCTGGAGCTAAAACAGTTTTAAAAAAGTGTGAGCCTCATGCCTCGCACCTCCTCCTCCCCCTCTCGCTATAAGCCAGAATGGCAGGCAAAAAGGCACACGGGCTCCTGTAGGAAATAGTGAACGCGCCCTCCAGTAGTATATACTTACTCCAAGTTTAGAATAAAAAGGCTATCAATATCAATAGAAAGCTTCGAAGATGAGCTGACTGCTGACATTTGACCAATAATTGAAACTAATAATGCAAATATCGATTAAAATCGCCATAAATAATTATAACAATAAATAGATGATTCACTATATAACTAGAGGAAGCAAAATAAGAGTGTATACTTTCCCAAAGCAATGTAGTTTTAAAGAAAAAAATTAACTGAACCTGATTCCTGAATTTTATTTTGTTCACTATGAAAATTTGATTCTTGTTCCTCGTAATGTTCCTAGCAGTTTCAGTAAATTAATTTTCTTCAATATCCTTCTAAAACTTTTTGAGTTATCTTCTGACAGACGAAGAAACGGAAAAAACTTCGACAAAACATAAACTCCTTGGAAGAGGAAACAATACAAAGTGTATTCGTTGCTTGGTTGGTTGGTGGATTGGTCAGTGTTTCCATCATAATCTTAAAGAACAAATAGAAGAAATCTCAGCTCAGCTACGAATCACCCCTTTACCAAGTGTTTACTGGCGTGAGACGTGGCCAGTAGGACGGTTGCAGACGAAACATCCAGACCTCCGCAGAAATTAGATTGCTTTGTTTGCAGGTCTGGAACGTCTCTTATAACGTAACGCTAAGGGCGAGTACTGGGTCAGCTACAGGGTATATGTCATTCATTTTCCACCCAGCTCTTTAAATCTACTGTGACGCCGTTGTACTCTGTCTTTCATTCTTCAACTTCAAAATGATCATTGCTGAGATGAGTAGTGGGCGTATCGGTTCAGTCTCCTCTGCTGAAGAGCTCCTTGATGGCTATGGCTTCGAAGATGAACTGGTATCATCTGCAAACCATTCCATAAGAAAAGATATGAGAGACGTACAGCGACTTATCTCTTTCCTCAAGAATTATGCCCCACAGAAGAGGAGGCTGGGGAGGACTTCGACTAAAAATAAAGCTGGAGTTTCCCAAAGTGAGAGCAATCCGGAGCAAGCCCAACTAAATTATGACCTGAATCCGAAAATCGCCGATTGCCTGAAAGAGCTTTTCGATGTCACCAAGAATTTAATGAATACCGTTGATGGTCTTCGTGATGAGAACATTGTACTCCGAAGTCAGATTAAGGAATTATCTGACAAGCCGAAGACCTTTGCCGAAGCTGTAGCTTCTTCCTCATCGAGGGAGGAAGACCCACCTCAGGCGTCACCCGCCACAATCGTGATGTACGCGATGTCTCCTCACGCCTGGACCAATTGGAACAGGATGCTCTGGCTCCAGTCATGAATATGCAAGGAACCAAAACTGACACCATCGTTGGAGCTTTGAAAAGCAGGACGACCCAAGCTAGCAGCGACCCAAAGGAGCTACTTGTTGCGGAAGTCAACCAACTCCAGCCGGATGTCGTGTCGCACTCTGACATCAATGAGGTCTCAGTTGCTGGAAGGAACAGTCCTCACTTGCAGGTAACATTTACTTCTCGGGAGGTAAGAAACAAGTTTTTCGTGTTATAAAAACGCTTAAGCCACATGGGATCTTTGCTAGCGAGTATCTTACCAAGTATCGCTCTGGCCTTTTTTATGAGCTACGTAAACTGAGAGCTGAGTCGAATTCTGTAAAGTCGGTATACACCTATAATGGTGTTATATATGTCAGAATGCAAAGTTCACATAACCAGCGTTCAATTGCCATGCATTACGAGGGCGATCTGGCTAAGGCTGGGATCTACTGTGACAATGCTGGGAAGCTTGTAATGGTAAATGGAGATTCCTAGATATCTCTTTGGAGTTGCTGATATGCAGGATGTTCCTGACTGTAAATGTGACTTTATCTCTCACGAAGCATTCACTACAATGACTGCTCCCAATGAGTCCCTCAGCATTGTAAATATCAATATTAGGAGCGTAATGAGCAAATTTTTCTTTGTTGGAAGCCTTCTTAGCAAGCTGCAAAGTAGTGTTAGACGCAGTTGTATTGACAGAAACGTGGTTGACCAATGATATAGACTTTGCTGAACTCGTAGTATTTTCCGCACTGTGCACGGTGGTGGTGTAAGTGTATATCTCTTGAAGAAAGGGAGAGTTAAGAAACTTAGTGATTTGTGCTTTGTGACCAATGATGTCGAAGCTCTAACCCTCTTGGTATCCGCCAAAGATGTTAATTATTCATTATCTTGCTTCTACAGACCACCAATGGCCCCAATATCTAAATTTAATGAATTCCTTGCTGAACAGTACCTTTCAAATGTACCTACAAATTCTGCTTCTGTACTCTGCGGGGATTTTAATGTAAATATTCTTAATCCGCTCAATTTACAATGTATCCGAGTTTTTACTCGCCTTTTAGCTGCCTATGCGTATTTCTCTCTCACTGACGTACCGACTAGATATTCACCTAGCAATCCGATCACACAGCACTCATTGCTTGACCAAATATGGAGTAATAGTAACTTCAGAGGTACACATAAGTTGGGGGTAGTAGACAGTGATCTTTCGGACCATTTACCTGCATTTACTGTCCTATTTACAGGGAGTGATGTACGTCAGGGGCGGTTCAGCTATCGTAATTTTAATAGTAGGGAAAGGACAGAAAGGTTTGTTAGAAGTGTGAGGGAGTTAAATCTGCCGAATGAGTATAACGAGGATCCTAGCCTTGCGCTTGCCTCGTTGATGACTAAGTTATATGACTCTTATTATGCATCTTTTCCCATCAAACAGCGCACTCCAGTAAAGCTAACTGCAAAGTGGATGACTAATGAATTAAAATTCCTTATTGTAAAAAAACATACGTTTTTGAGGCTTTACCGCCGAGGCATCATTGCCCGGCAGTCGTATACAACATTCTGCAATGTACTTCACGTGGCAATCCGTAAGCAAAAGCAGATATACTACCATCAACGGTTGACTAATAACTCTAATGATTACAGGAAGACATGGGGGACAATAAATGAGTTGCTCGGACGTAAGACTAAAGTCCAAGTTGATGAACTTGTAGTGAATGGAGAGGTATTGCGAGGTGCTAATTTGTCCCAGCATTTCAATAAATATTGTGTATCTATTGCCAATCGTTTAGCTGGCGAGCTGCCAGGTGATGTTGTCCCGTATGATATTCCTAGACCATCGCCAGAGCGGTCCTTTTCATTCCATCCAGTCTCGCCGAATGAAGTGTCCTGCGTTGTAAAAGCCATGGCCTGTAAGCGCTAACATCAGGGCGAGATACACCCAAAGCATCTGTGTTTGATTATACCGTATGTTGCCACCTATCTGTCTGCTATAATAAATAAATGTGTATTACTGAGTACCTACCCATATATATTGAAGATAGCACGAGTAATTCCAATACATAAAGCAGGTGATCCCATGGATGCATCCAACTATAGGCCTATTTCAACTCTTTGCATATTCAACAAGATCTTTGAAACTGTCATTCATGCTAGAATGTCTTCATTCATCAGGACAAACGCCATTCTAATTCCAACTCAATATGGATTTTGTAAAGGAAGGAATACTGCCCAAGCAATATTTAATTTAATCAATTAAATTCTGCCTGCTTTTAGCGCCAAAACATATACTATAGCCTTGTTTTTAGATTTAAGAAAAGCATTTGACACTGTTAACCATGACATTTTAATTGTAAAACATCTACACTACGGAATAAGAGGAAATATATTGAAACTTTTAGAAAGTTATCTTAGCATCCGCAGACAATATGTCACCATTGCCGCCTTCAATTCCAACCACGCTGATATCGGCATCGGAGGGCCCCAAGGTTCTGTATTGGCTCCACTACTGTTAAACCTCTATATAAATGACATAGTGGACTTTGTTGGCGTTGATGGTATTCTGTTTGCAGATGACGCGTTTTTCTACGTAAATGATATCCAATTTGATGCGCTTGTTCATAGGCTAATATGATTAATAGATGACTTAGTGACATGGTTGAACTTCAACCGGTTAACACCCAACCCTAACAAAACGAAGTTAATGTTGTTTACCTCTCGTCATACTCCAGTTTTTGCCGGTAGTTGTTTTCAATGGGGCTACTCTGGAGTGGGTTACTTCGTTTACGTATATAGAGATGGAAATTGATTACAAACTCAGATACAGCACACATATCGAAACTCTGTGTAATAAAGTGACTAAAGCGGGAGGAGCTATCTATGCAACCAAAAAATTCTTAAACAGAAAGACACTGGTGATGTTATATTATTCACTAATACATTCTCACCTGGTACAAAATATCATTTTCTGGGGTGGCTCATCAATAATCCAGCTACAACCGCTGAAAGTTGCAGTGAACAATGTACTAAGAAATATACTTGGAATCCGAAGAAATCATATGAATGTGCCTGAAATGTCTATGAATGCAATGTTTGTAAAGTTGAATCTTTTAAAGCTTGACGATATTTATGATTATTTTCTGTTGAAATGTTTGTTAATGATAATGTACTCTAATCTAGAAGTTTTTATTAGATATTATGGAGAATTAGTGCCAAATCATGAACATCATACACGTGGGCGACGACTCAACTTCCCAAGCACTAAGTTAGATATCCAAAAACGATTCGCTATATTCCAGAGCGTTCGCTGCTTCATTTCGTGGCCAGAAAATTTAATCCAACCGTTATCTAAATCTGAATTTAGGAAACCGTACAAAATGTATGTCATGTCAAAATATTCTGAGATGTAGTATATTCTATTGTCGCTTGTCACTTATTTTGCATATGCGTAGAGAGGGAAACGTTAGAATATCCAAATTTTGTAGTCTTTCACAGGATTTTTAATACTATGGACCGATTGTATAAGTGTTTTTACAATTTTTCGCGTTGATGAAAATTTTTTCTAAATTCTAATGTCATTTATGTCAGATTGATGTCCTTTGTGCCTCATAAGTTTTATAACTTTTTAGATAGGCATCTTCTCGGTTTAAGTACGATTTATTTTTAGAAACTTTGTAATTGTCTTCAGGGAAAAATAAAGGTGTAAAGGTGTAAAGCTAAGGGAATGAGATATAAGGAAATTCGAGCCTCATATCAACAGTAAATAACTTCCATGAATTTGCAATAGCTAAAGACACGATATTTTTTGAAGCCCATTCCACTCTAATATTCACTGTATTTTTTGACGTCTCTCTCCATCTAGCTTAGGACATGAAAGATTTCCTTTCTGCACCTTATCTGTTGCTCCGGATTGTACTTTTCATGTTTTGTTCCTTTTGGTATTCAGTTACTTTTTTTGCCCGTTCTCCTATAATTTTTCTTCCTTCAATATGAATGTTTTAGTAGAGATGATGTTGTCCACGTAAACGCCAGAACTTAAATTTACATTTTTTACTATCCTAACGGGTTTGATAGACCAATCTTGGTACCTATGAAGCACTTCGCATTAAATTCATGTAACATCCTCAATTATTGTTTCACTTATTGTTTGGCACCCAGAAGAAACGAGGCTGACGCCAGTTAGACGCCGTCTTTTTGATGGCAGGGTACTCTAGTATTTGATATTAGTGCACTTCGATCGCTGTCAAAGCTGACGGTAAAGAAATCATGATGTTATTTCTCTGTCGCCACAGAGTCGTTAATGCAACTAAATGACCCTTAAGAGAGGGGAGATCTCGATTTCACACTTTCTGATCAGCAAAATCCTTCTTTTATTTCACTGACATGGAGAAAAATTTATTTACTTTCTGGAGGCTGTCAAGCACCACTTAAAATATTAGTTTCACTCGGTGTCTTGGATACGTCAGGATACCATTATACTCGTACGTCAAAAGTTTTTTTCGCTGAGTGAAATACTGTTTGTCGGCAAATGAAATCAAGTTGGCAGAATAAATATAACTAGCTGAAACATGGGGAAATTCCACAGAACAAAAGCAATGTTCTTCAGTCATATCTCAGACCCGTATTTATCATCCTAATTTTCTCCTATTTAATACTGAAAAATTTATGAAAATTTTACAGAACTAAAGCATTGTTCCTCACTTGGAGGGCTAACGTGTATAATGCAGTAACGCCTTACGTATAATCTCAGGCGTCACTGTACTTCTCGTACTGTATTAGCCAGTAATTAAGATGCCCAGTAACCCGTATCATGCATGAAAGGGTGAAAAATGTTCCAAGTCAGGCAGGAAATCTTCTAACTTGGAACTACGAGCAGTAGCAGATGAAATTTGAACTTGATTCTTTCTGTGATCCCTTCCCAGGTCGTTTCAAGGATACCTCAACGATACCCTAAGTTTTCCCTCACTAATGCTGAGGAGAGCGTCGCGGTTGTACCAACTCATATCTAATTAACGGAGAGACAAGCAGAATTATTACATAGATGCAACATTATGTGCAGGAAGAAACCAACAATCACGATGCATGAGAGTGCCAAGAGAAGCTTGATATATATTAGTTAAATTTCAACAATTTGGGTAGATAGCTCTTGAAAGCTTAGAGTCATCTAGCAGATTTCGACAATCAATGCCAAGAATTTCTTAATTTAACTTTGCAGGAAAATAGATAATCTTTGCTTGTAAATCTGTAAGATAAGCGAAAACTGTATTATTATTGACAGAAAATTCACCTGTAAATTTACAAGCATGAGATGTAACTGAATCTCTTCTCTTTTTTTTTCTCTCTCTCTCTCTCTTTCGAAATTTCTAACGTTACAGCACGTGCCGTAGTGGAGATTGCCTTTATTTCTATTTTGCAGCAAGACTTTGGACTTTAACACATTGTGATTTCAGTTAATTGAAGAAATTAAGTGGAATAACAAGCTCGATACGCTTTGTTATAAAACTTAGAAGGTTCTAAATAATATCATTGCATTGCACTGCAAGAAATACACCAGAAGATTGAAATTAATTAGAAGAGATAATATTAGTCACGGCAAGCATAATGCTAGAACATTAAATAAACTACCCGAGCAACAAATGATTGTGATAAACCTATTCTACAAGCGAGCCTTACTGCACTGCAGTCTTTCTCGAAAATAACGTCTTCAGACTGCAGGATTAAAACTGACGATCGAGCCAACGATTCCTTGAGCCTTTAATTATGAGGCATGAACATCAAAGCGTTCAATGATGGCTCTGTCTTTGAAAAGCGGCGCGCAGGCCAAATCGTCGGCTTTTAGCTGGAAAATGAAGTAATAATGAAGGGAATATGCCAACCAGTTCTCTTTCACACTTTCAAGCTCATGAATTGCTACCAGTTTGACTTGGGACGGGTTCACACGACATTCAAATGAACATGTTCTCATGGGTCATCGTTCAAGTGTGTTGCTGCATCCATTTAACAACAGAAAAGTGCAAAGTATAAGTATATAAGAAAGAAGCAAACCGTCGGAACCACAGGCTGAAAGAACACCTTCATTTCACTGTTGAAAGAACCAGATATTACAGATAAAAACAGCTGTATCGAAGTAGTAGATTTTAATGATCTTATATTTGTGCTGGAGTAGGGACGTGTTTTTCATATGGATTTTAATCTATACTTTTATTCAAGTTAGTAGACGCTAGCAATCCCGCAGTCAGACCACCGTAGGAATGCTTTCATAAATGGTTATACATTACCAAATCTCGGACATGAGTTTTGACGCATGCGTATCGTAGTATTTAGGTTCCATGTTATCACATGCGCCAAATCATTAGCAAACCTAGGCTAATCCAGCTGCATCTATGTATGTATGTATGATATTTATAGCACCAGCTAAGGTTTGCACTTGCTATACGTCCAGTGTAATAGCAGTATACAGACAAGCACTCCATACTAATCAACAGTGTATCTCCACAGCTGGCTAAAACAATTAATGAGACGTATTGAAGAAAAGGCAAAAACGTAGTGTCCTATTGAAACAGTGATTAACAAATGATGTGAGACTGACTCTAAAAGCTCTTGTCCTGGCAGAGTACCGTGACAGGTTTTCCAATAATCTTATAGCACCTTTTAGTCACTGAACGTCCTTCGGCACCATATCACTAGAATTCCGATCGCAAAGACTAAGTTTGCTATATCTCGGAAATTACGATTGAGAGAATTCGCATCGACGTGTATGAAGTAGTATGTAGTAGTACGAGTAAGAGAAATGACACTATTTGCAACATTATTATTACCGTCGTAGTAGTAGTAGTAGTTAGCACTGATAACAAAATTGTTACTGTTTTCATTCCTTTGCATCAGCTTGAGGTAATACTAATCATGAGACTTACAAAGCATTCCTGATATAAAGAACTACATGGTAATGCAGTTCTAGCCACCACGCATTTAACCGGAAACCTTCGTTCGGAGATCACAGATAAAAGAACACACATTCACGTACCACCCGAAGCGACACAGGTCACGTCCCCACGCGACCCGGGCATCACTGGGGAGTTGTGCACTGTCAGGTCCAGCCGAGCTGTTGGCACTGAAAAAGAAAAGCGATAACAAAATAATTGCACTTACAAATCAAAATCATAGTATTAGACTCTCGACTTGAAAGCAGCTTAACCTACTGCATTTTTAGTATATACATGGAATAACTGCATCTATACATTGAATAAGGACCGTGTAACCGTTATTATCCTTTATAACTAGCTCAGCACCGAGTGCACATTTCATCGTTTTTTATCGCTTACTATGTACATAATGTAAATGCATTTAAACAGCACGACAGTAATTATGTAATTCGAGAATAATAAGCCGTGCAGATAATTCAGTGGTGGCTTTCCCCTTGGAGGCTAGCAGCGACCCGACAGCCGAAACCCAGTTTCGTGACTCCACACACGTGAGGTGAAGTGGAGAACGTTACCTGGACTTCGTTCAAAGACTCACACTGTACATAATTAAGGTAATAAAAGCCTCGTATCATGCACGTTCACGTAGCTTGGAATTTTCCGGATTCCAATCTATACTATAACTGGAGCACTCTGAGAGCGCATACCTCCGCCAAGTGAGCCAACGGTAGCAAAAATTAAAATTGGCTCTAAAACCATAATTTTCTTTGCATAAACTCCAAAATCTAATCATTTGTGCCTTTTTATATTAATAACAGCTTGTTCAATTTCTTTGAAGATCCGTTCATAACTTTTTGAGTTATACTGTTGACAAACGTTATGACAAATATGAGTCAAACATACAAACGAACCAACCGATCTGCACCAAAATTTGATCATTCATGTCTTTTACCATTACTAACAACTTCTATAAATTTCATAAAGATCCATTCATTATTTTTTGAGTTATTGTGCTAACAAGCATAAAATTAAAAACAGCGGCAAACGAACGAACGAACAGACGGACCATTACCAAAATTTGGTCATCTACTCTTTGTTATATACCTAACAACTCATGTTAATTTCATCAAAATCTATTAATAACTAGAGCACTCTGAGAGCGCATACCTCCGCCAAGTGAGCCAACGGTAGCAAAAATTCAATTTGGCTCTGAAACCATAATTTTCTTTGCATAAACTCCAAAATCTGATCATTTGTGCCTTTTTACATTAATAACATCTTGTTCAATTTTTTTGAAGATCCGTTCATAACTTTTTGAGTTATAC